>JAYKAV010003328.1:198822-262242 GCA_035582835.1 Phoebastria nigripes
AAGGCGGGGGGGGTGCGGGCGGGGATGGCGTGGGGGGCACGTCCCGGGCTGGGGAACCAGGCGGTGCCGCTGCCGTGCGGAGCAGGCGCGGTGGGCAGGGCAGCTCCGGGGCGCCCACGGGGTTGCCTTCAGCCCTCACGCCGGGGTCCCCGGTAGCCCGAGCCCTGCGGGTTGATTACACCGTGTGGAGGCTAATTGCCTCTTCCGAGGCCGGCGTGGCTTCGGAGCGCTTCCCCGCGGCAGGCTGCGGCGGCGAGGCCCTGGGCGTGCTGCGTGAGGAGAAGGGGAAGCCCGAGCAGGAGCAGCCTGCCCTCCTTCGAAAAAATGAGTTAAATGGGTGGCTAAAGCCCAAAAGTTGAGGAGGCTTAAACTTAGGGTTTTTTCTTTGTTAGCAGTGCAAAGGAAATCAAGGCGTCCCTCTTGACTGTGCCTTTCTAAATTGCGAATCTGCCAGCCAAATCCTTTCCTTGTCTCCCCCCCTGTATTTTGGCGGTGGGGAGAAGCAGGAACAGTTTTTAAGCAGCTGAAAGCAAATGCGCTTTGCTATGCAGTTGCTGGCAAGGAAGAAGGGATGACAAGAAAGGTCAGCATTGCGTGCGGTATGTGCAGAGTTCTGGCTGGCACGCTCGCAGCGAGTATATGCCGCTTTGCACTAAGCAGGGCGCTGAGCCTGGATGCCGTATTCCCCCAAATTGCCGTGTACCCCAGCCCAAGTCCTCTTCATTCTGCCAGCTTTCTCAGGCTGAAAAAATGGGACAGGTGAAATGAGGGCGTACTCTTTGAGGTGGTTTCATAATAATTAAATTTTCGTTTACATGAAGCCTTTCAACTAAGGCTCCTTTTCTAAGTTGATTCTTTTGTGTTTCACAGTTGAAGGGGCTGGAGGATAACTAAGACGTGCACGGTGTGACAGCGAAGAATTGATGAACCCAGGTTTCCCCATTTCAAGACCCTGGAATAGCTGCTTTCAGCCTCCCACTGGTTTAGGTAAAAGTTCCTAGCACAGAGTTGCTCCAGATTTCATGCAGTTGCCCATATTTTTGCAAAGCATCTCTGGTGGGAAGGGAAATGGAAGCAAGGGCCAGCCTAAAGGTAGTAAAAGAGCTGCAGTTAAGAAGATAGAAGCAGTCCTGCAGCCACCTCTGAGTAGCTAACAGAAGATGATAGAAATATTCTGTTCCCACATTACATTTTTCATAAATCTATCCTTTCTGCAGTGCTATAATTAAGCTTGTGTCAGCACTTCTATTACATCCACCTTTCCAGCCTCTGTATTTTTGTTGTAAGACACCTCTGCCTGCACCACTTGCTTTTACAGGACCAAAAGCCAGGTCAGTGGAAGGCTCAGTGACATTTATGCCTTTTTGGCCTGCAGACTACACATCAGACTTCTCCCATCCAGGCATGTATATGTCTTCTTCATACTATGGGGAAAAAAACGTTGTAAAAGAAATTACTTGGCATTAAGCATTCATTGCTTGTGAGTAGAGGTCTGGCCACCCAGGTTCCCAGCAGTCAGGTCCTGGAGCTGACCCCCATCCTTAGCTCTGTGAACCACTGGGGCCAGGCAGCCTCCAAAGATGCTTTTGGAGCTTGTGTAGACACTGACTTCTCAGAATGGCTTACAGGAACGGGCAGGTAGAGTGTAGCTGGGACTCAGTGTGAGCAATTGCAGTCGGCTGTCAGCTGCCGTGGGAAGATAAGAAATGTTTGCCCATGTGTGGTTTCAATCTTCCCATCCAGCACTAGGAGGAACAGACAGCAAAACCAGCTTTAAATTACTATTGTGCTTCTCTGGTACTGGGCAGGGCCTGATCCTCATCGTCGGTCTAATTGTTAACCGTGGCCCAAAGGACAGTTTTATTATCCAGAAATTACCAACACGTTGAGACAGCACTGTCATGCACCTCTCTCGCCAGAAGGGCAGACTGGAGAGCAGCCTTTTGCTCACCAAAGTCCAAGGAAATTAAAATGACAGTGCACAAGAAGAAGGCACTTCTAAAAAGAGCTTAATTTCAGACCCCACTGATACCTTCACAGCAATGAGGCAATGAACCTTAGGAGATGACAGCCTTCTCTCCTGTCCCCTACACTGCCACAATGCCTCCCTTCTCCCTGCTTCACACTACAGTGCAAGCACCCTCTTGCCTTCCTGCCCACCGCTTAACTACAGCCATGCCCGTGCCTCAGTCTCCCCACCATCCAAACATTTTGTCCCACAGCTGCACCCCACACCGCTTCCTATCATACACACCAGCATGCTTGCCTCCCCCCCTGCTTCCCCATCGCTTCCAGGTCTGGCACAACTCAGCGTTTCCAGATGCAGGCTCCACAGCCGCATCTGGCAAGGACGGCAGGACAGGGTAAAGCCTGCACAGCAAAGCAGAGACTCGGTTTGAAACATGCAGGAACTGTTGGTCGCAACTGTCCCTTAGAAGGGAGTGGTGTCACTTTTTGTGTGCACCCCCCCATTTTTCTTTGTAGAATGCCTCCTTCGGCAATTTCGATGCTAGTCAAAGTCCCACTGAAAGGGAGTTGTTTATTGCTGCTGCAGGCTTCCCTCCAGTGGAGACCTGCCACTGCTGACCCTTGCTCTAGTGTGTGTGCTAAATTAACTCCCATCCCCTTCCTTTAGGTCTTCTCTCCCAAGGGAGCAAGTGCTTTGAAGAGTAATCCTGTCAACCTGTCACCCCGAGTCCCGGAAACTCGCCGTTACTATGGTTACCATGCCCAATTCAACTGGTGGCTCTGGCACTCGTATTGCAGCCAGGCAAAAACATCAATGCCCCCCACCACCCCCCCGCATATATCAAGCTGCAGCATCAGCTCTGCAAGCAAGAAGTTGCTGCTCCAAATCTTGTATTTTTCTTTACTGACTTCTGGCTGAATGTGTTGATTGTTGGGTGCCACTGACACAGTTCAAAACTAGTTATCACAGATCAAATGGAAGTGCTTGAGAAGTGAGTGGGAACGACAGAAGAATTTTTTAGACTTCTTGCATGATCTGCCAGCAGTACTGTGACTCTAAAGGTGTTTTCTCAGGAGCTGAACACTGAAATTCATGTCTGCGTGTCTCCGAGGTCCAGATACCCAGTACAGAATTTAGGCTTGGGTGCACTCTAAGCATGCTGGCCCCAAGTTCTGCTGTGCAGATGGGAGAGCATGTTTGTGCTGGAGCAACCACTGCAGCAGAAGAACATAAACATTACACATTCACACTCATGTGCATCTGTAGTGATGTCCAGGTCATCAAGACACCTCTGTCTTCAAGCTGGCCAAGGACGGGGATAATTTTTACATCAAAGTCCTTACTGTAAGCAGAATGCCTCAGCTGCAACACTTCTGCTGCAGCATAGGTTTCAGCTCTCATTTTTTGGAAGTAGTGTGTAGCTATAAATAAGCAAGACTAGCACTGTCAGCATATTAACAGCAGCAGTGCAGACAGATTTTTCTTCTGGATGGCTCTGAATAATGCAGGTAGACTTTGCATTTACCTGATTAGGCGTCAGCTCATCTCCAAAACCAGACCTGGGCTATAACTGTATACAAGGCTAATCTGTAACGCACATTCAAGCCACTGACAGGCAAAGCTACSTCATATTCAGTCAGCCCTCTGTCTGAAGTGGGAACAGGCAGATTGGCTATTTTATCACTTGATTTCCTTTCCAATCAATCCAGCCCCTTTTCTCTTTCTATGCAAGCCTCCCTGTAAGTCAAGGCTCTTGCAGGCAGCAGCTTCTTCCACTAGACATCCCTTCCTCCATTCCCAAAGCACAGTCTGTCTGGTGCACTGAAGGAGGCCAAGACCCTACAGAAGGAATGACACCAGGTCATGTTAATTAATGGCTGTCTCATAATAGATACAAAAGGGGGCTGACTTGGGGTGGCGTTGTGTAGAAAATTCTGGTTTGATTTGCAGCCACCTTTGCTCTTAATTACAGGAAAATGGCCTAATGTCCATGTGTGTAAGAGTGTACCTTGTGTGTAAAATCACACAAGAAATTCAGTAACATGTTATTGGCAGGACAGCCTCTATCAGCATTGCCAAATGGTAGAGGGGACAATGGCCACAGATGTGTGTCACCTACAGACAGCATCCCGCCAAGGTGACATTTCACCATAGCTGGGCAGTTTATTTATCCCTGTGTTCATTCCTCAGTATCACACAGTACAGTTTGCACCAGATATCACAAGGTAAAACCATGTTTTTCTTTTTGCTGACCTTTTTTCAACCAAACCCTCTGTAGTTTGCCAAAATAGTTTTCTTCTGTTCCTACAGTACTTTTTCATAACTGGACTGAGGAATAATCATACAGAAACTTGCTCTGGTTTCCTGCTGTCGAAATCCTCGCAGTCCATCAAGGAACAGCCTGACTAGCCATTTTTCCTGTGCAATTTTGCAGCTTCAGTGTTTTAAGAGCAGTGTTCAAACCATGCTTTGTGTTATACATGCTTTGTGATGTATGGAGAGGAAGTCCCTGCTCCAAAGACTTTACAGTCTGAGACCTACTTTGAGTTTTCTTTGCCAGAAAGATGCAGCTTTGAGAAAAATGTGTGTGCACTATTCATTCTTGCTAGGAAGCATAGGATAGAAAACAACTCCCAGACCTTCTGCTCCACCATACAAACTGTTATTTAAAGGTATGTTCTTTCAAGGGGAAAACCTGACTTTCTGGCAAACCGAAAACCATTTTTCCTAACATGTTTCCTAGAACTACATTTCATTGTGCAAAAATAAAAATGAAAGTTGAGCTGTTGGTAAGTACAGTTTGGAATAAAGCAAATCAAAGTAATAGTTTATTGCTTTTGAAGGTACCAGCTATGAAAAGCTTTGATGACCATTGCACAGACAAGTTAAATGAAAACAGTGCATATTACCTATCTGACGTGGTGAGCACTGACTCCTCTTTACTTTATCTCATGTGATAACTTGTCTTCACCTCACACCTTTCTGCCACAGCATTTACTAGACACCTGCTGTCCCACAGCGATCAGCCACCTGAGCAAAAGTTAGACCCGGGGGAACAACCACTACATAAGACACCCCCCCAGTCACAGAGAAATGAGCTGTGAGGGGATGTTTAGCATGTGTGACAAGAGTGAGAAAGTGCCAGGGATTTTTAATTGCCACAAGGCAGTCAGGACTTTGGCTGAGGTTTCATCATGGAGATCCTGGCAAAGTCACCTGATTTGTCTGCTTTAGATAAAATAAAGGCTAAGCTTAACTGGTTTGAATGTGAAACCTTATTCCAGGCAGGCAGAGTATTTGGACATTGGAGGATATCAAAATCAAATCCTATCATCAGTTGTCTCTTCCATTACGTTATGGAATACCAGGATAAAAATAAACAGCAGAAGAGAAGTGCTGCTCTGATTTTGCCAGAACAAAGTTAGATACTGCACCTACTTTTTGTTAGGGAAACTTTTATTCCTTAAATCATCTAAATGTATATCAGCATCTGACCTGAGGGGTTTTTGAATCCAAACTAAGGGGTCATAAAGCAGCTAATTCTGAGATTCAAGCTGATTTTGAAGTGCCACGAAAACACAGTAACAAAATAGCAATGGCCTGCGCTGACACTGAGGGTATTTTCCTGTGAGATGCCTTATTCCAGTCTTGCTCACAGTACTTAAAAACCGCAGCCTTCCTACGGGTTTCAGAAAAGTCAAGACTTGTGGGCCCTGCAGAGCTGACCAGTATAGCAGTGCAAGACCAATACCCTGTGCGGATCCACTGTTCTCAGAATGACCTTCATTTCATCTGCTTTTAAAGAAGAAAAATTATTCCAGGAGAAATAGTTTTATTCCAAAATAGCGCCCATCTGAAAGATTTATTCCAGATAATCTCAGTTACAGGGGAACAGGAGCTACCAAAGCAGCATGCCAGGACAGCTATAGCAGTAACTTCCCATGCATACCCAGGCCTCTCTTTTGATTCATACTGCTGTAGCTGCGATAAAAATCCCTTGTGTTTACTTGTTACAAAATGAAATCAGTAGCACATGGCCCTCGATACATAACTGTCTAAGCACTGCGATGCCGCGATGATGAGCTCTGTATGAGCACCTCCACGGTCAATATTAATGACAGTGCTCTAAAGCAAGTGCAAACAGTCACACGCTCTTAATGCTTAAACCACAGCAAATGTGTTTAATCCCACACAATAGCTCCGTTATAATATGTCTTAAAGCTGTGGTCGGCCGGAGAAGTGGTGACCACTTCTCACATATATAACGTATAGCAAACATATTCAGCTTGGCAGGAAGACAAGAAGCTGGAAGTGTCACACTGGAGCCTAGCCCCCTGACAGCATGAGACATGTGCTTGTAAGCTGTCTCAAGGAGGATATTTGATTGCCCTCTTTCTTCTTCTGCCTCTCTCCCAACAAAAGTGGAGTGACCTCCCCCATGACCTGGCAAGTGCTGAAATTCCCCAAACACATTTTTCTGTTGTGCCCCAACGCTGAACAAAAGGAAACGAAGCAGCCTCGATATACTTGAAGTATGGAATGAAAATAATAGCTGGCTCTTGCTCAGCCCGCAAACGCCGATCTTCACCTCCTGCCCAGCACGGTTTGCGCTGCCTCCCATGCTTATCTGCTGGATTGTCGGCAGCTCTTTTGGATTTATGCACTTATTTATTTATTTATGCCTTTATTTATTTATTTGGAGAAGGGCAGTGTGGGGGGCAGGCGGGGGGAGGAGGGGGGGGTCTATGTAATTGCAGTTTACACTGTGTTCCCACGCTACTATTGTTTGTGACTTTGTTTCCTATTCCCATCACGTGTGCTAATTAGTTGGAGCTGCTGGCTAGCTGGGAGGCGTGTGTCTGGAGTAAAAGCAGAAAGATCACTTCCTGGAGGGATCGAGGCAATCTGAACAATTCTTTGCTTTACTTTCAGCCCTCTCCCTCCCCCCGGCTTTACCACTCAGGGAAGAGAGAAGAAGTGCTGATTGTCAAACGCTAGCCACGGGAGAGGCACAGATTTTCTCTTCTGAAAAGGAGCAACTCATAGAGTCAAAGAAAATCGGGCTGGAAAAAACATCTCATCTGTGTTTAACAAACCTGATTTTTTTTTTTCCCTCCAGAAATCCCCAATGTCTTTCTGTTGTGGCTAAGAAGGTAAAAGCAGCATTTTAAAAAATCCTCAGGTTATTTTAGCCTGCCCTTAGGAAGTGAGTCAGATTTTTATGGCAAGGCTAAAGCTAGCTCATGCCATGGCATGCAAAACAAAATGAGACCCAGAGAGAGAGAGGGAGGGAGAGGGAGAGGGAGAGGGAAAATTACCTGAGTCATGGCATTTGCTTATTAGTGCAGGCATCAGACAGCAAGGCCAAGTCACATGGCGAGACCAAGTACCTGTGCATGGATCAGGTTTTAGACTCAACGTTTGATTTGCTGGGGTTTTTTTCATTTAGATCTCCAGTTAAATCCTCCTACCCATAGCCCTGGTGCTTTTCAGATGCCGAGCAACTAGACCCTCCTCAGATCGTGCAGGCAGCATGCAGCCCACACAGGCACCGGGCTGGAGCCCCTCCAGTGGGAGCTGCCAGGGTCCCACCGACCCACGGTGTCACGTCAGCAGCCTTAGCTGAAACCCGTCCTCGTTCAGGCAGCAAGCCCTGGGGACGTGCTCTTCTGGCATTAACAGTCCTTGTCCCACTGGTCTAGAGTGACCTTCCACGTTCTGTGGTTTCTGAGGAAAAAAATGGGGGGCTGAGAGCGTGCCGGGCAAAGGGAGGGGGGTCCTGCAGTCAGTGCAGTCGGTGACCCCCTGAAGGGAGAGTCATAGCTGGGGCTCTTCTCATTTCAACCGCGGGCTTGAGTGCCTAATGCCTGTGTTATCATCGCTGTCAGGCTCAGCAAAGACACAGCGGTGCTCAGGAGGAGGCAGGTCCTAACCTATTACACTGAAGGGGGAGTGCCAGGCGCTCACCCAGAAACTGGAGAAGGTTTACAACTGCATTTGCTTCTCTTTCACCAGGCACAAGCTGATGAAAGCAGAGGTTTGCTGACAATAACTGTAGTCAGGCTCAGCGCAAGTAAGTATAGCCTGTGCTTTCCTATACAGCTCCGCCAATGTCTAAGGAAAAGCCCAAAGTAATGGCTGTCAGTCTGCCCTGCCGTTGTGGGATTGCAGCTAGGTAAAAATCAAAATTTCCATCCTCTGGGAAATTCCAATATTTCTACACTTTTGTTTTGTTTTCACTTGGGTCAGGGAGAATTGAAGTATCTTAAGTCTGTTTGGTTTGGGGTTTTCCTGTCCTTTCTGTGGGGAAAACAGGTCCTAGGTTTTGGAAAGAGTGAAACACTTCCCTGTGAGTCAGCTCAGCTTTAAAGGGCATCTCTTTGAGTGTCACATTAATACTTGGACATTGTCATTTATGTCATCCCCCAACCCTGTTTTTTCTTAGAGACTGGGCCCCCTTTCTGGGTTATCTGTCTCATGATACCCGCTTCAGCTCAGGGTACAGGAAAACATTTTGAATCACTGAAGGTACAGGCTGGCTGGCTGGCCCAGAGCAAGGCTGGGTAATTTTCCTGCCGTGGAAAGAAGTGTTTTACAGAGTCACTGTGCAAGGCTTCAGAGCTGGTGTCCTCATACCGTCATGCACATCCTGCTTTCTGTTCATGACCACTTTTGCCATTTACAAACACTTCATATCCATGCAGTAGCTCCAGTTGCTTTGGTAGGTAAATTGAGAAAATATTTGCAATCTAGCTTTCGATGAGATAAGGAGCTAGAATTTCAGGAGAGATGTGATCAAGTAGCTGGTGACCCAGCCCTCTGCAGATGAGCAGGCACTTCTGGTGCTCCAGTGGGTCACAAAGCACAGTCTGCCTTGGAGTCGGGGTCACCCGCCGTGAATGTGGAGAAGGCACAGATGAGGCAAAGACCTGCAGAGTCCACCCTGTATCACAGCCTGCTTTACTCAGGAAACAGGTGGCCAGCTAGGAAGGCACCCTATAGAAATATGGAAGGCATTCGTATGTGCATCGTTAACTTCATTATTTCCATTAAATAACCCCTGACTTGGCCCCAGGTTTATATCTTTGGCAACCATGACAAGTAAATAGTCCTGAGCAGTGTCCTGTCAGATCTTCCTTTTCCTGGTGGAAAGCATCCCTCTCCTTGGGAATGGCTACAGTATTACTGAGGGGAAAACTAGGTTTTAATGTAACACTAACAGTCTGCAGCTTTTTACACCTGGGGTCTTCCACTGGCCTTAAACATTATAATTTATTATTATTTATTTCTTCTATAATACAACTCTCAAACCGTTCCAGCCACTGACCTCCCAGAGAGATTGCTAATCAGGCAAAATTGCACTGCAGGGAGTGGTGAGTGCTGTGTTCAGATATCTTTTAAGGATTTGTGAGGACCACCAACATCTTTGCACAAGTAACCTGAACCAAAAGAAAAATAATCTAGCAAAGCAACTCTGTGCACTGTAACAATTACAAAATTTCATCAGGACTTAATCTAGTTAATTATTTTTTAGTTCTTGCAACTCATTATTTATATTTAGAAATGAAAAAGCTCCAGCAAGGACAAAAAAACCCAGCCCATCAGTGAGTCATCCAAAAGCTCTCTGTTCTTTTTCCTGTTTTCTCACTGAATATGGAAAGTGGCTCATGATTTCTGTTCTGATATGCAAAGCCTATTTGAGACTGGTTTAGCTGCCTGAGGGAGCTTCACTCAGACTTCATGGCCACAGTTGCCTGCAACAGCCACTGCAATGGAACAACATAGCTCCAGCTAAAAGAGAGGCTTCTGGGTGCATTGGTCACGGTAATTGCAAAATGCTCTGCGAAGATGCCCACCCCTTTTGGAACTACAAATTAAGTGAACGACCTCATTTCAACTTTCTCTCTGTGTGTGTACTGGTACAGTATACTTGGTTACACACAAAAATTTAAAAAATGGTGCTTTTCCATGGTCAGCAGAATTAATCAAATCTTGTTTCCTATGGAGTGATGCTCTACATCCTGATACCGGCCCAATATCTGTACCTGCCAGTTCGCTCCACAGTGCTGCTGCCTGCACCCACAGGCTGGCATGTGGGCAGGAGGCAGACTATGCTGCAGCGGGCACGAAGGCTTGGGCATTGCTGACTACCCAGATCGACTCCTCCGGCATGGCCAATGGAAGACTAATCTAGGTCCCTCTTCTTCACCAGTTTTGCATAAAACCTGTAGGATCTTCATTAGTTTGAATCTGCCATTTGTCAAAGGCCAACAGGCTTCAACGTTATTGAGTGGGGAGTGACTGATCGATAGATGGATAAACAGCAAGGCAGATAAATGAGATGGTTGCCCAAGCTTGGTTATCAAAGGAAATCCATTTTAAAAGAGCCTCTTTTGAGTACTAAAATGTTTCCCTATGGATTAGGAAGAAGAAATTCTTTCTCTCCTTAGAGGAGTAGTAGCAATGATATTGCTGTAGACCTGATGGTCTAAATAAATGAGATGCAGGTTTTTTAGGAAGAGTCAATATCTTTAGATCTAAGGTTTGTGTGCCCAGTTTATCCACTTTCTCAGCTATATCACCTGGTCTAGTAAAAGATATTCCCTTTCTTTGCAAACTTTGCCTTTCTTAAGGATTTGGAAGACTCTTAGACGCTGGAGTAATGGGCCTCAGAGTAGGTACACAGATTAGATAGTTAATCAGTCACTCGCCGATTGTTTCTGAGATAGGAGAGCTTTCATATGCTCTCTTGGAGAGTTCTCAGGTTTGTGATGACTGAAAATGGGGAGATGGTTTCAGTACCATGTTTACAACTACAGGAATGTAGAGCCCACCTTTAGCTTGAAAATATTTGCATAAAGCATTCAGGTAATATAAAGGAAACTGATTACTTTATACCAGCTGGATTACAGCAAGCCAATATTGACTTCAGGTTTTGGTTGTCAGCAAGATTTATTTTACTCGAGGTAAATATTGACTGTGGCACAGCCAAGGCCAGTATTTACTTTGGAGGAATATCAATCTTGTGGCTCAAAACTGGAAGTCGATATCTTCATTGTTATACTTTTTCCTAAATACTAGGGAGGGAGGGCTTTAGCTAATGGGAAACATATATATACATAATTTAAGAGAGTAGTTCTGATGCAGTGAAAAAAAAAAAAGAAAATATGGAAAGAAGGTTATTACCTTGGACCAGTAAAAGATGGGAGCTGCTGAAAGGAACAACACAGTTGGAATAACTCCCGGGCAAACCCTCCCTGCAGACACTGGTTGTTGACCTCTTGAAAAGTCAACAGCAAGAAATGTAAGCGGTAGCTGCCGTCAGGAATGGTATAATGTATGGAACAAGAATTTCTGTTCCCAGCCTCCTTTGAACTGTCAGTTGATTTTGTCTTAATACTCTGTAAGCCCTACAAAATACAACACGCCTGCTCTGTTATGGGATAAGTTTAGAAAGCCATTGAAATTGTGCTTATTGGAGTCTTTGTCACTTGTGTCTCTATAAAGAAACACAGCATCTAAACTTAAACCAAGAGGAAGACAGGGAGTCTGTTTGGATTTGGGGGCACTAACGCGGAAAACGCTCTATGTTGCTTTTCACACTGTTAGTGAAACTGCGGAGGAGGGCATTAAAATCCATAACTATTATGTTATCCATGAAATCTCTTGGTACATGCACACACACCCCATCTTCCTTGAGGCAACGTACAACACTTTCCCAGTTAAAGTGCTACAAGAATATAAAAATAGCCATTACCCTGCTAATGTCGGAGATAGTCCTATTAATTGCAGAGATAGACAAACAGCCTGCAGGATCCCATGGAGCTGGAAGAGGAGCACTGCTCCCCAGCACAGAGCCTAGGTGTGACGGCGTGCAAGAGGTGCTAACAGGTAACCCCAGCTGTGAAGAACCAGCCACCATCTGGACAAGTCTACCAAGGACTATGGCTGGTTTCCCAGAGGCCTCATTCATGCCACCGCATTGCTGCTGGTAGCAGGACGAGTTTGATGCAGGCTAGCTAAAATACACCTTCTTAGATAAGAAGTCCATGGACTGATTCCTAGCCAGATATAGCTTGCAGCTGCTGGAGCTGAGACCTTCCTGACCTGGAGCTCAGCCCCCTCCAGATGACACAGGTGTTAATGGAGCCAGAATTTGGTCTCTGATCTGGAAATCCAGCCTTGACGTGGACACCTCTTCCAAGTGGTGCCAAAGACAGCCTGTCAAGAGCACGTACCAGCAAAGGAGAGCTACATGGCCCTGAGCTGCTTCTCACCTGCCAGCTGCACCAGGAGGCACGAGTGGCAGTGGGGACACTCGCCGAGCCCACAAATGTGACAGGAGTCAGGTCTCTGCAGCAGGCCATTCACTATCTCCAGAAAATCCTCAGCTGGTGGCTTACAGCTGGATTTGCCATCATCTTTGCTTGCCAGCATTAACGTTTGCCTTTCAAAAGCTCTACGGACTTAACAACTGTTGTGGTGATTGCTGCGAAGATGCAAGCTGAGCTTGTGAGAAATGCCAGCCTCCTTGCTTCGTGTGTTATTTGTATGTTGTAGCCCCTCCGAAATGTAGACATCAGAGCTGAGAAAACTCATACTGGCCTTCCTGCGCCTGTCCACTCCCTCGGCTTTGCTGTGCTTGTGGGAGTGCTAAGCGTCCAATGTAGGCAGGTCCCCATTTAGAAGCCTTGCTGGGGCCAGTCCTGTGCGTCAGCAATGATGGCCCTTCAAACAGCTTTCAGGGGACTCATATACCATAGAGGAGTCGCCCAAGTCATCCAACAGCAACGTTAGCTTAGGTCTGTCCTCTCTTGCAATAAGTGACTATATATTTGGGATCAATAAATGTCAGCCTGTTATGAAATGACTTAAAGAGATTAAGTTACTCTATGTTAACAAGATAACATTGGGGCAACGTGATCATCTATTGCCTTTGACCAGGCAGCAAACTGCTATTTTATTAATTTTTCTGCTTCCTGTATTTTTATGGTTTGGTCTAGAAGGTGGAAGAAATTTTGGCTATGGAATTTTACATTTTTGAGGTAATAGATGTGAATTTTGTACCTCAATTCACATGAAAATAATTCACTCCTGACTGATGCAAATGCCAAGAGAAACACAATGGGTTTGGAATAAGATACTCCCCTGCATGACTGCCTCAGAATGGCAGTAGGAGGGAACTCTGGAAAGTAATGGACAGCAGTCCTTTCATTACAGCATCTACAAGACATAGGGTTGTTTAGGAGAAGATAGTTGCCACACAGAGGCATGTGGTCCTCAAGATGAAAAACTGTCACATGCTGAAAATTCATCTGAGAGCAGCTCATCCTGTGAAAAGCATTTTCTCTCGTAGTGGCAAAGGGGCTCAGTTTCGGCTCAGATAATTGATAGTGTGTGTGTTCGCCTTGATCGGCTGTAACTTATGGATCTCACCTTTTTTTCTGTTCAGACTTCTTCCTTTCGTACAAAGTGCTGTTTCCAAGGGTGGGACACATCCAACCCCTTCCCGCATGTCAGGCCTTCATCCTGAGTCTTAAAATAAATGTGGGTTCTCCCAGTGGGCTCATGCGAGGGGTAACCAGGCTATAATTGGGTCCCCCCGGAGGGTTTTACGTGAAGAGGAGATGAGGTTTGTGGCTTTGTCCAAGCCAAGGAGCCGAGGGAGGAAACGAAGGAGGACCCAGGAGGAGCTCTCCCTTGCTCTCACCTCCCATGCCAAGAAAGGCATAATGACGCATTTTGAAATGAATATTTGTCTTCTGTTCCTGCCGTTCAAAAATACTTCATTCCCTGTGTTTGTGTAGTTTTAAGGCTTCTTTGGCTTTAGTGAAATCCCTTCCCTTGCTCAGATTCATAACATTTTTTATAACTGGCCATGCTAGAGGTCTGGAACGCCGTCCGCCTCTTTGGGAAATAATTACCGTTTGTGTGGTCTAATAAACGGTCCCAGAGGGTTCAACATGAAATAGCCAGGGTCTACAGGAAAGAAAACTATATGTGGAAACTTGCGCAGTCCCACTAATCTGCAAGGAACAAAACAAAGTTGTACCCTGGGGTAAGAACCAGTAGCGACTCGCTTAATTGCTACCATGTCAGCGTGTGAAACTACTACCTCCGCACAAGCTAATGCGAACCTGATGCGGTTAGATTTCTGATTAAGACCAGCTAAATTTCACTTCAAACGAGCAGATAATCCCCATGACAGATCTGCTGTGCAGCCAGGGCTGTGTTTGTTATCTGAGCCTGGTGAGGCGGCCAGTGGGGAGGACACGGACACCCCAGGGCAGTCACCTTTAATGTGCAACGGGTATAAATAGGGCGGCCGGTGCCTCTGAATCTGTGTCTCTCCCTCACCTGCCTCGCTTATCCTGCCCATGGAGGGGAAACTCAGGCGGAGGGTGATGAGAGCAGAAGGTGAAGCCCCTTTGATTAGACCACAAACGATCCTCTGCATTTCAATCCTGTTTTCTTATTTCCCCTAAGAAGGTGTGCTTCAATGAGGGCAGCTTTACGAAGTCTCCCAAGTCCTCCCAAGGTAGTCTCCACTGTGACCACACAAGGAGGGACCACAAGTGCAAATGAGGACAGATTTGGGCTCAGAGAGTCATAACTCAAAACCGTGCTTTTTTCCAGCTGCACAAGCCCCAGCAGGGCCAGCTAGCCCGCCCAGAGGCAGTGATGCCATGGCCGAGACGATGCCTGTCTCCCCTCCAGCACAGGACAACCTTCCCATGGTGGCTCTTCCCCAGATCCCTGCCCCAGACCGGGCCATGCGATGGCCTCACGCTCCTTGGGTTGGATTTTAGAGAGCAGCTCATGAGCAGCTCCAAGAGCAAGGTCCTGACCCCACAAACGCCCTGGCCGCAATCCCAGGGCATTGCTCCCGGTGTGCGCCGAGACGTGCTTACGCTGTCAGCCCCTTCAGCGCCTGCCCAGTCACACAGGAAGCCTGTGGTAAAGCCAGGAATAAAACTATTGCCAGAAAGACCTCCTGGCAGTCCTGCGCCTGCCTTAATCACTAGATTGCACTTCCTTTGCTTCACCCGTTACACAAGATTTCTTCTTTTTTGGTATTTTCAGTGGGACACTCTCCAGTTTCCAGTGGGTTTCAGACATGGTAAATAACAAGGCTGCTGTTTGTTTCTTTTAGGTGTACGTGAATGCTTTCAGACACAAATTCCTGTAGTCTTTTCTTTGAAAGGGATCAAAATTCAGAAGTGAGGAAAGCTTTTCTTATAATGCTTTTGATGCTCCTGTAAATCTTTTCTTTTTTTAATTAAATCTACAGAAAAGTGCACATGACAGTGATGCGGTAGCTCCCATGTTACATGCTGCAGTCGCTGAAGGAGAGATCCCATGGGTGCTTGGTGGTGCACCAGGCAGCTTTTAGTACCTGGCAGAGGTGTCCTCATTCATCACCAGCAGAGATACTATGGTGACGTTGGGTAGGTGCAACAAGGAGGGGCAGTGACAAGTCATTGCCCAACTCTGCGTTCTGCATACACCATATATTTTAAAGAAAACTAGTTCTTGTTTTAGCTGAAAATACTGAGACATTTCATTATTAGCTCTCGTACAAGGAAACTCTGTTTTTGAAGTAAGTACCAGCCAGGTTGTTAGGAGGAAAGGGACAATGAAAGAGGAGAGAACAGCTGTCTGAGACTGATCAGAGGAGCTTTAAGTAGGTGAGAGCAACAGTACCTGGCTTCTCAAGTACCTCAGGGTCCTGTGTCCACACCCCTTCACAGGACCCCTTGTTTGGATGGCATGYGCAGACAGGAGAAGAGGGCCATTTATCTTCTGTGGCCAGACAACATCCTGAACAACTTCTAGAGGAACAGGTGTTGAGGACCACGGGCTATTGCTGTTGTTGCCAGCAACAGAGGAGCTGGCCCACACTTGCAGCTACTCTGTCGATGATCTCTGAAGGCCAAGGCAGGTTAAACAGCTCACGGAGCATGCATTTGCAGATGTCCACCTTGATAAGCTGTTTCATTGGTGACCTCCTCCCCACCGCCCCTCCAAGACCCACTTTCCTCCATCAGCAGCCCACCAGCTCTGATGGGCACACCGCCCCATTCCTACAGCATCTCTTTTTGCCTGCCCAGGAAACAACAGCCTGCTCTGCAACCTTATAATGCACACTAGCTAATCTCACACACCCAGCGAGCCAGTGCTGTGCCGGTGACACACTGTCGCATGACATCAAAGGGCTGAATCCCATGTCTGATTTGCACTGCCCAGCCATAAATTAACTGAACTCTACCCCCGGCACCCCATCCCTATGACCTCTGAGATGCTATATTTACTGGGCCGCTCTGTGTGCTAAGTCAATGTGGAAACTGGGTTAGTCATACTTTCCTGGAAGGGTGATCTCGCCCTGCTTGGCCGCAACCCATGAGCTTCCCCAATGCTACGAGCACTTTCAAAACCAAATACTTTTCCAGTGGAAAGCCTTCCTGCTCCATTGTGAACCAGGGCCAAAATGATTTGCATTGGGAGCCGGCAGGAATTCAGGTTATAAAAAAAAAAAAGAAAGGGGTGTGATGAGGTGACTGAATCAATGTGTTTCACACGGAGGTTTGCTTTCAGCTGAGAAAGGGATCAGTGGTTATGTGAGATAGGAGAGTTCTGCAGAGAAGTCACAGGACTGGGTTGTTCCCTAGCTGAACTGCTGCATCTCTCATGAAAACTGGAGCAGCCCCAACACAAAACGTAATTGCTGACCCTTAAAGTATCACACGAATAAAAAGAGAAATTATATTGCAAGCATGCAGCAAACAAGGAGAAAAGTTACCTGCTCCAGGTAAATGAATAGCCAGGATCTCATCAAGCTGTGATAAATTCAGGTTGCCTGAAGGACATCATCATCCTCTTCCTTGGTATTCCTATTTGGTGGGTCTTCTCTGAAGTTATGGGGTAACCTTTGGAGGACCCCCATGCTAAACATTCGGACTCCAAACTGAATTCTCAAAAATGTTGGCAAATTGATAATATAGGAAAGATTCACAACAATTTATTTAACAGCAATTTTACTTAAATTATGTTTTAGAGTAAATTAACTAAAATATCAAAACTAAATTATATTTCAGTGACTTTGACACACATATTCATTTCAAACTTTCAATAAATTGAAGCACTTCTCTCCCCAAAATCCTATTCTGGAAAGAGTTCTGCTTTGAAGAATTTTTGTTTGCTGGTGCAAAACGCTCCACAGAAAGCTCCTGACGGCCAGAGTTTGTGGATTTACACTGTTTCAGCCCTGATAGCACTGGAAATTCAAAGAAGGTGAGTCATTTGCACTATATGCCTTGGCCATTCTCTGCAGAACTGCAAATGGACCCCTGCTGCCTTCTGCCCTGCCACACTGCATCAGCACCTTCTCACCCGAAGGCCAAAATCTGTCAAAATGTCTGAGACACAAATACATCTGTAGCTCTAACTTCTTACCTCATTCGATGGTTACCTCTAATAAAAGGCCATGAAAACAGCTCATAAAGCCATGAAAAGTTTTCCGACCTTAAAACTTACACAGTATAAAAGTCTGTTTTTTCATAGTCTTTGTTGCTTTGTACAAGAAAATGTCTTCTGTAATGCTCTGCTGTCAACTAGCAGATTCTTCAAAAGAATTYGTTTCTCTCTTTCCAGGACAACAAACTGCTTAGCTACATCTGTGAGGTGGTGGAAGCAATCCTGCTTTGCCCTGCAGCCCCTTCACAGGGGTGCCTGCTGGTGTAGGGTTACCCCTGAGTGACAGCAGCAGGGACCAGAATCAGTGAGTTATTTGGCAAGTGAGCTGTGACAAACCCCAAATCAGTCAACAAGCTGGAGAAGCACCTCCTCTCCTCCTTGCACTCAAGGCTTTTGAGTAATGTAGCACTGAACAAGGTTTTCTAGTCCTATGTATGGGGTCAACCCAAAAGAGTAATAGCGTCCCTCCTGGGAGTCCTAGGCTGCCCTAGGAGACTTCAACAAAAACTGTCTGTGTGCAAGAAGAAACATCTTCCAGTGGTTAGCGCTAGCTGGAGGATGCCTGGCCATTGGCCAAAGAGTGGGGCACCTGGACCCTATCGCTCTCCTACAAGGCTGTGTCAGCTTCACCAGAAAGTTGGGTTGATCTCCTCCCACAAGGTTAGGCCTGGCAAAACGACAAGATCAGACAGGGATTTCGTCAGTGAGAGCCCGTGGCAGCTAGCTGAGCTTGAAGGCAGAGAACTGGGGGACGCTGTCCCATGCATCTTTCAAGTTCTCATTTTATAAGTGTATTAGAGTATGAATATCAAAACCACATGAATTTGAGGTTTGCTGTCTACCAATAACTTCTGGAACAATCCTTACACTCTTTCCAAAAGTGAACAAACTATAAACAACCATGAAATTGAATGTATCCCCTTCCCCAAATAATRTAGCAGACAGCACTGAAAGTAATTCTGGATAAGCAGTAAGAAACCCTGTGTGGATGAGGCTTGCAAGCAGCCAGGGCTCAAAGCTCCCCTTACACTGAGAAACACAGACATATCTTACAGAAGGCAACATAAAGATCTATCCATCTTCATGTGTCTTTCCCTGACCTTGTCTGGCCTGTGAGCAAGGGGACTGAGCAGGAGATGCACTGCAGGGGACACTTTCCTTGCAGAATCTGCTAGGCTCTGTCTTGAGATTTAATTTCCTGTGACCCAAAGCAATGTCAGTCATGCAGCAGGTTGCCTGTGAACTGGGAGTAGCAAACCTCTGCTGTAAAGCTCTGGGCTTACTTCTACCTGGACTACGTCTATACTAGTAAATAAACAGACCAGCGCTCATGAGGCCAAGTGCCACAACACAGCTTATAACCATACAGCTAAACTTTCTTCTGCATATTGGAGACTGGACTAAAACCATGCTGGTGAGACAACCTGGATAGTCATGGTAGAGTGGTCAAGCCGAGTGCTAGCCAGCTCGAAATCCTGGTGCTGAGGGACATCCTGCTGTGAACAGGGATCCTGAAGTTGGTCTGGCTGCAGCTGAGACAGCTGAAGCAGTTGCTGTTCAAAGTGTTCACCATCCCTCCATCCCACCTGCCTCAGCAGCTCTGCCACCATAGCTGTGGGCATTATTCATCCAGGCCAGGTCAACCAAACCCAGCTGAGTTTGAACGGTTTTGGTAGGAGGTTCTTTGAGGACCTGGGTCATTCAGAGTGACAGGAATTAAGGACTGATTTTGCAATCAGCTGTGATGTCTGTAGGAGGTGAAATGACCCAAAGCCGGGGAAGTCTCCCTCTGGCTGACATGCAGGCAGGGGACGCGTGGTGGCCCTCTGCGTGCCCTTCACACAGAGCACAAGACATTCGCTGCTCGCTTCAATCTGCAGCTCAGTGTGACAAAATGTGAAGGCGCCAGGGGTCTGCCTTTACCGGGAGCATCCTACCAGGGGAGATGATAGGGCTCCAATCCAGTCTGTAAATCCCTGGGAAGAGCAGGAGGAAAATGGCTCTGGTTTTTATATTGCAGGGCAACTTGCTACAAATCATAGCATACCTCTATGTCTTTCCCAGTTCAGGACTCACAACTACTTGAGCTCGGCCACAGCCTCTCCCTGCTGCCAGCCACTCCGGTTTTCAGCTGGGCTGCACAGATCAGCCTCGCAGTAAGTCTCTGAGAGTTCAAGAGCTGCAAAGCGTAGGTCTGATCCTGCCCCGTAGCTGGGGGCAAGCTGCCCTCTGGATCTGCGGAGTCTGTGGAGCCCCGGCTCCACTGTCAGGCATTGTCTCGCTCTTTGGCTTGCGTTTTATTTATGAGAATTAGCCTGGAGGTTGAGAAATTACAACGGACTGGCCAATGTTTGCGAGTAGAGATGGGCAGAAAGGGGATTATGCAAAGCAGGAGACACTGGAAAATCAAATACAAAATACTGTCCTGAAAAGTGGGTTGCATAATAAAAATAACAATTAAAAAAAAAAAAAAAGAAAAAAATCTGGTCTCTGGACGCAAGCCTTTATGGTCATTTTCTGACCCCTGCTCACCCAGCCCTCAGGGAGATGTGCAAACACAGGCGATTAAAGGGAAGGCAAGGAGGCTGTTTCTTCCCCGGCCGAGCGAAAGCCGCCGCAGCGGATTCCTCCCGCGGCGGGGTGGCGGCGGGTGAGGAGGGGTGGCTGGCAGGCGCCGAGGTGCGATGGCCCCACAGAAGGCCACGCATTGTGCACGGCACGGCGAGCCGGCGCTTCGGTGCCAGCCAAGAAAACAAATGCCTTCCCGCTGTCTCCTGGAAATGCTTCCACCGCTCCCGCTGAGCGAGTTCATTTCAAAGCCAGCTGACTTTTTGCCCTTTCTAATAGAGCTTAAAATGTTTCTGTTTTCCAGCCCCCACCCCCCCACCCCCCCCCCGACCCTCAGCTCGGAGGCATTAATACCGCAGGTTTGTGAAATGCCAGCGCAGTATATGGCAAATCAAAAGGATTAGGAGGGCGATTGGTATCTGAGGGGGCCGCTAGGGTCTTAAGATTCTTCCCCACAGCGGTAGTGAAACGCTATAAACCCGCAAATCTTAAAAGGTATCGGTTAAAGCCAGCAAAATCCCCTTTGGAGTCTGGCCCCTCCAGCTGCGGGGCTGCCATCCCGCCTTTCCCATCCCGGCCTTTCTCCCTTTTTTTTTTCCCCCTTCCTTTTTCTTCTTTTTGGCTCTTCTTTCCGGCCGCCGGCTGCGGAGGAGCGGGCCGGGCGGCAGCGGAGCCGGGGCCCCGCGGGGTGCGGCGGGGAGCGCTCCCGGCGCGGCGGCAGCTCCGCCCGGCGCTGCCCCCGGCCCGGCCCCGCAGCTGCCCGCCCGCCGGCCGGCCGGCCCCCGCCGGGGCCGTGTGTGTGTTTAGGAGGTGCCGTTTCCCACAGCTCTGATCTAATGCAGCTGTAATTCAATCTCCGTGTGACCGACACTCCGCCGGCGCTCTCCCACCCGCCGGCAGGCTCCTCTCTCCCAGGCTGTGTGTGTTACACATTTACACTGTCAATCTGACAGGCTCCCCTCAAACAACCCCTCTGTATAGATTTACAATGTCAATCAGGCGGGCTTCGGGGGCTGTCTGCGGCAAGAACTCCCGCCGCTCCCTCCCCTCCGCCTCCGCTGCACCCGCAGTATAGTCACCCTATACCTGCCACTCAGCCCCGGCAAAAGGACTTTTGTTTAATGGCATTTGTGTGCAACCACAAAGAGTAAAGGCAGCTGAAGCAGATAAGGCTGAGAACCTGAAACAGATGTAAAAGAGATCAGATCGAGTTTTCTGCGGATCCTCAACTCCTGTAGAGATTTATGACCCCTTTTAACCCCATTTTAAATAGGTTAAACTGGGCTTGTTTTATACAGACGAAATGAGACCGGCGCTTGTGTAGAAATTTACCCAGAGGAATGGATCAGCCCCCCAGTTTTGCTCCGTTCCTTATCACTAAGCCAACCCATTCGGCCACTGCATTGCTCSTCTTTTGAACACTTCCCTGTGATCTCATTATAACTCACATCCTCCGAAAGATCGCAAAGCTGCCAGTTGACCTTTAGCCCCTGAAGAGTCCTAATTTTGGGTTGGCAACTTACAGCTCAACGAGCGAGGCAAGGCAGGCGGACAATAGCGGCGGCTGAGGATGGGGAGCACGGCACAACAATAASCTGTCCCTGGAAGTGCTGGGCTGCGATTGTCATCCCAGACACAATCATGGGAGACTCGGTTGGGATCGTTTTCTTTTGGCAGGCGGCTTTGAACTCTGCTTTTCCCTTCCTGCTTCTCTGTTAATTATAAGTTTCTGCTTCTTCCCAATGACAGATGAATCCGCCAGGGGCAAGAAAAACCAAAGGGACAAATTCTGCGTGGTTAGCGCTGCTGAGCCTCTGTTGACTTGCACCGGCTTACTCCAGATTTACACCAGAGGGCCTGAATTGAGAGGAGAATATAGCTGAGTAGTTCGGCCCGTGGTTTGTGCAAAAGGCACAAACCAGTCTTCCTTGCAGAAGGTTTGGCAAAGCGCCGTGATATTCACTACAGATAACAGCAAAGCTTTTCTGCTCACTTACTGCCACAGAACTGCCCTCCTTCTCCTCCTCCTCTTCCCGCAGGCACCAACAGCACCAATTTCTAGAATATCCTGGGGGTCATTTCTTGAGGTCTACACCAAAACTGGAGCTCCCAGTAAGTCCCATTCTGCATGTTGCATCTTCAGGCTGGGGCACAGGCTGAGCTGGGGCAGGGCAGTGCTGGTCCCTGGGCTGCGTTTTGGGAATCACCAGCCAGCATCGCTGGGCTGAGCCTTCGGCTGGAGGCCTCCAGCTCCTGCACTGCTCAATGGAAGTGGTGGCGGCTCTGCAGCCCCCTTAGAACTCCAATACCATTGCCCTTACCTGTGAGGTGACTTAATGATTTTTTTAAATAAAAGTATCAGAGCTTCACTGATAACAGGAGGGGGCTTTTAAAAAAGTGCTTTTCCCGCTGTTCTCCTAAAATGGAGGCTCGAAACAAAGCAGACCTAGAAACACTACCATAAGAAGAACCATGTCAATTATTTTCCTTTCACGGGTATTACTGACTCATCACAGTTTTCTAGCGCGCCAAGCTTTTGAAGCCAGCTGTAAGAGGTGGAACATATTTCATTTCTGTCATACAGGGCTTCTTCTGAACCCCCGTGTTTTCTCTGGTTGGGGATGGAGGTAAAAGAGGAAAGTCCTCTAACAGCAAAACAAAGAGTGTTCAACTTGTGGCTGTGCCTGTGCTCTCCCACGCATGCACCTGTGTCCCCCAGCCTCTAACAACAGCATCAGAGCTAAAAAAAGCTTTGCTGTGCTAAAAGGAAAATAAGAAATATGACCATCCAGCCTGGGAGGGAGGGAGAGAAAATTTCTAACCAGAGGTCATGTCTCAAATCAGTATTCATAGAGCACGTGCTGCTGGAAAGAGCTCCAGAGAAGAAGAAAGAACATGCAGATGAAAAATAGAAGTGCCATAAAATAGAAATGGAGGCCTCTAAATTTTCCCACTTTTAGRGTGGGTATTTTCTGCTGAACTTCTGCCCAGCACCTGACTCACATCCGTGCAGATGACCACAGATGCCAGTATTTTTCCCCACATTTTGTGCATACATGAGAGAATTCAACTTGCACCAAGGGGGCAGAAAACCAAGTGTTTGCCACAGCTGACAGTGCTGTGGGTTTGTGTCCATCAGCAAACACCCAGAGCCAGGGAGAGGAGGCTCCACAGGCGGGCAGCTGCTCCCCGGAGAGGCAGCGTACCCGCTGCAAAGCCTCACGTCCAGCAGCCGCTGCGGGGCTGGGGCTCAGCCCATGTCCCGGCCTCTCCTGTCCCTGTGTTGCTGGGGGGCTTGAAGTTCCTCTGGCTTTGTGCAGACAACGTCCCAGGGCCAAGAGCAAGAGGGCACAAGGAGATCTTCTTGCTTCTTCAGCGGGAGGCCAGGTAGAGCTTAGCCTAACTCCCTACTCCAGTCATCTCTGCCTCAGCCTGCAAATTAACACCATCACCCTAAATCCACAAGCTGAGCAGAGAGAGTTGTTTTTATTTAAAAGCAACATAAAAAGCCTATAAAAAAGGTTAAAAGCCCCATATAATTATCTTATTTTATTTTATTTTCAGTCCCGTGGTATTAATTAAAAAAACATTACCCAGCTTGAGAATTTGATTCCTTCTGCCTGATATGGGGAAGGAAAGGAATCTCTCTTGAGAAAAGTCTCCAGAGTCCTTAATCACCATTTAGGGGCCCTGCTCTTTGAAGGGCCATAGAGGAACAAAGTGGTTTGGGGATTAGCGGATGGCTTTTATTTCTTCCCTAATGATGAGAAAAGTGCAACGAATGCCTAGGGCAGATGATAAATTGAGTCAGAAAACGTTGCACGAGTGCCCTTTGCTAAGCTAGAGGATCAGTGTCAACAATATAAAAAAATGCCTCTGTTTGCTCATAAGAAATAGTGTTTGAATCATTAAACAGTAGAGATGGTATTGGCCATATTTAACCGCCTTGTACCTGCAGCCCCTTTGCAAACAACCCCTTTGAAGTGACTTCAAAGGGTCTGTGCACATAAGGAGAGGCTGCGGTATCAGTCACTTCATTGGTTACTCAGGGGACTGCGGAGCAGAGCACAACAGAGCTGAGCTGCCTCTGCCCAACAACCTCATTCAGGGATGGGAGTGAAAAGGAAGGCCATCCAAAAGCCCCTGAGAATATTTTACTCCAAAGAAGAGAAAGAAGAAAATACAGCATCTTCCCTTTGACGTTGTCCCCCAAGCCTCAAAGTGGCTGGGGTTTCCTTCAGCCATGGGAAAAAAACAAAAAAATGAGTTAATTCTAGGAAAAAAAAAAAATTAAATGGAGTCATGATGCTCTGTAGCATGTTTCTGAAAGCATCTGTGGTGAGGGTGAGGAATCCAGGATGGAGCCAATGTCCCCAGAAGTCACTGGAGACTCTCCCCGGTTTCAGAGAGTGCCAAGCCAGGGTTGAGTCAAGACTAGGAGGCAGCACGAGTCAGAAAGCTCTGCTGGCACGAGGGGTGCAGATCAGGAGCTGACTTAATAGAAAACAACCAAATCTGCAAGCCAGACTGTAATTTTTTCCCTTTCGTAAGGCTGAGATACAGCTCCGTCTCAGCGTGCAGACAGGAATTAACCTGCTGAACGATATGGCAGGATTTGTAGAAGCGCCTTTTCTTCTTTCCTTCTTTCTATAGACAATCTCCCCTCTGCACAGACACCATATGAGTCGTAGAATTCAGGCTGTCTGTGCTGTCCAGATAGGCAAAGATGGCATCATGATGCTACAAGTCATTGGTTTTTAACTTGGAGGAATGATACAAGTTCCTTGGACAGACCTGGAGCTCAGATCACCTTCTTTGGAAACTAGTGAGTTACTAACAGGAGGTTAATTTTATGCACTCATTTTACCTCTCTGTTCATTAAAGAGGAAGCCTATGAAGATAAGATGTTCAGAAGTGCAGTATTTTTATGTCTGGGGTTATACATTTCAGTGATATATAATGTCCTTCTACTTATTATGGCCATTTAAAAGGTTCAAAAGCACGTTCTGAGGAAAGGCTTTATAGATACATACTACATGATTTTGTTCTGCAAGATATTCTTAGTAAGTAACTCTCACCGGAGATGTGTAAACGTTCTTCCTTTTTTAAAAATCTAAAACCAGCTTTTAGGCTTTTATGTTTAGAGGATTTCATAAGGATCTTGGGCAGGATGAGGTGTCAGGCAAGAACCTCAGGATTTCTGAGATAATTAGTATTTTTTAATGATGAAACAGCATGAATAAAAGTGCCAACAGTTTATCTCCATGGAGACAAATAAATTACCTGCTACTACAGAAAAGCAACCTGGTTAGCACCTTAGATATTTGTAAGGAATGAAAAAAATAATGATGGGGCAAGTGCTCCCCAATTAGCAGTTGGCAGACAAAGAAAATACGTTGCAATGGAGAATGAAGACTAGCAACATGCTTTACTGCACGTTACCTGAATATATAAAATAAATGCTGAGCTAGCATTATTGTCTTCATTAAAATACCTACACTGTGCAGGTGACATAAATGGATAAAGTGGGAAAATTACTGAGGAATTTTAAATATAAAGAGCTGGAAGCTTGTGTTTGCCTCTGTTGTGTAAAACTAAACAAATGTGAGAGCAATAGCATTTTGTTAAGGTTGAAATCGGAAGAAAATACTTTGACTAAGCCAAGGAAGCATAGATATTAGGAAAACATTGTGGTCAAGAAATGTAAGGATGGATGCTATATAGACCTCCAAAGATGCTGAGGAGAGAAATTTAGGAGTGGTTTTTACATACACCAAGAATGTAACACTGCCAGCCTTTACGGCTGTGGAAAGGAAAAGTGGAAACATGTATCAGTGGTTCAAAAGGGCTTCTAGAAAAAACAAAAATGGGTTCAAAAAAGGGTTCAGGCAAACTGCCGTGGCTGGAGGGAGGAAGCGAGAAGGAAAGCTTCATGGTGAAAAGCAGTGCCACAGCTTATGAAGCCCTTAGGTCACGGGTGGGCTAGGAATGGAGACTTGATTCCCAGGGACCAATTTCATCGTGGTCTCCTCACAGGCCAAAAAAAAAGGGAATGCTGCCCTTAATCAGGGGCAAACTGGAGGATATCTGCCTCAGGCATAAGACTGATGGGGGAGTAGCTAGAGACAGCTTCGGCTTTGGAGCTAGTCTTAGGAAAAGGGATCCTTCTGCAAGGTAAGAGTTAACCCTGGAAGCATGTTTGTGATCCCAGAAACTGCAAACACATTGTGAATAGACAGAAAAGCTAAACACACAAAGAGAGAGAGGATCCATAAAGAAAGCGAAATCAGTTGTAGTAAAGTGGAGATGGGGATGAGGGCAATAGGTTCAGCGTTGCTAAGTAAAGATGCAAGAGATTAGGATGAGCAATAAGCAGAAGGCCTTCCAACTATAAACAAGCTGGGAAAAGAGGACTCTGGGAAAGCTGTACAAATAAGCAGAAGTGACTTAAAAACATATTTAGAGGAGCAAAAATAAATCTTGAATAGAGTCCTTCCGAGAGTGCTTGACAGCAGCACCGTCGGTGGCATCAGGCGTTCAGAGGAGGACACGCTGTCCCCTGCCCAGCCCCCTCTGCCAAGACTGTCCCGCAAGCAAGGCCATACGCTGGTGTCCCTATAGAGCAGACTGAGGTTTGGAACTCATTTCTGCAGATGCCGGCAGTTGTGTGAGCTCTTAAGGAATAAATACTAGAAACATTTGGCTAAAGAAGGATAGCACAGGACAGAAGAGCTTCCTGGGCTGTCAGGTTTTGATTTCATCTGAATGAAAGGCAAATAGTGGAACAGAAAAAAGAGATAAGGCAAATTTACTCTATATTTTATTAATATTTTGAGATGTTTTTTATACTGAGTTGATGAACAGGTTAATAGACAACAAGCCAGGATATAAAGCTTTAATCTGTCAGCTACCAGTGTTTCCATAGACAACTTTTGAGCCCTCGCAGTCATGATATTTTATGTATTTACATAAGAAAACATGAAGTAGAAAATCCTGATAATTTTAATCTTCTTATAGCCTGAATTGCCGCAGAGAAAAAAAGGGAGAAATATGCTTTTTCATTATTTCCTTTTAGGAGAAAATCAGATACCACATGGTCATAAAGCCCTGAATTGAGAGCGATAACAAGTCCCCTTTCCCAAAGAGCTTACAATGTGGAGAGGGAAAAAAAAAATGGTTTTGTGTGTAGAGGGGATAAATGGTCTTTTCATATCCAGAAATGCTTTATTTTCGCATGAGTCATAGCGGGTTTGAGTAAGTCCTTTAAAATGCCTCACATTTTGGCTCTGGGCATGGAAAGCCTCTGTCAGAAGTCAAGTTTCTTAAAGTCACTTGGAGGATGTATATGAGCTAGAGAAACTCAGAGCCGCTTCCRTCGCCGCAGACCCTATCCCAGGTCACTGGCTCTGGCAGCGCTGGGGACCCCGCAGCCATTGCCGCCATGGGAGCTTCAACGTGCGCATGTAAGCCTGCTTGGGGCACCCAAAGTGATATGGCTTTCAGATGTGAGCAGGGACACGCAAGCCCATCTGTGGAGGTGGAGACTAACTGGTGCTAGCTGCCAGTTTTGGGGTGTTTGGGTGGTTTTTTTTCTTTATGTTGCGTTTCTGTCTAGAAAGCATGCCTAGGGATGGCGAGGGTGGCTCCTGTCAGGGAAGTCTTTTGTGCCAGCATTTAAACAGGATCTGTTCAGGATGCTTACACTTAATTCATACCGTTCCACATTTTCAGAGCCTTTTCCAGTCCTTTTACCTAAGCCTGAAAGCTTTCAATTGTTTCCTCAGCGTTTCAAGATCGGAATCAGCTCAGGTCTCTGGGTGGAGATATCCTCTGGGCCACAGTATTGTTGCCCTGTCCCTCGCGAGTGGCCGTGTTTGCTAGGATGCCTGGCAGGCCTCCCCGGAGCCGTGCAAGTGCCGCTACAGCCGTCATGGGGGTACGTGGCCGATTTCGGTCCAAGGAGTTTGGGGGCATGAAAGGAAACAGAAGTGATGGGAGGCTTTGTAGCCCTCCTGGCTGACTTTCCACCGGCCGAAGGCACTTCCCCATCCACCTCCCTGGGAGAGGATGAGAGATGTGGGAAAAGCCTCCAGGAGCACAGATATCTGCCACAGCTCTTGTTACAGGGTTTCTGGATCATCTCACCTGTTTCCCTTTTATCGCTAGGAGCCAAGGCTGAGACATGGAGAAGCCCTCATAGAAAACCTGCTCTGACTGGCTTTCCTTCTGCAGAGTTGCTCTGAATTATTCTGGGGAGAGGGCGGGGGGGGGATTTTCAAGCAGAAACTTTGGAAACAGCACTTCGGATGATGAAAATAATTACCTTACCCACTGGAAGGGCTTTGCACCTTCCCTTTGGCCTGTTTGGCCTCTTCCAAGGCTGAAAAAGAGTCATTAAAACTTCTGACAGTTTGCTGCAAGCCAGGCCTAATGCTGAAGCAAGGCTATCCCTGAGGATTTTATTGAACTACATATAAAAATAAATGATACAGTCAATACAATAGCCCTGCATTGCCTGTTTTGTACTAAAATCAGCTTTGTCCCACCTATTCACCTTCCAGTGCACTTTGAATAGGTCTAATGAGAAATTTCCACCACAGAAATGATCGGGAGAGGCTATCCTGTCGCTCAGACACCTTTCTGTCATTGCAGCCACCAGCCTATGGCTGGATTTGTTCCTGACATCCTGGTGCCATGTCTACCACATATTCACATCCATTAATGAGCCTCTCTCCTATTCTGAATGTTACTTGTCAGATGAGGAAGGTGAATCTATTATAAGGTGAGTCACGAAACAGTCAAGACCAAGCAGAAAAAGCCACAGAGATTCCCTTAACAAGCAATGGCCACAGGATGCAGCCAACAGAAGACAGTCTTCAGCAATTATAATGAAAAGTCATAGTCAAGACACCAGTCAGATCTGAATTTGTCTCTTTTTATCTCACCGCATTGCTCTGCGGCCATGACATCACCTAATTTAAGTAAGTCCATCATCGCTCTGCCATTAGGCGCTGGCGAGGAGCTGCAGGTACCCTGCAGGGCTCAGCGCAGCCAAGAGGGAAGCCTCCGAGGGTGAATTTTTGCTCCATTCAATCAAACCAATTTGCTGCCAGGCCAGCATGCATGTGACACACCCAAACCCCTTTGACCTGCATGCCCTAAGAGGGCAGTTCCTGAGTTTATAAAGATATGGCGTGGCCCAATCCTGTTGGTATTTAATTGCCAGCACCCTGTGTAGTAGGTGTCCATACCACAGCCACTGTTCCCACCTGTCAGGCTAACCCCAAAACAAGCACCGGGGCTGCTCATCCCGCAGGGCACCCCACCAGGAAATGTCTGACTGAGGAAGCAAATTGCAGTTCTAACTGGGGGCTCCTGTGGCTGTGGTCGATAAGAAGCACTACCCAATCTGCCTCTCTTGGCGAAGAAATTACTCAGCCTCTAGACCTGTCAGCAGGGTCAGGTAAGTCTCTAAATTATTTCAAAAACCAAAAACGTCTAATATAATCTGGAGAACAGATTTGCCAGAAATATGAGAAGAGAAAAAGCGGTAGTGAAGCCAGGACACCATCAGGTTTTAGGAATAGCCCAGCATGCCTTGGGCATCTGATGGATCCTCAACAGCGCTGGTAGTTTCCAACCTGACCCCCTCAAATGCCTTTTTCACAAAGATGCATGAAAATGTCTGTGCAAGCCATGACCTCAGGCCACAAATGCCACTCCTTGCATCTTGGGCCCTTGTCACAGTCCTGCAAAGGGACTTGCCCATTCTTGAACTGTCTCCTGCTTGTCTCACCATGCCACAAATGAGGCTCAGGCTGGGCTGGGCTCAAAGCAACATGGCCAGACACTTCTTTTTTTTTTATTCCTAGGAAATATATCTTCTGATTTGAGTCCATCCTTACATCTTCTTTGGTTTTTCCCCTGTTAAAGACAGCTTTGAAACAGATCTTGATTCAACTTGATCAGCTCCAATCTAGAAATTTAGCAGTTTGAACTGTTCTCAGTTGGTACCTCTAAAAACTGTAGTCCCAGTTTTTTATCTCAAGAGTAACCCTGCCATGAAACCAGCATGCTGGGTTTCCTAAAACAGGACCATCACTGTGCCTCTTATTTAACCCCAATGACCAGATCCAGATTTCCCTCCAGGAAGACTCAAGGATATCTGTCATCCTTCACAAAGAAAACATCAGTAGAGGACTTTTCTTCCAAGAACAATGCATACTTCCCACATACACATTTATATCTGCTCYAGTCTGCATGTGGGTACAGCTGCGAGAGAGCAAGGGAGGGAAAGGCAGAGCCAGGAGAGACCGTGGAAGGCAGAGCAGGTCTGAGAGGATTCTTTCCTGCCCTCCCACAGCATCACCTTATCTGACAGTAACACCACCTCTCTCTTATCTACTTTAGCAGCAAAACCTCACTCCCCACCCTTAAACACCCACTTTGAATCAGGGAAAAGACCATCAGCCGAAGCTGGAGTTCAGGGTAAAAAGCGGTGGGTGGGCTTTAGCTCCTGCTGGACTAGTGTAGTCCGTGGTGGTGATGGTGGCAGTGGCTGTGGTGGTGGCCATGGTGACCATGGTGCAGGGTTGCCTGAGGTTAGGTATGGTGGGATACCAGGGCTGGTGCAAATGCCAAAGCTCAAGCCAAGAAGGCTGACAAGAAATGGTGAAGCAACCAGCAAAGCCTCTGGGAGAGCTGGTCTCCGCTGTCATGGTTGAGGGGTGGCAGTGGGAGTTGTTTTGGTGTCTGTAGAGGGGGAAGGAGAAAGGCAGTTAGGTGAGAGGAGGATCAGCAACATCGAGGAGTGGGAAGGAGAAAGGGGCTTGGGCTGAGCCGGGTGACTGCTGGATTTTTCTGTACTTTCTCCCAACTCTTGGGCACAGCCATGAGAAATCCTTCTCYAGACCCTGCGAGTTGATGTATCAGTCACGCTCCTTTCCATCCATCTGTTGACACGCACAATTGGAAAGAAGTTTCAGAAAGATCTAGTTAAACTTGGTGTAAACCACAGAGTCATATTTTCTGCAAACCTCCCACAAAGCCTTTCAAACCTAACCTAAATTTAACATTGCCAAGTCTCCTGAGATTTTTTTCTYGATGTCTTGTGATAATGCGTGTTTTTCCTAAAGCCCCAGCTCCTGAATGGAAATCATTATGTGAGAATCTCAGCTTTCATTAAAAAGTAGATTTCTATCCCTCAGGGCCATGAAAGAAAGCTCAAAATTGTGAATCAAGCAACTCATACTGGTTTAGAAAACAGAAGACAAATCAGAAGAAGCCTGTGGTAACTGCCGTGCCGACGGCTCAGCACAGCTCCTGGTCCTGGATGGCTGGGGCAGTCACTGCAGGGCCATGACTCCATTTTCGGGTGAACTGCCCTGTGCCACCAAGCATTGCAAAGTAAAGGTGTATAAACTTTAGTTTGGTAGTTGTCAGATGATTGGACGCCTTCATCATGTTTTATTTTGGGGTGCATAGAGGTAGAGAGACTCTCCAATATAGGTGCACGCACAGGCGCACAGGCACATACCCACGTCAAATACCAGGTTTGCTGGTATAAACAGTCATCATTTCAGTTACACCAACGTAAAACCCAGACAAATTCATCAGCTTCACAAGAGTCCCACTACAGATATTGTTCAGTTATAACGAGGCTACAAAAATAAGATCTAAAGATTCTTAATTTTCTGATCACAATATTGGGAATAAATGTTACAGAGCAAAAAATGATAAGTACTTACACATCGCCTCCTGACTTTTCTAACAACTAAATGCCTCTGAGTACAAAAAAGAAGACAGAAAGAAACAATTTAATTCTCGTCCTAATGTGGAAACACATTCAAAAGGAGCAGGAAGAATAGGACCTGCATCTTTAGCTTGGCATCTCTGTCAGTTTTTTATACACACATTTCACTTCAGTGCATGCTTAAACTGTTATATTTTATTTTTGAGAACATAAATATCTTATTTTCAGTACAGAAAGAATTGGTTGTTTCCAGCCACAAATGCTTTGGTGATTCCTTTCTGCCAGTGAAGGACAGTGTTTTTCAGAGTACATCACTGACTTTGCTGCCCAGACGCAGTGAAATGCAGAGGTAGGTGCTGCACTCCTGCACTGCTACTGTTTTCTTCGGGACCGAAGTGAACTGCTATAGAAAAGGAGCAGGAAAAGAAATTTCAAACTGATCAAAAAAGGGAAAATGTTTTGTGACCTTTGAAACAGCACTGCAGAAATCCAACCATCTCACAAGCGAGTACCAGACACAGCAGCATTAGTAAGCTTTGCATCAAGGGGCTCAGTTCGAAGGTTCGCTTGGAGGGAAAAGTGCTGGTTTAAAGGTTTTTAAAAGCTCAGCTCACATGTGCACACACCCTGCTCACCAAAATATATTCTGAGCCTTTTCTCTTAACACTTCTTATTTTCTAACTAAGATAATTGAATGACTCAGTGAACATGGCTGGCATTAAAAACTCGGGGGAGGGAAAAGCAGAGGTAGCAAGCTCTAAATCCTCTGCCAAATCCCCTTTTCATAATTTATAGTCTGTCACCAGTTTATCACCGAGAACTGTCCCTCTTTTTCTCATTCTCCAGGCTCCTTTCCCAGTGGACAGTCCATGCCAGCTGTCTCGGCAGCAGGAACGTCCTTTTTTTCCCAAGCCTCGACCTGTGGGAAAATCTTCATTGGCCAGTAATTGATTCCACCCTGCCAGCTCCATTACTTTAGTCTACAGTCAAACTGCCAGCAAGCTGGAGACAGGCAGCCTCAGCCCTCCCCTGCTCCCACTATTGAAGTCCGCTCCTACCCGGGCCGTTAGCTACCGGGGCTCTGAGTTGATGTGTCAGCCCGCCCTGCAATTAGCACTAATCTGAAAATTGGCCTTTGCTAGCAAAGCCAAGCACCTGACAGCTAATTGTTGATGTCAGATTGATGTGCATTTAATATGGAAAGGTTATTTATCAAAGGGTACTTTTYTTCTGTTGGTCTTGGTTTGTCTCTGGATTGCCACAGGCACTTATAGCCCACAAACCAATAAAGATCTTATACTTCATTTAACTTAAGGAGCCTTCTAAATACCCTTTTCAAACTCTCGGTGTAGGGCAGTGCAGTACTCATCTATTTATATTGTTTATAAAGAAACTGCTGCTAACCAAGCAGTTATTGTTTTTAGTCTCTTTTTTTGGAATCAAAATATTGGGGGGCGAAGAAAGGTTGATAACAGAATAGCAACTGCCAGCCAGCCCTGGAATTAAAAATGAATTAAGTTTTGACTCATCCCCAGAGTCTTGCCAGCCTTTCTTTACACCAGGCTACTTCGGTGTTTACAGTATTACCTACGCTTTCCCTGGCTGCGTGTATCATAGGAAACACGCARGGAAAAATATCGGTCCTGTTGACTTTAACACAGGTTTTGCCACTCATTACAACGGAGCGGGGACTTCCCTGGTAGCTTTGTGGAGACAAAAGGACGCGCTCCATCAGGTCCTGACCCTGTGATCAGATGGCAGAAGGCGAAGCATTGTGCTCACGGAGACCCCCGCACGCTGCGGTGAAATTGGCTGACATCTACCTGCCGTGAAATGGGGTCTCTTGCTGACAAAGGCCGTATCTAAATGTTTTCCAAGAGTGTGGTGCCATCGTTAGACTGAAAACAGGCTGCACTAGGAGCATTACCATTGGGAGCATCTGCCTGATGCTGCACAGGTTACCATCTAGCACCCCTGTAAATAGCTTAAAAAAGCAAACCCACCAGGTATTTAAACAGGATCATGGTTGTTCGGATTGGACACATGCATTTCAAGTCATGCTAAAGTCCTGCTAAAAAAAAGTAAGGTTTTGCAATTGCTCAGAGGAAAGTAATATATCCTACGGAACCTAGGAGGTCAGGAAAGATACTGGTGGCACACGTAAAACTCTGGCATGCAAGCTGCAGGAAGAAAAAAAGCTGAGGGTTTTAAATGAAGCAAGAGAGAAGACAGTCTCCAGCATGGAAAGCATGTTACGAAAAGTGGTAAATCAGATAGGACATAAACACAACAACTGTTTGATACAAATCATATTCTGACAGGGAAACGAAAAGTATCAGTGTGAGTTGTGTGAAGCAATTGCTCGTATTCATTCCACAGGTGGAGGAAAACGTTTTCCATGTATATCGAATGTATCTTCTTTTTGAATGAAGGTGGTCAAATATTTCATGGAGTCTCTGTCCTCTATATACTGTGTTCTAACATATAAAAGTATGTAACTTGTATTCTTCCACTGCAAAAATTTAAGTAGAAAATATCCAACTGTGCAGGATCTAAAGAAGGACTTTCACACAGAAAACCTTTCAAAAGAAAATATTAATTAATTCACATTTCATCATTCATTAGGCTTTGCCTGAATAACAACATCTGTGCATTACTTTCCATATTAAATTTTATCCTCTGCAGTGAGGTGTTTAATAAATTTGACAAATTAAAAATTTGGAGGTGAATTAAAAAACACAGTAGAGTTGGAGCAATGAATGGAGCAACGTGAGCAGATGAAGTGGAGGTACCGACTTACTGGGGCTGGGTGTTGGGGTGGGGAGGAGATAGTCTCAGCACCCAGCATCCAGCAGAGCTGACAGCAAACTCCCGCACATCCCAGTGGTCACCAGACAGACGGCCGATAGACAAAACTTTCATCAGCTTAAGGGCTGCCACTTTGCCAAGCCGGCTGTGCCCCGCTGAGACCAGAAATCACGTCACTTGCTCTGACAGGTCCCGGGCACGCTGATCCTCTCGGGTAGAATCTCCAGGCTGCTGTGGTTTCTAGGGAGAACAGCCCCTGCCCAGGGCTGCACGTCCCAGCCGCGGTGCTGTGCACGGGGCGATGGGCTGCCAGCAAAGGCTGGGCGCATCCCGCACGCATCCGCCACGGTCTGTCCTCCCACCAGGTGAGCACCTACCCCCGACGCGAAACTCCCCGCCTGGCACCCTTGCAGGCAGCATGTAAACCAAGCAAATCCTTCATTTTAAATACATGCTTAAACCCCTCTGGGTTGGTCCTCGGCCGGGATTTATAGATGTGTTGGAAAGTTTTGGCAGCGTTGGTTTTAACTTGGCCGGCTTTCGACTTGTAGTTGAAAGCTACACCACTGCATCCACACTGGAGTTCTGAAATGTGTTAATTAAGACATTCTGTTACCAGCCCTTTCCTTCCTACGCAAGACAAAACCCACCAGGTGATAAACGTGTCTGAAATGATTCATATGTTTTAATGTTTTCCTGAATATGGGTCAATTTTAACACTTTTTATAACACTTGTATCCTCGCCAAGACAAAGCCAATGACTCCAGTCTGATTCGAGCACACGTTTAATGCCCTCCGCTGAATAGGTCCTAGAAGAGGAGAGAGTTCAAGAAGTCATCTCGCTTACTCCCCTGCTCAGGGCAGGAGAGCAGCCGGGTAGATGTTTGTCTGAGCTGTCCTTAACGATTTCCAGTAACAAAAGCTGCACAAATTCCCTCAGGCAATTTATCCCACTCCTTCAGTTTCCTTACTGATAGAAATTATTTTGTGAAGTCTAATGCAATGCTCCCCTACTGCAATTTAAACTATTACTTTTTTTTCCTGCCTTCCATGGACGTGGAGAACGCTGCTCCCCACAGCTGACAGGTACGTAGTTGAAGCCCTCTGTATTTTCGTTAGTCCAAACAATGCTGATTTTTCAGTGTTTCCTCAGAAACGTGTTCCAGGCCCCCGAGCACTATTTTCTTCTGCATTCTCAACAACTGACCTGCCTCCTTTTTGCAGTACTGAAACTAAAACTGGAACTGGTGCTCCAGTGGAAGCCACACCAGTGTGAGCAGAGTGGAAGGATAAGGTTGTAGGTCCTACCAAGCTATTCTCCCATTACAKGTCTCAGTATGACACTCGCCTTCCCTGCGACTACATGACAATGCTGAATTGTTACCCTCTGCAAAGCCGTTTTTGCAGAACTGTTGCCTCCCCTATAACTGCACTTCATCGCTTCACAAGTTAGGAGAGCTGCTGGGCCCAGGTGCTTCCTCACTGCCCCTCTGTAGAAATGAGGTTTTAGGCAGGATTCCTTCAAACCTGTTATTCCCGAGGGGCAGCCTCTTCTCACCAGTCCTTCCCCAACCTAGATATCTCTCCACACATCATCTCACATCACAGGGACCTCCTTCTACCCTGCAAAAATGAAATTCCCACCCAGGCCAACCCCCTCCGCAGAAGTCCCCCCTCCAGCCCCGGCATCACTCTCCCTCCTGGCAGGGCAGGATGGAGCTGACATGGAAGGGATGCACGTGTGGTGTGACAGACGTACTAAGATGTCCCGCATGTGGACAAGCATCCCTGACTCCATGGAGGGGCTCTTTGGGAAGGACCAGTTTCGTGAGGGCATTGATCCCTCCATTGATGCCAGCGCAGGAGCACTGTCTTGGAGAACATCCTCCTTCCGCAGAACTGAGGCCCATGGGACAACCAGCAGACTCGAGAACTGAGGTGCATGTGTGAAGGACAGACACTGGAGCCTGACTCCACTCCCCTCATCTTTGATTACAAGGAAGCTAAGAGCCCTGTTCCCTGCTCTCCCACCGCTCAGTTGGCAAACGCATGCACCTCTGGGGTGACTGCAGGTGGATTTCTTTCTTAATTCCTCCATGACAAGCCTCAAAAGATGGCTCTGGTGATAGACTGTCCTAGTATCATTCTTGTCTTCAATTTATATAATGTAAACATTATTTAGACATGGATCAGCATACATCCTGGTATGGCATACAATAGCTGCTAGCTCAGCAAAGAAAAAAAAGAAGAAATTTACATTACATAAAGTTTTCTCTTACTTAAGTATTAATATCACTAGATAATACATATCCCTGTAATCTGGAACAAGGGTTTACTTCTTAGGATGTAAAAGCCTCTTTCTATCAGATTGGAACACGTGTGTCTTGGTTAGCTTATATCTTGGGTCACTTAAAAAAGAAGGAAAAAAAAGGCAACCATTTCATCAGCTAAAATGAGGAAAAGATCTCAGCCTGTCCAACCAAAACAATGACCTGATGCAAGACTCAAGTCTATCAGGTAATGCTCAAGGGAACATTTTAAATAAGGAAAAAAGAGTGGAAGTGGGGAAAAAAAAATCATCATTGTATTCTTATTCAGTAATGTTCCTCTACTAGCATTAACAGCTTATCTTGCCATCTAAGCACTTCTAGATAACAGACTGGGTTTTATGTTGAGTACAGGCTGTACCAAGTCACTAAAACCCTTCTATTGTTAAAGATTATGTAAAATGGTCGATCAAAGTGTCACTTCTTCCTGCCTGTCCCCCAGGCTGTTATGTTGCATAGTTCCTTATAAAAGCCAAGCATACAGGGGGAAGGCTGGGAACGAAGCGCCGAGATGTAGAAAATGGCACATTGCAGAGCCAGCAGGTGCACCGGAGATCCCACCGCCGCAGAGATACATTTCAGAGGGTCGTACTGCAAGCTCACCTAAGCAAAGAGAGAAAAATATCCAAATTAAACCTGTTCAGTGAATTTGCCCTTGTAAAAACATTTGTGTTTAGCAGCCTGTGCACCTGCAGAGCTGCTGAAGACCCTTCCATGCCTTGGCTGGTGGTACAACAGGTCCCACCACAATACAGACGCAGAAGATGAAGCTGGAATAGGCTTGAGAGAAGTACTTTTCTAGCATTTCAAATGAGATTTCTAGATATCTATGCCACATCCATCGTTCTGAGATAAGCCGTGTCAGATTAAAACAATGAAAAATTATGAAATTTGATAATTGAGTTCAGAAAGTTGCTTGTGGTTTTTTTGTTGTTCCCCTCCCCCCCGCCCCCCAAGTAGTTTTTCATACATACTTCAGTGCAATTTTGAAGGTGCTTTCTGAGGAGGCATTACCTGGTACAAGGTGGCAGCTGCAGTTTGGAGCTCCATGGCCAGTGTTTACATGTGATGGGAAACAACTCCTCTGAGCCAGAGCAATCCCACAGGCATCATGAGTAGCAGGGCTTTGGAGACAAACTCCTCCTCTGCATGAGGGCAAAGTAATCACCTCATCCAGGGAAATACCTGCAGACCTCAGAGCAGCCTTGACTGAGGGAAGATTTCTCAAAAGAGGTGTGATTGCCAGGTCTCAGAGAGGTGGGAGGTGTAGGCAAACAGGGCATCAAATTCAATGTGACCTCTTTTTTTTCTTTTTTTTTTTTTTTAGGAAGATGCCCATTCTCCTTCACAAGCCAGCTCAAGCAAAGTGATTTTTCAGGCCAGTCACTGCTCCTAGGTTAAACACAGGTAGGCACTGATAAATGCCTTGGAGGATATAATGCTCTTGAAGCCCATCCAGAGGAATGGTGGGGTTAGATGAATGTCATGGATGAAGCTCAGTTTTAGCCAACCGCAGCTGGTTGACGCAGCACATAGGATGTGGCCCAGACACCTCATCCAAGAGCAGATCCCTTGTTTGGGGTGGATGACTGAGATGAGAACAGCTGTACTGGGTCAGACCAGCGTCGTCCAGCTTCCAACTGTTGGCAGACTTGCCTCAGCCAGCAGCGGCTTCAGTGCCTTCAGCAACCCTTAACAGCTGTCCCCTCCTTCGATTTGTGGAGTCTCCCCTTCAATCTGTGCATGCTTTCAGCCTCCCCAGCATCCCACAGCAAGGAGCTAGCTACGCATCATCTGGAGAAGGTTTTTTCTTCTGTTTGCTCTGAACTTGCCTCTTGCTGGCTTCATTGGATGCCCCTATTCCTTGCACTGGAAGAACAATCAATCCCTACCATAAAACGATGTTACAGACTTCTATCACACCTGCCCTCAGTCATCTCTTTTTCTCAGCACCAGAAGGACGGAAACCTGTTGCATCTCACCCTTAACACTCATATTCCTGGGAAAACTGAGCGGGCAGGAGAGCTGCATACATTTGTGCAAGGTTGAAATAAGCCTTTGTTAAGTATTTGCTTAACATACAAATGCCTTTCACGTTTCAGGATAGACAAATCAAGCCTATGTTGTAATTAAGGAAGGGATCAGATGATGTGTCTTCCCCCCAGCAGAGATTTTCCAAAATTTTTGCCTGGATTCAGCTGCGTATTCTAAACACATGGATTGACAGGGAGGGGAGATGGGTAATGGAGGGCTTGTGCTATTTGTGATTTGTGCTAGAGAGTACATAAAGAAAAGGAACAAGAAAAATAATTCCCACTTCTCAAATGTCCAAGGGCTGGTCAAGTCTAAATACAGTTTGTATCGACAAGAACAGCAAAACCACCAGCACATCTCATTTTCATCTGATGTACACAGGGGCCTGACATGACAGATTTAAAGGAAACCTGTGTATCATTGCACCAGGATACATGTCCCCTTATATACAGCATGCACGTGCACACAGGCATAGCTATGTCATGTGCTGGCAAGTAACGGAGAAGTTTAGCAAACATACCTGAAATAGCTCACATACTTAGAAATACCAAACAGGCTCGTTACACCGTTTCCAGAGGGTTTTTTTCCCCAGCTCTCCACATCCCCCAGCCATTCAAACGGCAGTTGTTCATGTAGGCTTGCACTCTCACGCAGTCATCAATTAGAAGGTGACGACTTGAAAAACTATCATCTGTCGTTGCAAGCCAAAACGAGCAGCCCTGCTCCTTCGTGCCCAGCTCTGACGAGGAGCTTCCCCAGGCCCGGGCTTGCTCCAGGGCTGTGCCTGCTCTCGCCCCACTCTCCGGTCCCTCTGCTGCCTCCTCCTCCTCCGCCTCCTCATCCTCCTCCTTCATTCCCTGTCCCCTACACCCACCATGGTACACTCTCCCTGTTCTCCCAGGCTTTTGCAGGGAGGAAAGCTTCCTCTCCTCTTTTCTGCCTCTCCCCCTTGCTCCGACCATGTCTGCTGGCAATCCACCCTCCTGGGCACTCACGAYGGCTGCGATAGCTGAGCAGCAGCTACAAATACCCCAATACAACATAACCGCTGTGTTTCAGGAGCTTAATCCTGCTATTCCCCCCATTGCAAAAGCATCCAAAACTGAAAGCTAGTGCGTTCACAAAGAGTTGATTGATCAGTGAAGACGACTGACGACCAGATCTGCTTTGCAGAAGAACCTGAAGGGTTTATGGAGCCGAGAGGGTACCTGAGCAGTGCAGAGAGGGTGTCTGAGCGATTGTACGGGATGGCTCAGCTAAGGGTGGGGAAGATAGGCTGGAAATGGCAAAGAAAAAAGGAAAGGAGAAGTTGGGCCGTGATGAAGAAGCTTCTTGGTGAAAAATCTGAGACAAGACAGGGAGTGGACGCTCCTTTGCTTTAGCCGTTTAAAACTGGACAGACGGGCATGCTAGACGCCGCACTGCAGAGGYGGGGAGGCCCTGGAGGACAGTCCCCTGCGAGCCAGACAGGGCTGGTGGCCCTGATCCCCTGCAGCGGGACTCATGCCAGGGAACCTCTTCTCCTGCAAGCACACAGTGTCCGCCTCCGGGGCAGCCCTCGCAAAACCCTGAGGTGCCAATTAGGCCCCCAAGCAACCGCGTTCCCCTGGGGTGGGGGCTGCCTGGGGGACACAGCATATGGGAGTCGCTCGGTTTGGCCTTGCAGTTCAATTAAATAAAAAAAAAAAGAAAGAAAAAAGCCCTAGCCCCCTTGGAGTGGAGGGTGAGCAGGGGGATGGTCTCCCCGGTAGCTGCCTAATCGCTCACAGGGTGACGGCCCTGCTCCTGTCAGCACAAACTAGCAATTACGATTAATGGGCTGTGGCAATTGGATCCCGGCGCTAACAGAGATTGCAGGTCCCACCATTTGCATGCAGTAAATTATTCAGGCTGTCAGCTGTTTGGATGCGAATCRGTAATGTTGCGGTTAAACACTGGCCACATGGCTAATTTGAGGTGTGCCCACCGGCACCGGCACCRGGGAGAATTGGCTCTGTGCTGGGGCGGGCGGCACAGCTGTGCCACTGGCACAGCCCCGGCAAGCCCCACACCGCCCTGGCCAGACACCGGCTGTTGCAGCAYGCGCAAGGCTAATGACATGTCCTTCTGGGAGCAAAGAGCACCAGGAAAAGCCCAACAGTGTCTCATTTAGTTTAAGTTTCAAGGCACTGTGGGCTTGAGAAGATGGGGAGAGCTGGGTGCCAGCGAGCAAGCTCCAGTGACTAAACCTACCTGTGCCTGCAGCCATGGCCAAGTGTTTCACAGGAATCAAATGCATGTCTGGACTCAAAATCAGAGTATTCCTATACTAAAAAYGAAGCATCCTATAATAAACTCAGGGTTTGTCAGCTAAACCTGATTTTTAAAAAGCCAAAGGTGGCGGTCCAGAAGGGCCTCCATTCAGGTAAGCACGCAGTGAGTACCTGGCATGAGCACCCACACGCTGCTCCGCGTGAACTAGATGTGCGCTGCCAACATCCCGTTCTGCCTATCCGGCTGCGAGAGATGTGTTTTAATGTACCCACCCTCATGCAGAAAATAATTCTTTCAGAATAACCCTTCAGGGTGGAAAGACTGAACTCTCCTAAGCTTAACTACTGCGTTTCAGGAGCACAGCACAAAGAAGAGCAAATGTGGGGCAGAAGGGAGAGAGCAATTTGGAAAGCAATGAGGAAAAAACGGCACAGGCAGTTGTCTACTCGCACATCCATCCAGTTCTTCACCCCTCTTTTCCCACAAAGAGAAGGGACAGCAAGGGATCTGACACAAGCACAAAACCAAGCTCAGAATGACGAAGCCATTTCTTCACTAGCACCTCAGTGTGGACAACTGCAGCAAAGTCCCATCATTTACATTCAAATCAGACTTGCTTTACACAGGGGTCTGCCCGCATTCATTGGTACGCAGCCTGAGGGGGACTATATTTCATGTCAGGAGCTTGAAACGGTTGAGAGTTGTCTCATATGGCTCAGTACCCCAGAAACCCCAGTACCCTTGCTAAGCATCATCCCCCAGCAGTACTGGCAGCTTTCTTGGGAGTTGGCTTTTTCAAATATACGGGTCTTTTAGTAGAAAGGAAACATTTGATTAAGAAATATAAATAGTGACAGGCATTCTTCTGAGGAAAATAAAAAAACTGTAAATCAATCCTCAGACTTTCAGAGTTTGAAATTAAAAATGAAGAGAAATAGAAGGGGGATGGCAAATAGTAATACTCTGTAAGCACAGTAGCATAAATTGGTACAAAAGTCGTGATAATGAATAGCAAAACATACATTTAAGGGCACGAGAYCACTTTACTAAACAAGTACCTACCTCTGAACGTATGGGCACATCAAGGTGCCCGTGTCAGCCCAATCTCTTCAGCACTGAGCTCACATCTATTTCATAAAATCATAGTATCATAAAATGGTTTGGGTTGGAAGGGACCTTAAAAATCATCTAGTTCCAACACCCCTGCCATGGGCAGGGACACCTTCCACTAGACCAGGTTGCTCAAAGCCCCATCCAACCTGGCCTTGAACACTTCCAGGGATGGGGAATCCACAGCTTCTCTGGGCAAACTGTTCCAGTGCCTCACCACTCTCACAGTGAAGAATTTCTTCCTTATATCTAATTTAAATCTACCCTCTTTCAGTTTAAAGCCATTACCCCTTGTCCTATCACTACATGCCCTTATAAAAAGTCCCTCTCCAGCTTTCTTGTCGGCCCCCTTCAGGTACTGGAAGGCTGCTATGAGGTCTCCCCAGAGCCTTCTCTTCTCCAGGCTGAGCAACCCCCCTTCTCTTCTCCAGGCTGAGCAACCCCAACCCTCTCAGCCTGTCTTCATAGGAGAGGCGTTCCAGCCCTCTGGTCACCTTTGTGGCCCTCCTCTGGACTCCAACAGGTCCATGTCCTTCTTATGTTGGGGGCCCCAGAGCTGAACACAGTACTCCAGGTGGGGTCTCATGAGAGCAGAGTAGAGGGGGAGAATCACCTCCCTCAACCTGCTGGTCATGCTTCTTTTGATGCAGCCCAGGATACGGTTGGCCTTCTGGGCTGCAAGCGCACATTGCCGGGTCACGTTGAGCTTCTCATCAACCAACACCCCCAAGTCCTTCTCCTCAGGGCTGCTCTCAATGCATTCTCTGCCCAGCCTGTATTTGTGCTTGGGGTTGCCCTGACCCATGTGCAGGACCTTGCACTTGGCCTTGTTGAACTTCATGAGGTTCGCACGGGCCCACCTCTCAAGCCTGTCAAGGTCCCTCTGGATGGCATCCCTTCCTTCCAGTATGTCAACTGTACCACACAGCTTTGTGCTGTCGGCAAACTTGCTAAGGGTGCACTCAATCCCACTGTCCATGTCACCGACAAAGATGTTAAACAGTGCCGGTCCCAATACCAACCCCTGAGGAACACCACTCATCACTCGTTTCCACTTGGACATTGAGCTGTTGACCGCAACACTTTGAGTGCGACCACCCAGCCAGTTCCTTATCCACCGAGTGGTCCATCTGTCAMATCCATGTCTCTCCAATTTAGAGACAAGGATGTCATGTGGGACAGTGTCAAATGCTTTGCACAAGTCCAGGTAGATGATGTCAGTTGCTCTTCCCTTATCCACCAATGCTGTAACCCCGTCATAGAAGGCCACCAAATTTGTCAGGCACGATTTGCCCTTAGTGAAGCCATGCTGGCTGTCACCAATCACCTCCTTATTTTCCATGTGCCTTAGCATAGTTTCCAGGAGGGTCTGCTCCATGATCTTCCCAGGCACAGAGGTGAGACTGACTGGCCTGTAGTTCCCTGGGTCTTTCTTTTTCCCCTTTTTAAAAATGGGGGTTATGTTTCCCCTTTTCCAGTCAGTGGGAACTTCACTGGACTGCCATGACTTCTCAAATAYGATGGATAGTGGCTTAGCAACTTCATCCTCCAGTTCCCTCAGGACCTGCGGATGCAACCCTCTGGACCTCATCAGGTCCCATGGACTTGTGCACCTTCAGGTTCCTTAGGTGGTCTCAAACCTGATCTTCTCCTACAGTGGGCRGCTCTTCATTCTCCCAGTCCCTGCCTCTGCCTTCTGCAACTTCGGCAGTGTGGCTTGAGCACTTGCCAGTGAAGACTGAGGCAAAAAAGTCATTGTGTACCTCAGCCTTCTCCATATCCTGGGTAACCAGGTCTCCCGTTTCGTTCCGGAGAAGGCCCACATYTTCCCTAGTCTTCCTTTTATCACYGAYGTACCTGTAGAAKCTTTTCTTGTTGCCCTTGATGTCCCTGGCCAGATTTAATTCTGTCAGGGCTTTAGCTTTCCTAACCTGATCCCTGGCTGCTCGGACAATTTCTCTGTATTCCTCCCAGGCTACCTGTSCTTGCTTCCACCCTCTGTAGGCTTCCTTTTTGTGTTTGAGTGTGTCCAGGAGCTCCTTSTTCATCCATGCAGGCCTCCTGGCATTTTTGCCTGACTTCCTCTTTGTTGGGATGCATCGCTCTTGAGCTTGGAGGAGGTGATCCCTGAATATTAACCAGCTTTCTTGGGCCCCTCTTCCCTCCAGGGCTTTGTCCCATGGCACTCTACCAAGCAGATCCCTGAGGAGGCCGAAGTCTGCTCTCCTGAAGTCCAGGGCAGTGAGCTTGCTGTGCACCCTCCTCGGTGCCCTAAGGATCTTGAATTCCACCATTTCATGGTCACTGCAGCCCAGGCTGCCCTTGAGCTTCACGTTCCCCACCAGCCCCTCCTTATTGGTGAGAACAAGGTCCAGCATAGCACCTCTCCTTGTTGGCTTCTCTACCACTTGGAGAAGGAAGTTATCATCAATGCATTCCAGGAACCTCCCGGATGGCTTATGCCCTGCCATGTTGTCCCTCCAACAGATATTGGGGTGGTTGAAGTCCCCCATGAGGACGAGGGCTTGTGAACGTGAGGCTGCTCCTATCTGTCTACAGAGGGCCTCATCTGCTCAGTCTTCTTGGTCGGGTGGCCTGTGGCAGACCCCCACTATAATGTCACCTGTCCCTGCCCTCCCTTTAATCCTGACCCATAAGCTCTCGGTTGGCTCCTCATCCACCCCCAAGCAGAGCTCCATGCACTGCAGCTCGTCAGTGACATAGAGGGGAACACCCCCTCCTTGTCTCCCCTGCCTGTCCTTCCTAAAGAGCCTGTATCCTTCCATCCCAACACTCCAGTCATAGGAGCCATCCCACAACATCTCCGTGATGCCAATAAGATCATAGCCCTGCAGGCGTGCGCACGTCTCTAACTCCTCTTGTTTATTTCCCATGCTACGTGTGTTTGCATAGGGGCATTTAAGTTGGACCCCTGATGAAGCTGACTTACTGGCTGGAGTGGCTGGAATTCCTTTGTGCTGCTCTGCAGGTGCTCTCCTGCTGGCCTGTGATCCTTGTCTAGGCTCTGGGCATCTGTTGCTGGTACTGGCATCAAACTGGTAGGAGTGGGATGGATTGAGGTTCCCCTCGCCCGGCAACTTTAGTTTAACCTCTTCACCAGCTTGGCAAGCCTATGACCAAAGATGCTCTTCCCCTTCTCTGACAGATGGCCCCCATCGGCCCCTCGTAGACTGGGGCTGGAAAATGTCTGGGCATATCCCATTCAGTCTGCCTGTATTTAGGACTAGTAATTAAGAGAGTGTGATTGTCAGAAGGTCAAGCTATTTCAGATCTACAAAGACTTAAAATCCATTCAAGTGCTCAAACGTATGCACTGAATAGTCCCATYGCAACCAAAGGGCCATGTAGCAGTGTGGAAATTCAGGCAGCAGTATTGGTTTTCGCACATCAGAGCCATATTTTTATCCTCATTGAGGCCCAAAGTACTTGTGCATATATACACTAGCAGTAAAACAACAGAGTGATCCTTTATGACAGTATGACCATAATCTAACTTGACAAATTCAATTGTCAGCATCCCTTAAAGTAAATTATAACTACGCCCCCTTGGCTAAATCCTGAGCCCTTTCAAATAACAAAACAAACGGCTCTCTCCCAAGAGTTGTGTTCTCTGCATTGTATTTTCTGACATGCTTTCCCACCATCAACCTTTCATCCTGCTGAACTAATTTCCATTGTAAGCAGCGGAAGGCAGCGAGGATAACTCCCATTAACTTCACACTGGTGAAGTGCGGGTCTGCCTGGAGGAAAGGCGGTAGAGGGGGCACATCCCTGGCAGGGCCGGCCACCAAGTCCCATGTCAAGGAGCTTGAATAGGGTAATATGTATGTACAGCTGTGCTTTTCTATAAATAGTGGGTAACGGGAGCTGGGGCTAACGACTGGGAAAAGGTCTTCCCCAGCTGTTCACAGGGTGCCACTGTGGTTTGCACCGGTGGAGCATCATGGTGCGTAGTGGCAGCTCTTCCATCCTGGTGCCCTCACTGCCACCAGCAAACAGGGCACCCAAAATAAGGTCAGAGACATTGCAATTGGCCCTTTTACAGGAGGGACTTGGCTGAGCTCTGGGTCTTAGCACGATGTTGAAGGGAGACGCAGTGAGGTGCTGTCAGAGGCACTGCTGCGGCATGGCCAGCAGCACGCTTTTATCTTTCTGTGTAAATTKAAGAAATATGCCTTTTTCCACCCTATTTTCTCCACCCAGTACCCCTGCACATTTGTACTCCATACTGTACACTATACAACTCTCTGTGTTGCACAAGGGACCACGCTCTTGTTCCACCAAGTTTTACGCACCTCAGACTCAATCCTGATCCAGCAAGTCCTCCTGCCCTTTCAAAACCACTTAATAAACATGGAACAGTAACGGCACTTCTTTCTCATGAAGACAGGACCCCTTGCTCTGTGCATCCCATCTGGGCCTGGCTTTGCCCTCCAGCAGGAGTGAAATGGCAGTGATGCTCTCAGGGACGCGCGGGTGCTTTATTGCAGGGAGACTTCCTGTGCAACACTATACACCTGCAGGGAGGGCGGATAAAGCCCCAGATGAACAGGAGTTTTGTTTGCTATGTTTTCACTTTGTTTTCTGTATTTTCTTTACCCTAATGTTTTGGTTTTCACCCATAAAAATCCAACCTTTGCTTCCCTTCTGATTTGTGGGTCAGTCATGGCAATGTGTGAAGCTGTATTGACATTAGTATAACTCACAGAAAAGTTAATTCCACGGCCTTGCCAGAGCCTAACCAAGGCTGTCGGGGCTGTCACGGCTTGGATGGATAGGATAGTTCAAGGAAAATCATTCTCATAACTGGTGGTGGTAATTCATTAGGTGAACCCTTCTTTCTGCATCAACATTGGATCTCAGCCCCAGCTTGTGTGTGGCGATAATTTTAGGGGAAGATGAAGGCTTGGAGTCCTGCTCACACGTATAGCTTGCTTCACCAAGAGAAGGGCTGAACCTGTGAAACCCTAACCCTGGGGTTTCATCCTGCCCCTAAGCTGTGCCTGGTGGCCTCACCCATGGGTGGGCACCCTCTACCCCAGTTCTCCTGGAGATGGAAAGGCAACTGCCCTGAAATCATGCCAGATGCTCCTTCTTCCCTCCTTCCCACTCCCTGCCTCTGCCCCTGTAAGCACACCTGCCAAAATAAGCCACCAGAACGACCAACCAGCCTTGAACTGTACAAATGGCAGGGTCAAAGTTGGTTGGAAACTCACCCAGGAGTGAGTTTCTGGGGTGGGAAGTAGCAGAGCAGCTGTGGAAGAGCAGCAGCCTCTCCAGGTGGCTCAGCAGGAGCCCAGGGAAGATGCGTCCATGGCCTTAGCACACTGCATCTATTTTAAGGTATCCAACGTTGACCTTGAAAATCATCTCAGATATAGACCTCTCCCGCTCACGTGCATCGTGTGTGCAGCTTTCAGCAACAGGATAAAAATCCGGGTGACTAACAGGTTTATCAAGTCATGCTTTAGTCCCCACTGTACACATCGGCCACTCCTATCGCTGCCGAGAGACACAGCGAGAKGGTTTGTCAGGCCATCCAGCTTCCAACGCAGCCAACTGCTGGCGCATACAGCGGGAGCAACAATAGTGCCCTGCCGCACTGCCTCCACAAGCCCTTGCCCAGCTGGCCGCAGCGCACAGCTCCCGTCCACGGGGGACAAGTAGGAGTCACCTGAAATCCTCCTTCTCGTCCTAACAGCCGAGGCTAAACAAGACAGCCTGGCGTGCATGGTCACTGCTGCCTTTACCCCATTAGGGGTCTCAAATGGACAGTATCCAGGCACAGAGAGGAGATCTTCACCATGTCATCTAAACAGAGTCTGAAACGGAGACCTTGAAGAYGTAGACTGCAGCTATCTGGATGTGGCTAACTGCACAGGAAGGATTCAACCGACCGGCCTGATCCTGCACACTGTCTCAGGTCTCCTTAGGTGACTYGGGATCAGCAGTGCCCCCAGATGCAAGACCCTGCAGGGGAAACATTTACACCTGCAAGGCAGCTTCTGCTCACTGCTGTTTTCAGAGCCTCAGCAGATAGAAAGTAGCAGGTGCCTTAAGCTCCACATGCTGTAAATTAAAATATGCTCAGCTCTCTGCATACAGTCAAATAAGGAATGATGCATGGAAAACAATAGGGGCTTACATTCATCTCCAGATGATCGTTCACAGGATGCACCACAATACAATTTCACACACAGAAATAAAAGAATCTCTCTGAAATGAAAGATATGCTCTTTCCGGGTGTTGGTTTTTTTTTTCAATAAAGATTTCCAATGTGCTGAAACCATTTATAGTAATAATTGGGAAAAAAAATCTCTGGGAAGTTATTGGCATGAACTTTCAGGGCTCTAAATTAAGGCCAGCCTAATTTTCCAATTAGGCAGCTTGATAGGCAAGATGACATGTGCAGAGTAGAAGGGCAGGCTCTAAACGGCATTTTTATGAACATTTCTCATGCCTGCAGCAGCCTTTCTATACCCAACAGCTGAGGAGTGCACTTTCCCATGCCGTCAGGGGTGAGGAGGTTACGACTCCAGCATTGTGCCCCTTGTTTTTCACACAAGAACCCGGCGCGCCGCAGCTCGCTTGAAAGGGTCCAGCGCCCTGGAGAGGGGCGGGCGCCCCCGCGCCCCCCCGGCGCGCGCTCCCTGGCCCCCGCGCGCTGCCGGCTCCCCGCCTGCCCGGCGGCTCCCCTGCCTGCCCCCCGCCCAGCCCCGCGCCCACCACTTGAGCGGGCAGCTCAGTTTAACCCGCCATTGAGGCGGACGACTGGCAATGCTAATTGGGACGGGGGACCTTTTTCAGAGTCGTTCAGTCGGTAAATGAAACTTCAGCTCCCCGGTGATCCAGCGTGTGCAAAGAAGCCGCAGCCCGAGGTGCAAAGGGCACGGCAGAAAGATTTCGAGCTGACGCTGCTCTTTCACAGCTCGAGCTGTCGGGCAGCTGCCTGCCTTCGCCAGCTCCAGCTCTCGCCTCTCCACTGCTCGCCCAGTGGAGGGAAACCCCGAGCACTGGGGCAACGCATCCTTCCTAAGCTTGCTGAAGACCCTGCCACCCCAAACGCCGCTGTGAACGCAGCGGTGGTCTTCTGGGAGCGAACGGGAACCCATATGGGCACGTGAGCCCCTCAATCACAGACAGCAAAGCCTGGCCCTCAAGASACAATGAAATCACACGCCAACGGCTGCTTGGCACTTACGTGATCCTGAGCAAACCGCGCCAGGCCTATTTAAACATCCTTCTCTGGGTCAAGCAATTTAACAGCTAGATCCATGCTAGCTTGCAACAAGCCAGGGAAGCTCATGCATGGGCTTTGGCAGGTGGGGAAGGCAGGAGTTAGCATGACTAGCAGGAGAGGACCTTTAAACATAGCAGTCCATGGACCACCGCCACTCTGAAAAACCATCCTTGAAGAACAGCTGTGCCAGCTGCAAGATGCTTCTGGCAGCCACATTGACAAAACTGCCCTTTAACTTGGTGTGGCCGACGCCAAACTCTGAGCTGATGGACGCCCTTACCACACTGTACAGGAGCCTGAACCTAAGGGAATATAAGTTTGACTGAACCTATTCTCGGTTTGCCCATACATGCAGTAGGAATAAAGCAGGAGGAACGATACTTTTGGTGGAAGTGGAAGATGGCAGTAGCCACACGCAGTAGCCACACRCAGTAGCCACACACAGTAGCCACAGTCTCCCTCCCACTGCAGGGAAGGCTGTGCTGAACAAACAGCAAGCCAGCCTCAAGGATACACAGGAGGTACCAGTTTCCACCTTTGCCACTTCTGGGGAACCCCGATTCCCTGCAGCCCTTTAGCAATTGCATCCCGAAGTCAAGACCATACCCTCCTACCTCAGGAGCAGATCATCTCCATGTCAGGGCATATAGAAGAAGCTCTAAGCTTTCACAAACTTAGAGAAATGAAAATAAGCAGTGTTCAAACAGAGTGGCATCAGAAATAAGATGCCAACAGATCACAGAATCACAGGATAGTTGAGGTTGTAAGGGACCTCTGGAGGTCATCTTGTCCACCCACCCTGCTCAAACAGGGCCACATAGAGCTGGTTGCCCAGGACCATGTCCAGATTTTTTTTTAATACCTCCAAGGATGGAGACTCCACAACCTCCCTGGGCAACCCGTGCCAGCGCTCGGTCACCCTCACAGTGAAAAAGTGTTTCCTGATGTTCAGAGGGAACCTCCTGTGTTTCAGTGTGTGCCCATTGCCTCTGGTCCTGTCACTGGGCACCACTGGGGTCCTCCTTCAGGCCCTTTTTGAAGATAGGAGTGACATTTGCTTTCCTCCAGTCCTCAGGCACCTCTCTCGGTCACCACGACCATTCAAAGATGTTCAACATGATGCCCATACACTCATTTGTGAGGCAGGTCAGGACGTATCCTGAACTCTCTTCTCTGATGTCTCTGTTTGTACGTTTTGGTAATTGGCACATCAGATTGTGGCCTTCAACTTCAGTTAGTTTTGTGTTTTATTTGTATTCGATTTAGTCATTTTGATGAGAAGATGGCAACTCCTCTCCCTAGGAAGAGAAGTGTTAAGCCCTTAACTTTCTTCCCCATGCTACTGGACTGAGAGCGTGAAATAACACTTAAGTTCCCGTATGTGTCATGTCTTAAACACAAACCAGGTTTCAGGCTGAGGAGACAAGCAAAGATTCAACCAGCCGAGCTGCTGTTGCATGAAAGGCAGAGCTGATTATTTCAGTAGTTCTTTGGTTTCTCGTAAAAGACAGGAGAAAAAAGACCCTTTTTACTACTTTAAATGTCAACATTTTAAAATAATTTAAATATGCTGCCACTTTCAGAAGTTAACCCAAAGCTGCAGAGTGACTACAGTATCTACCCCAAAGGGTGCCTTGGRTCGATTAACCCATTTGGGAAGTGTAACTCTTGGCTGCACTTGACACCCAGCCTGCTGCAGACAGGCTGCAGCGTTAACAAATGGCTGATTTCCTCCTTACAGCTGCCGTGTACAGTGAGTGCATCAGCCTGCTTAACTCTGATTGAACAGGACACAACYCAGAAGGAAACAAGAACACTTATGAGTGTTTAAGAACTTACTGATGTTAGTCTAATGCAGCCGTACCAGGGATAATATTTCTTTTGGGTTGTGGCCAGATGACAATGTAATAGCCTCATTTGGGCAGTCTAGACCCTTCATATGTGATAAAYGCTTCCCCAGTATGCATAATTTACTAAAAAACACATGTAGAGTGCATGCTTGTATCTAGCAGAAATGCTCTCTAGCCAAAACAGAAGACTCGAAAAGCTTTCTCAGTGTAAGGGAATAATGCTGTCAGAAAAAAGGCTTGAACAATAATTTGCCTGATTTATAAATGTGACAGTACTAAGAAAAGAGGAGGAACCCAAACTTTCCAGAATGCCCTGAAGAAAAGTAAAATGTGAAGTAWTCTTTYCTTTAGAAACGAGCTCAGTGCCAAAGCTTTGGTGGCAAGATGCTAATTTGCTCTCAATAGGCAGGCCTGATTTCTTCAGCATTTCCCTTTTTCCCCATCTCATCACCTAAAGGCCTGGAATATGAAAGAGCAGACAAGCCCAGGGGGATTTACCAGGTCTTGTTATAGCACATCAGTCATCAAAAGAACAGTGAACTATTTTCATTTTACTTCCAGCTCCACATCATGATAAAGCTATTTTGCTTTCCAAGTATGTATAAGGTGTTTTAATGTTCCGTTYGTAAAATAAAAGGTAGAATTTTAGGAAAACTTATTAAAGCCTTCAAAACAGGACATGAATGACACAAAAGGCAAAGTATTGCTTCAGCTAAAACCCCAACCAGCTTTGATTCAGTTTTTATTAAAGCTAACTTTGCTTATAAGCACACCTGTAAAACCAGAAAGCACTAYGGACATTCAGGTATAATATCTGGGTGGAGTAAGAAGTGGATGTGGGGTTGGGTGAAGTTCACAGGCACTTCAGTTACAGGCCCAGAAAAAGTAAGTCCTTCTAGCAGAATGTGTGGAAACACTTCTTGCTTGTGTAGAAGTGAAGATTTGTACCTGCCCACAGCTACTTGCTACTGAATCACCCAGCACTCTATCGCCAGGGCGTACGTAGAGCACCCGACCAGGTGGGGATGGCGAGGCCCAGGTGGCAGCCAGYCCTTCTCCTCCCTCTGCTGAGGATGCGTTCCGTGCTGTTCTCTGAGCACTCAGCGTTACATCTCCGAGTGTAAATTTTACACCATACCAAGCATGAATTACAACTACTTGAAGTGAATCTGTCAAGCTTATCTAAATTTAAGTGAGGAATTTGTCAATTAAGAGATGTGGGCAGCACGCAAAGCAGTATCTGATAGAGGAGGATGGAGAATTGAGTATCTGCTAATGAAGTGGGGTCTGTGTTGTTACCTGAAAATTTTCAGAGCAGAAAAACCTTAAACACTTTCAAAAATCAAGACTGTTGTAGGAAAAAAAACCTTCTGAAAAACAGATCAAGAAACAAAGAGATCTGCTAACACCAAATGTCTTCTCAGCTGCATGATCAAAAAAATTAATTCAAAATCATCCRTAAGATTTTAGTAATTATCTTTGCTCATCTGGTCAGTGCTTCAGAATAAGGCAAAACTACAAGATTTAGAAGAAAACACAGCATGGTATATAGAGAAATTCCTGATTTTGGCAGTCAGATGAAGGTAGTTGCAGAACTTGCCTTATACCRGCCTCAGGATTCTCTGGATGGATTTACACTTACAGCTACGAAGTCTCAGTATGCTGCATCAGTAGCATTCATTTGGTTAATATAGTAATACATGTAGTATACTTAAGCAATAAGAGTATTCCAGGTGGTGGTGCGGGCTAGGCACCGTGCCGCAGGAGCTGCTGAGGTGGCTTTACCCTTCCTTTATGTTAGTAGAAACAACTGTCCTCATACATGAAATAAGAATGACCTCCAAACAAAAAGTCAGATTCATGCAACTGCCCAAACCAAGGCACATGCAAGGCCGCTCAGGAATCTGAACTATGTGGACGAGGAGACTTCACTGTGCATTGTTCAAGAAGAACGGGTGGTACATATGCTTTGTGGGCGTTCGGCAGCAGAAAATTCAAAGAGAAGGAGCAAAAAGGCATGTGGCCATGAAGAAAGAGGGAACTCCTGGGGACAGGTGGCAACCAGCAGAAAAATGTCTGCATTTGTTATTCTTCTGCATGGATGGTCCTAGAAATACCTGTTTGCATTATCAATTTCTACTCTGATAAAAGATTGGAGTCAAAAATGAGAATAGTCTTATAGACCCAGGGCCATGCAATTGTGCCATCGTGGCTGTTCAGTAATCAACATTGGTGGTTCCTTACGTTGCATTAAGGACATGTAGTCTACACATATTCTTGGCATATGTAGGTATTACAAATATGAAACACAACGCCAACAGCCCACCACAAAGACATTTCAGAATTCCCTGCTCTGTCATTGTAATTCTGCATTTGGGAGTTGTACCGAATTGAGGCAATGTGTGATGGGCATAGGCTACCCCAAATAGAGACTCCTCCATGGGACAACTCTTGTCTGAACAGTTTAGAAGTCCAATAAATAACTGCCTTGAAGGTCACCAAAGATGAGCTGGGAGAACGACTGGTTCTCCAAAGGCCAGAACCGYTAGCAGCAGCCTAAAGCCATTGAAGGTTCAACCACACGATTTGTAAGACTGGGTTGGTTTATGTGAACCTGTGGTTTCCAAATACAACACTAAGCTGGATTTGAAATAGCAACCACTACAGTCTCTAAAAGCCACTACTCTAAAAGTTATCCAGAGGCAGATTTGATAAAATCACTATTTGATACCCTACTGTGAAATAACTCTTAGCCTGCCCCCAAAACATTAACGCATATATTTCCTCCCAAATCACTCTTATTTAAGGTTGATCAAGCATGTAGGATGAGTTATGTTCAACAAACAGGATTTCTCTTTGATATTTTAAATCCCTTCTGGCTTCTTAAAAAGGCCTTCTTTTCCTACTCCAGTGCTAGGATAACTCTTTACCTGGAGGCTAACACCCAATGAAATTCATGTTCAAACTCCCCTAATTAAGATCACTGAGACGTCTGAGCAAATTAAAGCAACAAAATAAGCTCACATTGCTTGTTTTCTCTCTCTCGTTTGGATCCTTACTGATTTCAGAAACAAAACTTCAGTTTGCAAAACTATAAAAGGATCTGCTAAAACATGCCCATTCCCTTCAGAATGATTATGCATTTTCGATGTGATTCCTCCTAGTATTTTTGGCAAATAAATACCTTATATTAAAAATATTCTCCTTGACATATCATGCATGAGATGCACTTTGGAAACTACCTGTAGCAGGTGATGCCTGCACTATACCTCTCTTCTCAGTGTTACAAAAGYGCAAAGGTAGGAAAGGAGTTTTCTTTTGTTTCTTTTCTCAAGTTTTTCTTTTGGGCAGAGGAGTAAGAAAGAATCAAGCCACTGTGTCACAGGGCTGTGGTTCCAGGTAAAAAGGCACTTCAGCTTTCCTTTTGCCTTTCTTTCTATATGCTTTCAAACAAAAAAATAAATGACAACAACCTTTAAAAGAGAAATGATGTTTTTGGAAAAGACCTCTAAATAGATTAAAGCTTTTGTATCCTGTTCTAAATGAATTTTGTTGGATTGTATGAAGACTTGCAGAGTTTGGGTGGCAATCTGACCCACAGGCCAGCCGCAATCTAACAGAATTGCTCACAGTTTCTGCTCTCTGATGCCATCTTATCCAAGCATCTCTCAGATGCAGGCAAGGAAAGGGGTGTGTGAGCTGTGGCAGCCTGGAGCTGGCTCCCTGGTACCCTGCTTGTTTAGGGATCCCTTACCTCCTCTTCCCTCCCGTGACTGAAATACCAATACACTCAGTCACGAGAGGCAGAAGGAGCTATACCATCCTTTAGCAGCTCCATCACTGCTCACATGGCCTGCTCCAGCAGAAAGATGAAGTGTCTGTGGATTTGAGCAATATATGCTTAAGCCAGTGTGCATTTTGCTGAATTACTACATACAGCGAGAAACACATTGTCACTGGACAGTCACTGCAGACAAACAAGGCATACCACCTTAACAAATCTCATTTTATTCCAACACTTGGGAAAAAATATTTTAAGATTAAACAGGCTTTCTTCTGTAATTCAGTGGTATAAATGGCAAATTTCACTTGCCCTCAGCATACCTGCCAGGCACTATGCAGATCGCAAATGACTGTGCAGAATTCAGACTTGGATATACCAGAAAACAAAAGAAATGCTCTCTGATGCAAATGCTCCAAAAAGATATTGGACACACCATAGCATGATTCTTTGGTTGTACATTCAAATACCCATTATATTTATCTTAAATATACTTACAGAAACCTAAGACCTACACTTGGCCTACTACACTGAAATAGTTTCTTTTCATTTATATTAACAACCAGAGAAAATTTACCAACATGCATTGGAAATGAGAGCTCCAATTGAAGCAAAGAATAATCTCTAGCTCTTCATGCAGATGGAGATAAAAGCATGATGTATTATAACAGAGATTAAAACCAATACCTGCAGTAAACATTCTGCACTGCAACTTGGAAATCAGGAACCCTTGAAGTTGTTCTGTATGAAACACTGTACTGGAAGGAGCACCATGACAGCAAGCTTTGGACTTCCTCCATGGAAGTATAATGTCTTAGATAAACATCCCTTTGGGATGGAAAGGCGAACTCTGGAATTCTTTATACAAGAATATGCAAACATTCTACTAATATTACCTACAGAACCTCAGGTAACCTTTCACATTTAAATCTACAGGCAAAGAGCTAGAAAGATGAGTGAATAAAAATGGAGCAAGAATCAGGCACGATGTGCTTATTGTCTTTTATTGATCTTATTATTTACATAACCAAGCAGACAGAAACTTTTCATTTATTTCCTGAGACATTTCATTTGTATAATTTGCTATAGAGCACAAAGTACATTTATTTACATGAAATTTACTCCTTTTGCTTTGTTTGCTTGCTTTCCACAAGCCCTAAAAGCACCGCATCAGCTTCCAGCAATGTTGTATCAGTTGTTGCRCCCAAGAACCTAGACGTGAGTTCAAGATCCAGCAGCCTCAGGCGTACTTGGGTTCCTCTCTGATATTTTCTGTGAAGAAAAGGGGAGAGGGAAGAAGGTAAGTTTTGTTAAGCAACAGTCTTGCATCTCTTAAGGCTGCTCTCCTGTCTGCAAACCAAAGTAGCAGCCCCACAGAAAACAATGTGCTGCAATGGAAGTCCAACACTGTTGTAATGCATCAGCACTAAAACTGCTGGGACACACTCTGTAACACCACAGAGCCAGCCTCTGTTGATACAATCCTGCCCATGGAAGAGCAGACACCACCAGATCCCGCGGAGGGAACACAGGCTCTACAGAAAAGCAGTTTATTATATAGGAAACTGTTTGTGTCTTCCATCAAAATATTTTACTGTATCATCTGCTATCATGCGCACAATTATCTGCAGGACAACATATCATTAAAGTGGAGGACAAGTCATCATTAGATCACTGGTGACATTGCTATTATCAAAAAAGTATAATGCCAGCTAACTATGGTTTGTATTTCCAACTCTGGGCCTCAGGCAAGGGAACTTTTCTTGTCTTATCCCCTCCTCCAAAGAGTGGGTATCATCTGCAAGTTTTTTATTACATATAATTAAAAAGAAATGCCACAACTATTGTAATGCAACATTCTGCCTACGGGGTTGGGTTTTATTGTTTTATGCTTTTTTTTCTTTCTTCTTCCTTTTAAGTCAGAAGATGCGAGTGTTCAACATGTTTTAAAAACAGACCCTGTGTCAAGATGGCCATGCCAAATTAGTGAAGATTTTTGAATTACTAGCATCTTTTATAATGCACCTGGAGAGCTACTGATCAAAGTCCAGCAATAAAACTGAGAATTACTCTTCTTTTGAAAGTTCAAGCTATACTTTTTTTTTTTTTCTAGTCAAAGCTTATGCTGAAGATGCATCAAGCTTGACCACCTTGAGCAAAGGCAAGAGAAAGTTTGAAACATTCTCCAGTTACAGACTGGAGAAAATGTAACAGGGAAGTCTGGTTGCACCCATTTCCACCTTGCTCATTTTCACCTTCAGCTTAGGCAGACAATCTTTGCTGTCTGACAACTGTTTGCTAGCATGGAGCAAAACTGAACCAGGTTTCAACTTTCTTCGGCACATCAAACCAAGACCCTTTTGGAAAACTAAACATCTTAAGAAAAGATGCTGGACTTGCATTTATCTTTTTTTTTTYYCCCCATTTTCTGTCAATTCTGTBTTACATTAATTTCCTGTGGCTCTTGGTTAATCCTGGGTAATATACTCGGTTACATTACAAACTGCAAAGGAAGATCATTTGACACCTCCACTCTGAACAAGTAGCTACATAGGGTACTTCGGCCAGCAAGGTTTCTGCCAACACTCATCCCAATGAATCTTGTGATGATCTGCATGAATCAACACAGTGGAAATACCACGCATTTTCTTAAAAACATAAAACTGAAGTCCTTCATCTGTCCAAAATGCGAGTAACCGCTGTTGCAGTGAAGAGTACGGCACAGCTACCAAAGACAGAGAACAGCTTATGTTTGGTTGTTACCTGAATAGCTGGAAAGGATCAATTCTGCCCCTTTCTCTGTGAAGTATTTGCATTTCAAAACAGAAGTTTCACAACTGATGATACTTATTCATGAAAGCTAACGTGCAACATTTCAGAGGAGTAAGACAAGGGCAAAACAAAATTAAAAGACAATGCATACGACCTTAAAAATGGACAGTATCTTCCGGGATTTGTTAGGCTTATTTAAAAGAGAAAGTTCCCCATAGAAGTCAGGATGCTTTGAGATAAGAAGGGGAATGAAGAGGAGAGCTCCTCACTGAAGAACCTTAAATGAAGATACCAGCTACTAGTGATTTTAGCCATTTGGGTATATGGGAGAAATCTCSAGAAAATTCTCAAGCATGAACCAAACCTCTACCTTACTGACAGCTGCTGGCTAGATGGGTTGCCTTTGCATCCAACCATAAAGTTATCCTGATCCTTAATACTATCTTTGGCATAAGTTACCAGACTTTTCTGCCTTTATCAATGAGTGAGAGTAGATGGGGCATAAGAAAAGACACATTTAAAAAAGAGAGAGAGATTAGGTTTTGAGAGAAGGCAAAATAAGAGGGAGAGAAGGAAATCTGAGAGGGAGAAATGGTCTGTGGAATCAGAAAAGAGGGAGCAGACACCTTATCATGAGAAAAAAGGAGGCTTGGGAAGATACAAAAGAGGGGATAAATGGTAAAGCAGGTCACAAAAAAGCACTGAAAACACTGCAGGAAAATAGTGTAGAAATGAAGGAAACTGTACACAGAGTAGAGCCACAAGAAAGGAGAAAAGTCACCAAAAAGTAAAGACTGCATAAAACTATTAAAGCTTGAGTGACACTAAACTCAGACCTGTAAACTACAATATTCTGTGCTSCTTTTAAAAAGATGGACACGTTTTTAACCTAATAAAACTTAATACTAAAACTAGYGGTTCTGTGAGAAATTTTAAAGACCAGCAATCCCTCTGCCTTTTTCTCCTCTCCTTCCTCCTAGAGGAAAAGCAGCTCACCAGTAACGTAAAGCAGGACGCTATTGTGAAAACTGGCATCAGGGTCCAAAACTTTTCTACAGAAGATCAAACTGAACGAGGTTTAAATTGAATTAGAAGTCCTCGCTATTTGTGTCCTGGTTTCAGCTGGGATAGAGTTAATTTTTTTTCCTAGTAGCTGCTATAGTGCTATGTTTTGGATTTAGTATGAGAATAATGTTGATAACATGCTGATGTTTTTAGTTGTTGCTAAGTAGTCTACTAGTCAAGGACTTTTCAGCTTCCCATGCTCTGCCAGGTGCACAAGAAGCTGGGAGGGAGCATAGCCAGGACAGCTARCCCAACTGGCCAATGGGGTATTCCATACCATGTGACGTCATGCTCAGTATATAAAGCTGGGGGAAGAAGAAGGAAGGGGGGGATGTTTGGAGTGATGGTGTTTGTCTTCCCAACCGTTACACATGATGGAGCCCTGCTTTCCTGGAGATGGCTGAACACCTGCCTGCCGATGGGAAGTAGTGAATTAATTCCTTGTTTTGCTTTGCTTGCGTGCACGGCTTTTGCTTTACCTATTAAACTGTCTTTATCTCAACCCACGAGTTTTCTCACTTTTGCCCTTCCGATTCTCTCCCCCATCCCACCGTGGGGGGAGTGAGTGAGCGGCTGTGTGGTGCTTRGTTGCTGGCTGGGGTTAAACCATGACGATTTGACAGCACAGAGTGGGAGAGATACTGAGCTCCATCTTTGTAACTGAAATACAAAATATTACTTTCATCATGCAACAGTTCCTCTTGGGCTGGTTGCTAGACTACAGTGGTAAGTGTTTTGCAAGTGAATAGATGAGACTAATTTTTCTAATCAAACCTTTAAAAGTGCTATTAGAACCAGGAAAGTCCATGAGGGAAATCTGTGAAGAAACTGTACTTCTCACGATTAATACATCTAATTTATCAATAAATGAATAATCTTAAGCATGACTCCCCCCATTTTAGCATTACAAAGACTTTGCTCATTGTAGTCTGCAGAGAACTTTGCTCAAATTTCCAGACACAACTTTAGCATATATTTGTAATGCACAATCCAAGCAATTGTATTTTCATAAAAAGAACCACAATCTTCAATGCTGCTTCAGTAACTCAAACAGATTCCAGATACTTTAATTGTACTTAACTCAATTATTAAAGAAGGTTTTCCAGTCACAGCACATCTGCTTACAAAGAGATCCTGAAGAACATCACTTCAAGGAGCTGACAAAACTGCCAATTTGTATGAATATAAACATTTGGTTTTTTGACAGATGTTCCCTACAGCTAAAACACTTTAAACGAGAAGTGGAAGATGTAGAAAAAGTAGAAACATGAACACAACGTGCAGTGGTGGTCTATCCACCGCAGTCAGAGCAAGAGGAAATGATAGGTTGCTCTATGCATAGTAAGCATATTCTATCCACAAAGGTATTTATCCTTAAAACAGATAAAACTATCCTATGGTTAAAGCAGAAGATTGAAGCAGGACCCAGAAACAAAGCAGGTATTTTATTATTTTCAGGAACGGTGTCCTAGGAGACACAGGACACCAGTGTAAAAGGAAAGAAACCATCCACTCCATTTTGCAAAAGGACTTGCTTTATTTTTAAGTAACAATGCTGGTATTCAAGATCATCCTATCTCATGACCATCAGCAGGAACCATTAACCTTCGCCCAACCCCCAAGCACGGTCAAGGATGCACATGTCTTCCTCCTACCACTTGCAATTGCCAGGTAAGAGTACTAAATTCACTTTGAAGTAGACAAAGGTAGTTTAGCTGCGTACATAAGTGAAGGTATAGGAATACTCTACAGAACTTCAAAAAATTATTTTGCAAGTAGAGTCAAAGCTTTCTCCACTTCTGTAGCATTTATTTACAAGAGCTACCAATTTTAACCCTTTGGGAACACTAGTTTTGCATGGAAGGACTCCACCTAACACCCAGCCTCAGGGGTGGGAATCCACYAGCTGCTGTTGCTGAGCCGTGACCCCATCTCAGGCCAGTGTCAGCAGAGCACCCACTGAAGCACCCACCAGAAACCTTCGCCTGAACTTCAGCCAAGGATCAATGGGCTCCAAAAAGCTTTCTCTAGTTTGCATGAGTGCTTGCAGGCTTCTCTCCATCTCTTCTTGAGTGGGCAAAGCACTGGGTAGAGGTGCACCTTTCCTCAAACATCCGCTTCCAGAAGATGACTTTAAGTTAAGTTGGAGGCAACCCAAATAATTGCTTCAGTGCTCTTTGTAATGTCTGGACTGTCACGGAAAAGAATTTGAAAAGAAGCAAGATGAAAATCCTTTTTCTTATTTGAACCATAAGTCTGTACAACCGTACATCACCAATACAATACAGTATGTAAGAGCACAGAGAAAGCATACAGTACAGCCTTGCTAACGCTGCTTAAAGAAATTTTAAAAGCAAATACAAAAATTAAAGTTTATGTCCTCTTATTAAATTAAAAGTAGGGCCTTTTATCTTTACATGCAAATATCAAACTACTGTGTCTTAACTTACATGAAGTAGGTCTTCTCTTTGCTGAACACACATAAAYAGCACAGCGTGCACTTCCAAACTTAAGCAACTTGGAAGCTTCCTTCTGACTATGTCCTTTTTATTGCAATTTGGTCCCTATCCTAATCCTTTCACTTTTGCACTGAAGCTTGAAATCTCTCAAAATCTTAATGATAAATTAAACAGCCCAAAACCCCAAAATTCTTCAGTCAAGATTTTAAACTTGTAATTTTTAAAAAGTAAGTCATTTTACTATGTCCCCTTAAAATATATGAATAAACAAAAACGCCCAATATTTTTACATAATAAAATTGGAGGGGGAGGATACGGAATGACGTATTCCAGCTCTTGTTAACTTTCAAGAACGCTGCGGGGGAAATGTTCTTTTTTTAATTTAAAAGTCATTTCAGGCTACAGCGAAAGGTTTACAAAGGGAGTTAACTTGGAAAGCAATAAGCATGTAAAAACAAGGAGGCTATAACTAAAAATGGGGGTTTTGATCCCAATTATACCATTTGCTACCAAGAAAATGGGACAGTAGTTTTGCAGGTGTGCAGTTTCACATGTAGCGGAAACATCCTCATCGGCGTTAAGAATTTTATTCAAACTCTAAATTATAGGTGTAGACATTAAAGCATTTTGTTAAACTATCCAATATTTAAAACTGCCTGTGATCAAAAATTAGCAAGCAGTCCTTTTTCTATTAAAACTACTCAAGTTATTAGTTTAAAATTCAAAGCAACAAACCTTCTATTCTTGGAAACAGTGCTACAAAAATAACAACGCAATTACAGAAATGGTTGAGTCTCACCAGGTCTTGGCTAGTATTTCCCACTCATTTTAAAAATGCATTCACATATACCCTCTATTCCATACTATAAAAATACAGGACTGCTATTTTGAGACTAATGCAATATTTTAGCTTACATTCCCTCTATTTCGTTACTGGTTTTCAGTCTCCATTGCCTCCCTTTGGAATGATAAGCTGTGCAATGCAAAGCTGAATGAACTAGCTAGGGCTGGCTACGACCACTCTCACCCACCGTTCATTCTTCCATGCCATCTGTCCCACCCCTCATAAACATGCATTTCGAATGGAGTAGGAAGGCAACTATTAAACCTGTTTTTTAAGTCCCATACTGAGGGTGTCATTTAGAGAATTTAATTCCAATTTTTTACATTTTTTGCATCATTATTTTTTAATGTCTCCTAACACATTCTAGTGATGGATTTCAAAAACTGCAATAAAAGGAATCCCTGTATTATCTCCCATACAAAACAGATTAATATAAAACACTCCAAAGACAGGGTTAGAGTTGAGCCATGGTACTCTCAGAGAATGCCATGAGAAGTCTTGATGTCTTTCATTTTTGTACTGTGAGAATTTCAAAGTGTGTTTTTCAGATCTATTATTCACGAGGTTTTGTTTCAGTGCCTTAACAGAGTACAGAACAGTTTACAAGATTCTTAATTGTTTCATTTTCTCTTTTTTTTTTATTATGTGGAAGACTTCACGTTATCAACCTCAGAAAAAATACAACAACAAAAAAGGTAATAAAATAAATTTGACCATCACTTTTTCTCCCGTTTTTTTGTTCACCATTCTTACCACCGTTCAAATCCGCTCAAAATCACCCTGTAGCTCCTCGTTAGTAATACTGAAACTATGATGCATCCCCAGAAGCAAGCCCACCTCTAACTGACCCCAGCCAGCAGCAAAGCAGTGCAGCTAGGGTGGGACGAAGCTGTGTGTGGAACAATTCATCTTGTTTCTCAAAAATGTTTTGAAGCATTTACAGATGCTGCCTGAGCCCACATTGGTCTCAACTTTATCAGCAAAGGGAGGCCATATAGCTAGCTTAAGGAGCTACCCTGCCACAGATCTATATGATTTTTGTATAGGTCACCCTCTGATGCCCTACAGGGAAGGAGCTCAGCAGCTGGCGGCT
>JAYKAV010003328.1:263042-325008 GCA_035582835.1 Phoebastria nigripes
GCCAGGGGAGGTTTAGATTGGACATTAGGAAAAATTTCTTTACTGAAAGAGTGGTGAAACATTGGAAGAGGCTGCCCAGGGAAGTGGCTGAGTCACCATCCCTGGAAGTATTTAAAAGACGTGTAGATGAGGCGCTTAGGGGCATGGTTTAGTGGGCATGGTGGTGTTGGGTTGACGGTTGGACTCGATGATCTTAGAGGTCTTTTCCAACCTTAATGATTCTATGATTCTATGATTCTAAGAGCACATCACTTCCCAGCAACCCCTCACTCATTGCCAGTATACATAAAATTCTTGTTCAGAAGAAATACGGATGAGATTAGCAGATTGCTGTCAAGTTGAAGGCAGCGTAGTTCTACACAACTATCTACATCTTGCTAAAGTGGCTTTTTCCAGCGAGGTACACATTGCACATCGAGCGACGGGGGGACGGTGATCCTGCTTCCAGCAGCTCGTAACACATATCTCTCAGTATGAGCTCCTAGGCAATGCTGGGGCAAAAAGACCAAATCCTAGCTTTGTATGTACAAGCAAGACAGCAGAAAGTGGCAGTAGAAAGGCAGCGTGAATTTTGCGCAGAGCAGAACATGGGATGGTAAGAGAGATACTAGGAGAGTGTGTAGTATCCTGCTGCCTACCTTTCTTTAAAGGCTATTAAAGAGAGGACAAAGAACATGCATAAAACTGAATAACCATGTAAAGATCTTGTTCTGTTAAGTTATTAAAAAGACTGAGTTGTCTATACCTTTACAGAAAGAAAATACTGGTATTAAAGGGCGCTTAAATCTATCTGGGAAAAGCATGTAACGGCAGGAAAGTGAAGTCCAACAAATGCAAATGAGAATCACAATTTTGCCAATAATATTGATGAACCACTAGAAAAAAACTCCAAGCACTGAGACTTCTCAGCCATTGATGGCTTCAACTGAAGAGATGTCAAAATAGATGTGTTAGTTCAGTTCAGGATAACCTGCTGAAATGTCATGTCTCGTGATACAGTGAAGTCCTGAGAGATGACCTGAAGGTCTCTTTTGGCTTAAATTTTATTCATCCATTATTTATTATCACAGCACCCAGTCATTCAAATAAAGGATGGATGCTCAAAATAGGATTTTCAAAGCATCTCTGTTCTCTGCAATCAAACAGTTGATAAAAAATGCTCCAAGGTTGCTGGTTATATTCCATCAGAAAATGCAATCTTTCTTCTCATGGCTCATCAACCCATTGCCACTTCAGCTGTATTTGTTTCCTACTCAATTTGTTTTCCTCTTTCCATGAACTAAGCAAGCAAACATGCTCTCATTTCTTCTGAACATTTACCGTTTGTGACACCTGCTTAATAATTTTTCAGAATGTTTTTGCTCCTTGTGTCAAAGCCATCCTTTTACGAGGAAAAAGGCTGTAGTCTGCTAGATACAAGCAGAGATCTAGATACTCTTCTAGATAAAAGCAGATAAAAGCCTCTCATATTCTTGGAAGCATTTAGCAGAATGCTGTAAGCCTGTGTGAAACCATCAGCTTAAGCAATAGTCATTGTCACCTTGTGTTTTTGAACAACAGTGCGTAAGCAGAGCCTACGGCAAGCATCCTTAAAACCAACAGGTGCTTTATGCACCTGAGGAAGTCCAAAGCCAAACCCCACTTTGCTCTGACCACTGCTAAAGCAGAAATTTGAAATGAATACCAGAAAGAGTTTGGGGATATTAGCTAGATCCTGATGTGAAAAACACCCTGAAGCACTTGACTATAGCCCTGGCCAACTGGAACTTACAGAAGCAAGCACACACACTAATGTCACTGCATGTACTGACGCTTGGTGGGAAGATAACTACCAAACAGAGTGGTAAGAGCAGCAGAATTTGGGGGTCACCCCATCATTAGGGGGGTAAAATATTATCTCCATTTATGCTTATGGAGCTGCCCAAAACTGTAACATATTGGTCAAGCCCTGGCATCTTCATTCTGTGGGACCCAAGTTCAGGGACCTTGTCACCCTTCCCTGTGTCTCCACTGTTGGCTATTGAGATGACTGGCAGCCGACCGAAAGTGGCACAGACGTAGGTGAATGAAACATGGAAGTTTTCATTCCTGTAGCTAAAAGAAGGTAAATGCAAAGCCTGACAAGAATTGTTTTATGATTGCCATGGAAAAGCCCTGAGCAAACCACTGTGAAGACACTGTCAAGCTCTGCTATTACAATGATATCAATCATCAATGGCATTTGTTTCTACAACAGCAAAAAAAATACAGCCAAAGGTGCCAAATATTTAAATCTAATTCTGTTCCACGCAGTATAGACATTTAGACTCTCAGTAGAACTTCTTAGTTGTGAAAAACTTCTAGAAAGTAACATGCTTGCCTTCAATTCAGACAAAAAACAAAGTACCCAATATTTGCTAGAACAGACCAAAAAAATCTTGCTGTAAGTTTTGCTACAGTCTCCACAAGTATCAATTTGCATTCACTAAAACTTTTGGGACAGGATTGTTCCCTTTTTAGAGAAGGAATCCACAGAATAATCTRTATTTTAAAATATACTTCATATCACATCAAAGATGAATGCTATAACCTTTTCTCTATGGCATGGTGAGGTAAGGTTTGACAAATGAAACTTGCAATAGGTGGCTCCTGTCATCTAAGAACTTGTATCAGATATAGTTATGTCATCATACAGTAATTTATGCCAGTTGCTTTCTCAGTCTATAACGTAAAACATATCCTTTAACTTGAGAGGAAACATCACTCTAAAATATAAGAAATCTGAGTCTTTAATCCAAATTGTTATWTTTTTTCTGCTGTTTAAACTATGCAATGAACTATTTTGATTAAAATACTGCTTTGTAATTTACAAAATGCTAAAAAATAAAGATTATATACTTAAATATATTAAAAAATTAGCCAATTATACTACAAAACGTTAAAAAATCCCATAGCCCTTCATGCTTATGGGCACCAGAAGCSAGGCAAACCGCTTAAAAGATTGAAGAAAAAGGTAGCCAAGTGAAAAAAAYCAAAGCAAACAAACTCATGTGAAGCACGCTCTAGCTCATACTCTTCTGTCCATCTTTCCACAAGTGATCTCTATTGCAGTTCCTGTCCTTTCCCTTTCCCACGCTGGGACCTTGTCTCAGTCAGATACTTTTCATGTACATAGTCCTAAACCTTCAGCCCTCCACATTTCAAACGCAGTTTCCACAATACTGTTCTAGTGTTCCTCTTAATACATGTGGTCTCAATCTTTCTTTCTACACTTAACTCCGTTTCCCTAATCATAACTTCTCCTCTCCCTCGGATCTCTGACCAGGTGTTTCCAGTTTTCTTTTTCTACCCCAGGAAAAACTATTAGACATTTTTTCTTGTCCTCTCTTACTTACTGCCTCCTCACTGAGCCTAGTCCCAGCCCATTTATCCAGCCAACCTCATTCTCCTTTCAGTTTCTTACCCCATCACAGTTTTTTCTTTCACCAGTACCAACTAAGTTCAATTGTCGTCATCTTGGTGCAGTGCTTCTCGGTTTTCTCACTCAGCCAATTCCAGTCCCCTTGCACCAGCCATCCTGGCAGGTCTCTTATAAGGGATCAAAAATAGTAGGTTTTGATAATCCAGACATGGTTATTATCAAAATTCAAATCAGATTGTTTCTCCCCCTTACTGTCTGGGTAATGACACTAGCTATGGGAACAATGACAATGCATTTAAAAACCTGCCCAGCCTTGGTGCTCAACCCTCAAGCTTTGTACAGCTTAGAGAAGCTGTCACACAGGAAAAACTTCAGCAAACCAGGATAATTCACATACTGTCAGCAGGTTTTTGCAGACACGTCTTCTAACCCTGCTCTGACGCTCCCATCTGCGCTGATGGTAAGTACTTTGTCTTTAAACCCCATCGTAGCTATAATTGGATTTATTCTTCTCTTGGGAGAGCTGGATGCACARGACGGGTGGGGAGGCTAGAATGGCTATTCCAATGGCAGTGAGTGCTGGTAACCATGTTAATATAAGGGCTGGCATATACAGACAGACAGAAAATGGAGTTGCTGAACAGCTGAAGCAGATACCTGAATTCCCAGTTGCACGTGAATCCAACAGGAGAGATAGCAAAGGTGCTAAAGATGGGGGAAGGCTGGGCACTAATGGTTTGGGGTCTCAGAAAAAGACTGGGAGGGGGGAGCRGGGTCTGGAGGAGATGCAGGTTGAGGGATACAACTTTGGAGAATGTGGGTGAGGTCTGTGGAGAATACTGGGTTGGTGAGAGTTGGTGGGCTTGAGCGAAAAGGAGGGGCTCTAAGACAAGAGGAGCTGGAGGTACCATATGGTTCCCCTTTATCAATCAACTAAGGCCAAGGGAGGACTGCTCCTTCCCAAAGGACTGCTGAAAAGTACCAGTCTCTTCCGTGAACCTCCCTATTCCCATGTCTTTCCCCAATTCTCCTTTTGGCTGTTGGTGCCTACACAAAAGCACTGCCTGTAACATCTGCCCTCTGGCTTGCTCAGTCACTCTTACTGTTCACCTATGGCAAAAGTCAAGTCACATTTACGTAACAGTTGTCTATAAGATGTAGCATATGCAGATTGCTCAGTCAACTGCAAGAAATTCAGTGAAGAAGTAATCAAAGATTTTAGCTAAAAATATCTGACAGTATCAACACTATGGTCTGACAAAGCTAAAAGAGGATGAAATGGGATCTTGCAGGGAAAAAGCACCACTGTAACAACAGATTATAAACCTAACTATTTCCAGTGCACACAAATCATCCTGAAGCATCACTGAATGTCCAAATCTAGAATGTATGCCTGCATTTAAATACCAGAGAACATTACCCAACATTTTAAGGTATGTCAAGTAATACTTCTTTAAGTTTCAATTCCTTGTTAGTGTCCATTTAGTCTGAATGTCCCAAGAACAATCTCAGCTACTTACATTATGAATGAACAATACCGACTAATACTGAACAGACTTTTTGATGAAAAAGAGGTCATGGTGCTCCTGCAAAAGGGACATTTTCAGATTTGGTCAGGAACATTTCTTTGTAAGCTAACACTTGCATTATTCATTCAAATGGCTTTCACAGTTAATAAAAGCCTATTCAGAGACAACGTGAAAATCTTACTGGGGAGTGGTGCCTTAAAAATACAACCGGTTTGACATTGTCAGTTTGATTTTCAAGAACTGGCAAGGAAGAGTGTGAAGCATGGGGAAGGCTCACTTCTCTGCAGAATGCCATGCACCTGTCTTTGAGAAAACCCAATATTTGATGGTTCCACTTTCTGCTAAAAATAACTAATTTTAAGAGATCTTAACTGGAGTCTGGAGAGGGACAGTTTTGCAAAAGGTGTGTTTCAGATTTTAAAAAAATGTGTTTCACGAAACAACATGAAACAAAAAAGGAAAACGTATGAAGAGCATCCATGAAGAACATGGCGGGTCTAGGCAAGGAGTTAACAGTGAGACAGCTCACCTAGCAAGTCACTCACCCATTGCACACAACCATGTCAGGAGTGAGCTCAGACTGCTAAGGGCAGCTTTTAGAAATACTAAAGGAAGGGAAAAAGCATACAAAATAGCATGAAACAAGGTATTACCAGACACTATTAAGATATTAGAAATGACAAAGGTTAACCTAATGCTATAATGCTTGAGGTTAAGGAAATACAGACTATCACTGAATATAACTATCAAAAGGAACTTAGAAGGAATGTCAGAAAATTTAGTTTTGGAGGCAATAAAGAAGAAATGAACAGTTGGATATATCAAAAGAGACATGCAGGCAAAAATGGCAGTTGCAGGTTGGAAGCAGACAAGGAGGGACCTCCAGGGAAAGGTAGGAAAGAACCCGTGCTGCTGGGTACAGCAGCAGAATGTGTCCTGGGTTCCTGAAACCGAAGGCAGCAGAAGGGTAGGAAGGGTTTCCAAAGGGAATTCTGTTCAGGGGACACTGACACAGAAACAGGAGCATGTTTATATTTTTATAAGGGGGAGTGAAGGAAGAGGGAAAAGCTTAGAGTAAGTATAATCTAAGCAATTCAGTGAAATTGGAGAGACAAACAAGAAATAGGCCTCAGGGATGAAAAAAGCTTATTTAAGAATAGTAAAAAGTAGGTGTATTCATGACAGCAGAACTGCATCCATTATGTGGAGTACACCTGGAAATGAACTAGCAACAACTGCCGTGACACTGTACAAGGAAAAGAACCATCTTCCTGATCTACTTGTTTGGCTTATGCAAAATAACCATTTTATCATCTTCTGGTCAACAGAGAAACACTGATAAGCTCTCATTAAACACAATACACAAACATGGACTGAGAAAACATACCAAATAAGGCTGTGGTTCTTTTTTCTAGATGTGGAAAGATGAAAGCTCCACAGAAAATTAAAGCATTACATCTTTCTCCACAGTGAGGAAACTAGAGATAGATAAAAACATCTGGGGAAAAAAGGAAGGAATAGAGCTTCTGTCATTAGAGGAACAAACTGAGAAACAAAATAATGAATGGTTATTATACAGAATCAGGTATCTTTCTCCTCTTTAGTCTCCAAATTCTCCCTAGAAGCAGCTTCTTCAAGGAATTTTTCATCTATAAGCTCTTTCTTGAGCCATTTTGAAATGGAGCCATATCTCATTTTCTCCATCTTAAACTGTGCAATCTTTCAACTGGATCTACATAGACAGACCTTTCATATCAGAACATATTTACTATGGGGGTATAAAACAGCCAACCAAAGAGTTAAAGTCATGACAAAATCTGTGCGTATTTCAGGAATGGAGGTAAAAAATAACATGATATGGACAAAAGGAACTTAATCTAGACCCCAGCTGACAGGTCTGTGTTTCTCTTGCTCAGTACCATCAACAACAGAAGAGCTGGATTCAGAGCTTTAGGTTGGCAACGTCATCAACTGTGCCCAAAGAAGCACCATGTTCTCTGGCAGGCTGTAGCACAAGAAACAATTTGAAAGGGCTATATCCTTTTCTGTATGAAAGCTCAGGCAAATGCTTAATGCTATTAGTTTCTAATTTTAAGCTGTTTTCTTAGAACCATTATACAGAAAACCCAGAACAGATGTCCTAAAAATTATTTAGAAGAAGGCATGTATCAGCTCTTCATACAATTAAGACATGAAGAGCTGAAAGTACAACAGCTCTATCTTTACAGTCAGACCACTTTTGTTAGCTCACCAAATACGGCTGGTAAGACTTCTACTCAACGCAGCAGAACCGCTGCACGTGCCTGGGACAAACCCCGTGACCGTCCAAACTATGCCAACCATACCTTGTACGACTGCTTGCCAAGGAGAGAGTGTTATTAGCCAGGCTTGGCTCAAACAATTCACTGCCCACAAAGCTACTTTAATGTACTGTCTCTACTGGGGAAAAAAACACAGTAATCCAACAATACATTACGATACTTTCCCATCACTGCAGCAATTCCCACCACAGGCAACACTTTGTCTCCAACAAAGAAGCCTCACATTCTGCGCCTGCAAAAAAACCTATCCATACTGTAGGGATGCCAAGAGGAACATCTGTGTGCTCAGAAGGACACAAAACTGGCTTTTTGTGTGCGTGTGTGTGTGTGTGCCTGGGTGAAAGAGATGGGGGCGGGGAGCTCACAGACAATAGCTTGTGTGACTGCCTGGTAAGGAAATGCTCTTTCATTCCCTTCCTCCTTCCTTTAATTTATTTTTTAATCTGAACAAGGGAGTCAAACAGCCGCAGCAGTTATCAACTACTTCTCCAAGCCCAGTGAAAAGGGTTAAGTTTCTCCCACATTACTAGTTTTAGCCTGGATTGATTTTTACCAGAAAGGATTTCTTTAGGTGTTAAACACATATATCTACTKTTCATCAAATAATCTGAGGATTCTGGGTCTACTTGTCCGTTTAGCATGAATTATTATGACTGCAACGTAGATCTCATTCATGAAATGCTGCAGATAGTAAAATGTCTCCTACAAGATGGATGCATTYGTGGGCTTTGATTATGAACAAAGTGAAATTTAAAAAGGAGGAAAAAAAATCAGACAAAAAAAGTACAAATACTGCTGCCTTTCTGAATGTTGGGTCAATCACTTGGAGAGCAGCGTAAGAGAAYGTGAACCAGGAACTTGCACTACCATGAAATTAAAGCTATGAAACAATGAAAACCAGACCAATGGAAGCAAGTGATTATAGAAAGACCCTCTACAGAGGGCAAAGACCATCGCTTACCGATGAGCATTTATATTTTGTTTTTCTAAGACCTACTTAATCAGCTATTTAAATAATCCAACAATTCTTTACTGAGGGATTGAAAAACACTGTTTTCTTCTCCACTTTAGAAGGTACTTTCTGGTGGTGGGACTGTCCTGGCCCAGTGACATTGAAATAGGTTCAAGTTCCTGGCTACGTGCAAAAATCAGAAGAAACTATAAGGTTTTTTTCTGGAGCTATGCTTACTAACGCCATATTCTCCTTTTCTTCCTGCCCATTCTCCAGCTGCTCCTTCCCAACCTGAGTGGTGCAATCTAATCATCTGAGAGAGACCATTAACTCGGACTGCTTCATGCCTCATCTTTAATGCCAGCAGTACCTCCAAAACTAGGAACAAGCGGCCCAGGGAATCAACTAGCAGCGGCTTATCTGTTTCCCCAAATATCTGTAACTCTTTAACCAAGGGTCTGAAATCACATCTCCTTCCTTTTGGGGAAAACAGAGCCAGGAGGTGTAAATCTGGAACAAAGCTCAGCCTTTCAATCAGCCTCTCAAATGCTCACCTTGCTGGGAATGTGCTYGAGCAAAACAGGCAGGTTTTAACATAGCTGTTGCACGTCAGACAAAGAATATGACATTTTCTGCTCACAGTATGCAGTGTTATCTTAGTGTSCCTTCTCCAGAGAGGAAACTGAGTTACAGGAGCTCCTACAACTCCTGTCCACAGGGAAAGGGAAAAAAACAGCTCTGTCATCTGGGAGAGGCGTCCACGGCATTTTACTCTGGATTTGGAGACACCGGTCCAGCACTTCCACTTTAGGAGGCTCAATGCAGAGAGGGCTGAACTCAGGCATGCAGAGTTCAGGTCTAGCAGGGCTCCCTGGGTGTGGAAGCAGTCCAAGCACCTTTACTGGCTTGACTACCAAACCATGCAGATCTAAACTGCTTCTCTATGGTGCCAGATCTGATACAGCTGCACTAGACTCCCAATATCAGGAGCTCCGAGGGGCATGGTGAAAGTGGCTTTTCAGAGAGTCAGCTAAGGACAAGGAAAATTTTTTAGCTCTTGTTTAGCACTGAGCCTGCCAAATCAAGACTGATTACACATTTCTGCACTGGGCTCCAACTTCCAGGTCTTATTGACCCAGGCCTAATGCTACCTGAATGGGAGGAGTCAGCTCTAGTTCAGCATTGCACTTAACGTAGTACGTCCTGCTGGAACTCAGGATGCGAGGAAACTTCAGCACTGCAAGAAACCAGCCCACAACTGAAGGGGCTCGAGGTTAGCGGGTGCCAACATCTCCTGCATGGAACCACTTGGATGTCCTTCCTGGTGCATCCTGTGACAGCTATGAGATCCTGGCAAATGGAATAAACTGGGTATCTCCACCCCGATCACCTTGGAAAAGAGGTGACTGCAAAGAATGAAGTCCAAACTAGGACTCATTTAGATAAAACACAACTAAATACTTGAATAAAGTTAGAGCATTTACTTGAGCTTAGTACTGTGTGAAAAAAAATGTTTCACCTGTTCTATGCATGAATAAATATTACCAGAATATAAAACTAATTGCTTACTACATTATCTGTGCATGTACAGACAATATATTTTAATTCTCATTTTGCAGAATTTCTAGAGAATTTCCTTTCTTCCCTCATTGTTATTGCCAAATCTCAACCCAGTTTCAGAGCATGGCTGTGCTAGGTTTTGTGCAAAYGTGTACAGAGACAGCAAATCCTGAAATATTTGCAAACTAGTGCTTGCATTCTCTAAGAGTTCTGGTCCATGTCATTGACGTGGATAGGCTTAGTGATTTCTGTGGAACTACACATACAGCTCTGCAATATGCCTGCACAAAGTGGCTGCTGAATTGGGGCTACCCAACCAAAATAATGAAGAACACATAGAACAAAATAAGGAGGCAACATCTCTCATTTGCTGGACTTTTTTCAGAGCAGTAACTCTTCTTTATGAATGTAACACTTACATTTCTACTCTACTTTTCACATTTTCCTCTAAATTTCAGGAAGTTAAACTGAAACTCCCCATATAACTTCCTTTGCTACCCCCCTTCTCCTTAACAGCATTTATTTGATTTAAAAAAAGTTGCCAAAAGTTTCTCTAGCTGGTGTCATAGGATACAAGGATTCAGTGAGAACATTTGCTCCTAGCTAATGCTCACACCAACTCCTGGAAGACCAAGCACCTTGGCCTATATCCTGTATTACTGGAATGAAAAAGGGAAGCTGTTAAGATGCTGTCTCATTTTCTCTGTTACCTACCATGGCTGTACATTCTACACCCAACCCTTGATAATTTGCAAAAAATATTCAAACCCTGTATCACGATCTCTTTAATTCATCACTGCAGTTCCTTTGTAGTGCCTCCAAGTCCTGATCTTCAAGCCCTACTGCCAAACTGCTCACTACTTAAGAAAATAAAAGTCCACATCTCTTTTGTGTGCAGTACTTCTGCAAGGGTCTTCACTTGTTCAATCAGAATTTATTTGCACTGTGGCTCTGAAGGGTTTCCCCCAAATTATCTGCAAAATCACAGGAACAGACTTCAAGCCCCCTCCCCATTTTTCTTTTATCTGCAAAATATTCTACTGAACATTTATGTTTATATTCTTAAAAACACTGAAAAGGTATTTCAAGACTCCAAAGATTTCAGACACTTATAAAATGCACTGTAGAAACCATTCTACAGCAAACTGTAATCGGATGTTTGGTATGTTCACCTTTAGTTTCTGACAAGTAAGAACAAGTTTTGTATTTTAATAGGTTTTGAAGCTGTTCAGGAATAGTAAACTAAATGCATCCTGCTGGTGAATTACTGCAGACTTAGAGCAGTGGCACACATGAACCAAACAGCGGTTTTGGAAGTATCTGCAAAGAAGCCCAGCACATCCACCCATCACCCTTCCCTACACTTCTCCAGGTCATGCACCCTTTTGTTTTCCATTTTTACCTTTTTACTCTCTTTTTCTTTTCCCAAGCTGCCTTGAAAACCTCGACTGCTTAACTTACCACCCTCAAACTCCTAGGAACTGTGCTGTAGAGAGCTGCGGTAGAGGCTGTGCATGCACTGCCTTTGCTGCAGTGAATTATCTCAACAGAGCTGAAGGAGAAGGTTGCACTCATTTGCAGTTCTTACTTTTGTTCTGCCCTGCATGTAGCAGGGATGTTGGAGTCTATGAGGCTGGGACTGCCTGGTCATACTCACCCAGCACAAACCTGAGCCGCTGAAAGGGCAGTCTGAGCCTTCTTCCTTCACCCCCAACTGACCACTCCTGACACTGTCCTTGTGACAGTGTAAGCTCTCTGGCTGCCAACCTGATCAGGAACTGGATCCATTTGAAGACTAATAAAAGAAAAAAAAGGGCAGTTTTCTTCTGCATCAGCTCCCTGACCCAGCTCTAAATGCAGCTGCACAAGGGAGATGGCCAGYGCAAGCGGCTGAGGATAATGCCAACGTAGACCCTGCCTGCTTCTGCTCACAGCAGAAAACAAGGCCATAAAAACAATTTGGGACCCCTCCATCCCTCTGTCCGCTGCTAGCTGAGATCAAGAGGAACTAGTTAGATGGAGAATGGGATAAAAGACAACAGGCTTTGCCAGTGTATCATATTGGAGGCATTGCATTAAAGCAAATGAAACCCAATGGAAAATTCACATTTTATAAGCCTGGAATAAAATGGGCACCTGAAATGTTAGAAACTAGTCTTGTAGTAAAGGCAGCCCTTGGTTTAAAWCCCAACTTTGTACTAAAGATTCAGTAATACTAATAAAACAAAGAATGGTTTTGTCCCAATCAATGTTCAAATAAGCTAGGTCATTGAAAAGGGACCTGCTTATCACTTCCATCCATCTCAGAAGTCAGAGCTTGYGGTTATATTTGTTAGCAAAAGTCAGAGAGATCTGAAGACTGCTTCCATACTTTTCACTTGCTAGTCTTTTCTTTCTCRCTATCGTTCAAGAATTTCAGCTCCTGCTATTGCTTACCTTCTGGTGGAGTACAGTAAGGTGCAATTAATCACGATAACAAAATCCTATTCTCGTTTGTGAGTAAAACTAATTGTAGTACAGTGTTTCTTTTCCATCACCTTAGAAGGTGCCTTGCAGCTTTCCCACAGTATCAAGTTCCCGATACATGCACACACACAGAGAGCGCCTAGGTGATGACTCATTCCAGCTTAAGCTACCTTTTCAAACAAACTTCTCCAAACAATGTATTATCTGCATTTTAAATGGGGGGTGAAATTCTACCACTCTCTCTATAAAAAGGACAGGGAGGTTTATTGTACTCCACAAAAGATTTAAGGAAAGTATTGACTAGTCCAAGCAATCCGTAATACTCTTGGGGTGGAAAGAATCGTTCTGAGAGTTTTCTCACACAGGGAAAAGGAAAAAACTACACATAAACGATTTTGCCTATTAATRTGCCAATTCCATTAAAATACTTTATCAACTCTGAAAGAATTTACTTTTGCATTTTAAAAGATTATGCCTGCAGTAAAACACTTTTGAAGCCGATGGTGTTAGTTATAACAATAATGACTATACAAGGCAAAAACAGGCATTCAGTCACCCAGGTCAAATTCAGTTTCTCTTATACTTGGGAATAAACTCAGATTACGTGGGTAAACACCCACAGAGCCCAGAGCACGGTTGAGCACCAGGAGGCAGGTACACATTTACCTTGTTACAGGACTGATCTTCAGTACCTGCTCGGCCATTTATCACCTGCAGAAATTTAACCTGCAACCAGGATGCACAGCGTACGTCCTTCCACAGAGACGTATGTTCAGCACTGTTACACCACCGTACCGCAATGCTTAGGGACCAAAACCTTCAATTTAACTCCATTAAGGCTGACAGAATTTCAGCACCTCATCCATCTACCAACTTCTTTAAGCACATCGGAGTTGCACCCTTTCGGACTCCATCTTAGCCACATCTCACACTGTCCCAAGTGAACTATGAGAAGAAACTTAGAAGAAAGCGTGCTGGTTGACACGAAGTTATTCAACCCCAGTACTGATGGATGTGCACAACTAACACATAAAGAGAATTATTTCAGTTAAAATATACTCATGTTACAGTTTAGCAAAGCCTGCTAGCAAACTGTTTTAGAGATAAGGTCATGTGATTGACCACCTCAGCTTCTTCAATAATTATGGAGAAAATGGAAAGGAATGAGAGCTAAGAAAATGCACAAAATGAAATTGAGGTGGCAGAATCAATTCTAGGTAATAGTTGTATCAGTATTTCAGCCAAATGCTTCCCATCTCACTCCTAATTATTTCATGGTCATTTACAAAAGAAGTTGAGCAGATTACTTTGAGATTGTATTTATGAGTATTTCTCATCCATCTGGGTCACTTACAAGGGAACATAAAATCTTGGAAAAAGGTATTTTACACGCAGCATGCAGAAACATTTATTTCAGGAATTCTGAAGTGTTTACTGGCACCTAGTGTATTGGAAAGCTGTATTTTCTACTGTACTTGCCTTAAAGTGTCTCAAAAGCAAGTCTTCTTTAATGACCAGCCACTTTTTAAACGCTTGACCAAAATCAGAAAAATTAAAGGTGAGAGGAGACTTCCAGTCTTACCTTTTACACTAAAGGAGGTTACCCCTGACAAATACTTATCTATCTATCTATCTATCTATCTATCTACTATTTAGACATTTTTAAGAAACCTCTACAAAGGAAAGAGTCTTTTAAACAGCCCCTAGGTAAGCCCTCTCAGAGTTTCACCATCCTAACAGTTGAACTTGTTTACCTAATATCTAAGCTAATTGTCTAAGCTAATTGTCTAAACCAAGCCAACTTTTTTTTGTTCTTCCTCCAGCAAAGATCAACAGATATGACTGAATCATTTTCTATACTGGAAATAGGTTTCGAATACATGCACAAATTATTTTCATATTGAAATTATTAAAAAAGAAATTATGAAATACAAGACTTCCTTTAATACTTTGTTAATTCTGGTATTTATGACATGAAGGAAAGCTATAAGAAAGTTAAGGTGGCAAAAATAAGCTTTCAAAAGCTAAAGATAAAAATGAAGTTTCTCCAACATTCTCAATTCAGTCCCTTAGGTATACATTCAAGTTTTATTCAACATCACTGGTTTTACTGCTATAGGAAGCATATCATAGAGCAGAAAAAAGAGCCTAACTTTTCTAAATCCCAGTTCAGTTTTCAGTTTTCTCTTCTTCCCCTGAGATCAGCACTACTACTAGCTGTTATTCTTGGCGTTAGCAGAAATCACCCTGTGYAAACTGTCTATTATCCAACACAAAAAATGATACTTGATTCTCTAATCATAAGACTGATGACGGGCACAGTGATTGAGGGACTGTGAAATGCAAATCATTCTTTTTCTGTCCAGGAGAAATAAAACAAGAAGTCRTCTAGAAATCACCATTTCTTCCTGACTACTATCCATCCTCCCTCACTGGGCTGTAGGACATGAGTTACTGCTGTCAGAGCTCAAGTTGCCTTTGGTCTGGGAGAAGAGCCAGTAGACACTAAAGGGTACTGAAAATAATGGAGAGTTGTCTGGAGATGACCATTGCTCAGAGAAGCTGATGCATTTGAAGATCCTCACCAGAAGCACCTATCAAATCCCCATGCGTGTCCAAACACCTCCTRTCTTAGCTCAGTCTACGTGGATTATTGAGCGAGTAGCACAAGGCACCTCCCCGATGAAGGCTACCCCTGTCAAATTTCAAGGTTTTGCCCAGAAGCAGGGCAGGATAACAACTCCATAAAAAACACCCACAGCAACGTACTTCCAGAAATGCTTGAAACATTTCTGCAATACAAAAAGTAAAATAAACAAACAGCAGACTCAAGGAAAAGTGACAACAGGTAATTTAATTCCAAGCATTCAAAATTCAACAGATTTCAGCACGACAAGTAACAGGAGATATAAAACACAGCGTACGAGGCAAGCTCGCTTAGGTAGCACCACAATCAGTTTTGCCTACATAGTATAAACATGTATTCATTTAACAATTGCTTGCTAATAATGAACTGCACTGAAGAGTTGCTTCGCTATGGGAACAACCGCCCCACATCAAAAGAACCTCATTTGTACATCAAAGGAGAAATTATGCTCAATAATAATGCTTCTTTGAATTGGCACCTAAAAATAGTATAGGACAAACTTAACTTTCGGTCTGAAGACTTTTGAAGGAGAAGAGATTTTCATTATAGCCAAAAAAAAAAGAAAACACTTTGACTATGCATACTGCAAATATCATAGGAAAGAACAGAARCTAATTTTAACTATGCGGTGTTAGGAGGTGGGTGTGAAAAAGAGGAAGACTACTTCTTACACGTACTCCAAAACCTCTCAGCAACATCAAAGGAAAGCACACCATGTTCTTCCAAGAGGTGTTTGTTTACGCTCCAAGAGCAGCTTATGGTGCGCAGGACTCGCATGGAGGAACACGCTCCCATCAATACCGACATCCTCTCACGCTTTCCTACTTACTGCTCAAACACCTCCTTTATTCCACTAGCCCTATATGAAAGCTTGCTAGAGACTTAAGAGGTGCACAGTACTGCGCCATTGAAGCCTGCTTTTCCCGCTCACAACAGAATATTAAATATCGCCTTGCTCGCTCCCTCTCCGCTGCTTTCCTCTTTCAAGAAACACTTTGGTGCTCTCTGCAGAATTTTGCTACTTCATTCAACACCATCCACAAAGTCTGAAGTAGCCTGGTGGTGGGCTTTATGTCATTTACCGATGATGGCATGGCTTTATGTCACACACAGCACTTTCAGGCTTTTCACTAATCCCCATTCTTCTTTTCTTCGAAGCCTTATGTTACTTGAGAATTTGACAGGAGGAAGTTTCATATGGACAAGGCCTTCCAAAACCAAGCTGCCAGTGGCTGTTGATGACCAGATGAAATACAGCAGAGTAGAGCTTTCATCTGTCAAAGGTTGCACAAACTGTAATGCAAGCTCTCATTCTTTTTCTCTAAATAAAGGCAGAAGTAAAAGCTCAAGGTTCAAACTCATTTGAGTCTTTAAGCCCACAGAAGTACTCTGAACAAATGGCCAAGTGCTACAAGCAAGGATGGGCATGCGCTACTTTCCATTTTACCTCTGTGTGTATGAAAATCACAAAAAAATGTTAAAACTTTTGTGAACTGATCCTAACACTAATTGTACAATTAAAAGAGATAATGATACAAGATTTTAAATTCAGTACAAATCTTAAACTCAACTGATTAAAATTAAGCAATAAAAACATTTCTGCTTAAAATAATCAAGTCACACGGTGACTTTGTCACCAGTCTAAACCCATAAAATGCAGAAGAAAAAAATGGTAGGTAACTTCAATGTACTCAATTACTTCCATTAATTGTTTACACTTCCTAATGAAATCAAACAGTTTCACAGCCCTAAGCAATATAGCTTAGAGATGAAAAAGCAGGCCATACCCTCCCTGTTTTGAAGTCTCTCCACTCTTATGAGCTGTTCCTGGTAGGAAACACCCTTCCTCCAGCTGTAAGGACAGTCGAGCAGCTGCCTTAATAACCAATGCCAACTCCACATATTAATACATAAAAGCAGCTGCCTGCCTGCCTATGCAGCTGAAGGAAAAGTGCTGGAGGCACAGGCCAGTATCTAATACTGGCACTGATTGCAAAGGCAGCTGCTCGGTTCATACAGCTGCAGGAAGAGTGCTAGGTATCAAAGTCAGAGGAGAAATGGAAGATGGAATGGCTCAAGCTGTGTAATCATAATTCCCAGAATTTATAATAGATACTTGCATCCTTAATCTCTGATCCTTAGCTGCCCATTTGCGAACTGGGATAAATATGGGATAAATATGGCTTTCTGCTCATAGGATCCTGAAAAATTAAATTCATTTGTGACTGTGAAGCATATTAATATAATGATATCATACCAATACCAAGAAGAAATAGTGAATTCTATCATCTTTGCGAACTATTCAAAGCATGGCATAGCTGTTCATTACATAAATACCATTCGTTCTATGCATTAAACAATATTAAAGACTTAGAAAAATTTAAGATGAAAATTAAGCATGGATAGGCAACTTAAGCACTCTCCATCTTCTGAGTGCTAGCTAGATTTTGTAAACAGCTATAAGGATCTTTCCTCTTTGGCTGCTTTTCAAGCACATGTTTGTGCATGAGAAAGGAGTGCACGTATACACAAYGCATACATACTAGAGAAACATAACCTGGTTTCCCTGCTCTGACTCAGTAGGCATATGTAGCAGTCTATACTTCACTGCATAACATAAATACTGATGCAGCTTATATCRCTTTTGGAAAAAGCAATCTCCATCGATATTCTGCAGCTGACGACAAACACTGAACAAGCTATATTCTCAAAGTGGTACAGAAATTGCATGTAATTACTAGCACAAGGGGCTTTCAGATCCCCTTTCTTGTTGAAAGGGCAACTACAGGGCCAGCAGAACTGACCAGACTCTTCGAGTTGGAAGTGGGCAAGACGTRGGAAAAAGAGCATAGAACTGGAAAATAGATGGAGGTGTCTCAGAACCACAGGATCTACGCTGGGTGGACTTCAGTGTATGAGGCACAAGGGTGGGACCAAACACAGGACAAGAATCGGAAGTGGAGGGAAATCTAGGGGCAGAAGATGGGATGAGGAGCTTTGTACAGCACAGGTTCTTCCTCTTGTGCCACCTCTTAACTTTGGGTCTCATTTCCAGAGTGAGACCAAGGGGATGCTCCCGGATTAGAAAGCTCTGATTCAGGCGCAGAGAATCTCCAGTGGCTCTGTGGGAACCAGCACAGGGCTGGCATGACTGGTAGGTTTCCATGCAGTCAGGTACCTCTTATTCAGGCCCACAGCATACTCCGCAGTACTGACACCATGTCACACCCTGTTCTCCAGAACATCCCAGACTTTATTTAGCTTAAGCTGAGATGCCCCACCTTCCTGTCATTCTGGCTCAATTTCTGAACAAATGTCTGGGGAAATAAAAAAACAACCTCGACCATTTGGAAATTGCCATCTCTATTCTCAACTAGTCATATACAATTACTGGCTATGCAATGGTATAAATGCAATTTAACAGCTACTATGGCTGCTGGCAGAACACAGCAACAGCCAATACTTGTATACTGACTTACTAGAAACTGTGCCTTTCAAAAGTTCCCATAAGGAGGAAATACCTGATACACAATGGAAACCGTCTACCTTCAAATTATCAGAAATACTCTACATCCTCTTGGATTATTCCACACAGCACTATTAAGAAAAAATAAATTGATCAAAAAGTTTTTTAGATAAAGAAGTCCTATGTTTTTATTCAAACACATTATTAAAGAAGACAAGCAGAAAACAAATATAAAGAAAATGAAATCTCACAGTATTATTAACTACCCCTCCTCAATTCCTCTAGCCTTTTGGTAAAGTTTAAAGATCAAATACTGAAAACAGTATACTAAGAAAATGATCAAAGGTACTTTGCAGACACTTTGTGTCCCAGCCTTGGTCACCTGTAAAACATTCTTCCTCAATTTTACTGTAAAGTCACTACGAGCGAGTGAGCTCTGTAGGCTGCTGCTACAGCAACGTGTGGCTGCTTGATGACCCATCATGTAAGCTACTTTGGCTCCTCTTGTTCATCTGCCGACAGGAGGCTCTTCAGGTCAAGTCCCATGAGGCGATGGGTTTCTCCCCAGTGCTGACAGCACAGTGTAATACCTCAGAGATGGGCTATTGCTGAAAGATGCCATATTTCATAGGAAACATTAATATTCACTTGCCTACATCCTGCTCAAGAATACTGTTACTGCAGATAAACTGGCACTAACATGAATGTTAAACAGCTGTATACAAGATGTTAGCGAGCAGATAACCGTGCTCACGAGTAACCACTGTCCAAATACGGTGCAATTCGTTCCAATGAAAAGCCCTCCCCATCAAAATCTCTCGAGGAACGGAGACCAGGCAGAACTAGCACATGGCATAACCAAAAAAGCTCAGGTGGGCTTTTTTGGTTTCAATATCCTCCATCCACCTTTTGTCTTCCCCCCAAACTGAGGATATAACTATATATATTGTATGAAATGTACATTTAAATGACTGGTACCATTATGTATGCCTGCAATGCACTGTTTTAATACCAAATAAACATTGGTACCAAATTGAGTGAACTTATGAGGACAGCTCTTCGTTGTGCTGCTGGATGTGTTTTTGTTTCAGAACTGAAGCACACAGTAAACAAACCACTCGCACTTCTCATTATAGGCCCAATTATACATAAAACTCCGGCTGATAATTAGTGCTTCCTTCTCAATTCCCTGTCATTCACACAACACTTCTAATGAAAGGGAATACAACGGTGTGTGACATGCTGCATTTTTATCAATACCCTATATACAAAGGTAAAATTAATTCACTACCAATAATGTTATCTTCCACTGCTCTATTAGTCAAAAACTTCCTTGCCCCCTCTCCAAGACTTTGGTAAACAAAGAGATTCTTGTGTTTTCTTCCCAAAATGGTAATGGCATTTCCCTCTTTCTGGGATACATTTGTTGTGTTGAATGCTAATGTACACTGAAATAGCTGAGGAAATGAAGCAAAAACTTTCAAAATATCTCCAAAACCGAAGACTTGGAGCAGAAGAGGAATAGCAAGCTACACAAGCTAAAAGACAACATCAACAGTGGCCAACAGGTTGAGGGAGATGAATCTCCCCCTCTACTCCATTCTGGTGAGACCCCACCTGGAGTACTGTGTCCMGCTCTGGGTCCTCAGCACAAGAGACATGGACCTGTCAGACCAGCTCCAGGGGAGGGCCATGAAAATGATCAGAGGGCTGGAACACCTCTCCTACGAGGAAAGGCTGTGAAAGTTGGGGTTGTTCAGCCTGGAGAAGAGAAGGCTCCGGGGAGACCTTATTGTGGCTTTCAATATACAAAGGGGGCTTATTAGAAAGATGGGGACAGACTTTTTACCAAGGCCTGTAGTGACAGGACAAGGGGCAATGGTTTTAAACTGAAAGAGTGTAGATCTAGATTGAACATAAGGAAGAAATTTTTTATGACGAGGGTGGTGAGACACTGGAACAGGTTGCCCAGAGGAGTTGTGGATGCCCCATCATCGGAATTGTTCAAGATCAGGCTGGGTGGGGCTTTGAGCAACCTGATCTAGTGAAAGATATCCCTGCCCATGGCAGAGGGGGTTGGACTAGATGATCTTTAAAGGTCTCTTCCAACCCAAATCATTCTGTGATTCTATGATTCTCCTAGCTGAAGACCAGATTCCTAACGTGACAGCTAACACACAYCAGTGCTATGAAAAGGATGACTTCTATCATTCACCCAAAACACCAGTGAAGGATCTGGAGATTTTTAGCACATTTTAGGGTTCTCTTTAGTGTAGTTAGGTTTAGAGAAATAATGGCTAGAATATCCTGCTGTTTGGTACTCTCCTGCTTTCCTGAAGACTCTCCCTTTGATTGCTATCAGACAGGTAGTGGACTATCAATACTACTACAGTACCAGAGGCACAACAGGAAGTGTGGCTGATGTGGAACTGTATGAACATCAGTGGCTGATGTGGAACTGTGATGGATGTGGAACTGTGAGGCTGTACAGGATAGGGAAGAAATAAGAACACAACTCTTCTGCCTATCTCTGAAACGACGACTGTCAGCAGAAGATGCAGTCCTAGATAGTAAAACCTCACATAAGAAATACTCCCAGATGCRCTGCAGAGATGGGCCAGATCCCCAACAACGGTGTACACAAGCAATATGCACTCTGTGGAGAAGATAACAGTCTTAAGGTGCAAATAGCACAATTACTATGCCGCTTCATACTGCTTGTTTTCGTTATATTCTACAAGTGGTAACTCCAGTCTGTACACAGGTTGGGAAAACACTTTGACTTTCTCCATTTTCTTTCCCTACGTACTGTGCGTTTCTACATATCTCAGAGTTCAATGCTCTTATTTAGTTTTTACTTTTCTGAAATGAAAGCAATTAAGGCTTTAACAGGAACCTTTCCCTACGAATAAGTCTTAAATAGAAAAAGCCCACTAAACAATTGCAATAGACAATGGACAATAAATACTAGGATTATAGCAAAATCTATAGTTKTTTTTTTTTTWAAACATRCAATTCTCTATACATCTTTATCCAAAACATAAGAAAACATCTGTTTACAGGACCATATGCAGCATTTTTATCTTAGCATTCAGAAATATTTGTTATATTAAGCAAAACATCAGTCAATGTTTAACTCTAGCAACTGGCTGAGGGATAACGATATACCTACGTACTTTTATGTAGTATGTTACACATATTAAACTATTAACCCTCCTAATTTATTCTTACAAATCTCAAGTCAGCAAAATAAGAATCTAAACACTAAGGAAGAAGGCAGTGCTGAGTTTTTCTTCTCGCTGTAAAGCAGAGGAGAAGAATCCTGCTGACACCCTCCATTACAGCACAGTTCTGCAAACTGGCACAAGCAGAGGTAGACGCTTCACTAGCTCCAAGCTGCTCCACGGTCTGACTGCCAGAAAACAGATGCTGGGAAGCCATAGCAACATTTATGCCATTCATCAGAAGAGTCCATTTCAATTATTATGTGAATCAACAAATTTCAGCCAGGAAGAATAATGTCTCCTGGTTAAAACACAGAAATAATAAATTCAGTTACTTCCTACTCCTGCCAAAAAAGTCTGTATTCATGGGTACCTTACAGTTTCCATGCTGTAATTTTTTTCCTTCATAAAATGGGAATAATAGTTTATTATAGCAGTCGGATGTTGAAAAACATGTTTCATTAATAATTACAACATTCCTCTTGAGGATTCCAAAGTCAGCAACAGAAATTAGTAATTTGATATGATAACTTGTACAGAGACGCATCTTATTGACAGTTATTCATACGAACTAGGATATGTACACGTAACAGGCTGTTTCCCCTATAATGTCATCAACCATTCATATGAGCCTAAGACCACGAATAGRAACAAGCATTTTATTAGAGGGGATTCACAAAACAGGCAACATGATACAATTCCTACCCTGAAAAGCCTACAAACTTACTTTTAATGAAAAATTAAATTGAGCTTAAAACAGCAGAAGGGAAGCACAGGTGAAGATGAAAAACAGGCCATGAGGTTACTCAGGAGGTATTTTTAAAAGTACAGATCATGATAATTCAGAACAATTTTAAAGAAAATAAATATGGACTGAGGTTCATTGTAGGAATTATCCATACCACAAGGAGGTTACAACTAAAATGGTAGAAAAAAACCATTCCTAACACCAGTCAGTAAAAGAAAAGGTAGAAAAAAAAGGTAAAAGAGACAAAGATAAAAAAAAAAAAAAAACCCAATTTGTTCTGCAGTCAGGGTAGCTGGGCATATGTCTTTAGGGTTCATATGAATGTGTATCCATGTATTTCTGTACTGCAATCTCTGCTGGTCTAATGTGACCTAAATATTCAGCAACTCACCCTGTAGGCCAACGAGCAATCCTTAGCCTCCTCCCCAATCTCCTGGTGGGAAAATGCCCTTGGACAGGAGCATCACTCTCAGGGGGTTTTGGCCGAGTGGAAGCAGTGGCTGCAGGTCACATCTCCTACACAGCCGTGAAACCCAGCAAGTGCTGCCACATTTCACCTCCCACGTCCCTGCTCCCACCGCAAGCCACACAGCTAAACATTTAAGCAAGTGAAAAGGTTTTTACCCTTCAAATGCAGTTTGTTTTCTTACAGAAAGCTTACAAAGGAGGGGATGCCGATACATTTCATGCAGTTTTAAAAGCTATTCAGAAAATAATTGGGTTTTCAGGAAGTATTTCAGAGTCTGATGGAGTCACAATTTACAGCGAGACACCGCCAGTCCCAGGGGAAAGCAGGAGAGATCCAACGCTTTTATCTATAACAAACTCACTCAAGTTGGCTTGTGCTCACAGTGTGCTGGCGAGGCGGGCTGGCTCTCCTCGCACAACAGCACTTGTGTCTTCCTAAGGCTCCTCAAGTTCCCACCAACCTCTTACTCCACAGGAGAGAACAGCAGTGTACTTGTTCGCTTCAGCATACTTTTTCATTAGAGAAGAAATGTTGATTTCAGGGGACGTCTCAAAAATAATTACGTAGAACAAAAGCATCTCTTCAGTTTGGGATTACTACCTATGAAAACTTTACATTTTACTTCCAGATGCCAAAATACAGACCATGCAGAATATGGTAATACCATATACAACGCTTAGATTACAATTCAAATCATCAAAATTAAACCTATGTCTGTGAAAACAGCACCGGTTTGCTGCAGACTTTAATCTCTAATAAGCTGAAATTTAAAAAATAAATAAATTAATAAATAAAGTACTAAAACATGCAATCACAAGATCAGAATCAAAGTGTATCAGCCTATATAAAAAATTATTCATAATATTTTGGATGCCACCCTTCACCAGCCCCCCTACTATGTCTTCTCTAATTCCAACATATGTTTGTGTCTCCGCTTGAGATAATTTTTGATATCGGGCAAACTAATTAAACATTCTTTAGAAGCCACAGGGCTGAAGTCACCGCRCAGTGACTAAACACTGCAGCTGTCAGGAGAGGCAAAGTGGGTTCCCATCCTAATCCCGTGCTGACCTCGGAGCCGAGCCTGAGAACCTGTCAGAAAGGTGCTCTCACAGCACAAGACAGCGAGCAGCAGCTGCTCATGCTCAGCAGGCTGCAGCCAGTCCCCCCCCCCCCTTTWTTTTTTTTACTGTCACTCTGGATACACGCTGCACAACGCTGATGCACGCACATCCCATCCTGGTGAGAAGGAGCTGCCTGTGAGCTCAGTTTTTCACATGCTCAAAAGCTGCTCAAGCCCAGATCGAGATGAAACCCGATGTCCTCTAGTCAAACTGCAGGCAGAAAACCTGCACCCACCTTGTGTGTGGGACAGGAAGCATGAAAGATATATTTAAAGGTATTTCCAAATCCAATTAAATGCAGGTATTTGACAATGTTAATTCCTTTATGTAGTTAACAGAAGTATTAAGCTTTTTTCCCTTGAAAATAAAGAAAATTAATTTGAAAAGTACATCAATAATATAAGCAAAAGCGAAAGAAATCTTCTTTAATCATACTAAATTAGTCACTAAAGCATAAATATGTTGCAGAATATCTAACCTATCTTTAATTTGAAGGTGTGATTTTTTTTTTAAATACAAGGTAGAAGGCAGAGAGAAAGCAAACTTTTTAATATATTTTAACTGAGATGCAATGCAGATATAACATTAACTCACAGTGAAAAACCTGACAAACAGCAGACCCAACAGAGAAGGAAAACCTGAATAATGCCTTTGAATTAGACATTCATTCAAACAAACAAACCTCAGCGATTCAACTAGGTATGGTCTGTTCACAAAGGCTCAAATTACTAAATTGACTGGAGGACAGCAGTATTCTGTCTGCAGATCAATAAAGGAGGTGGTTTATCAGTGGTGACAATATTCTGGTCACCATGCTTCTCATCCCAGTGAGCTCCTCATGCAGCCTAATTTTCTAAAATAAAAAAGAATACAAATGTGATCACTGTTTGTGGAAAGCTAATTCTGAAACCAAGAGACTGGAAAAGGACACTTTTTTTGTATGAGTTACTAAAACACAGTTTAAAGAATTACTCAGCATCTCAGCATTACTCAGCACTGCCTCATCAGTTTTGCTTACAGTTCACTGCAGGGTCTAGCCCAATGCACTGCAAAGACCTCTTCTCATCACCGGTATCCAAAATTTTCCTTTGGTACCATGAGCCCATCCTTCCACCACCAATTAAACAACTCGTCAAGTTTCCTCCAGTTCAATCCTTGCAATACATAAGGAAATACTGAACAAGCCTACAGGGATTTCAATCCAACTTTTGCAAATTTGACCCATGGGGCATTTCCTGACTGGAAGAGTCGATAGTGGTTTCACGGAAGAAAAACTTGATTACAGATACAAAAGTCCCACCTGCMCTAAGGTCTCACATAAAATTTAAAATAATACTTAGTGATATCCATGACCACATATTGCAAAAAATGTCATGTCACGTCACGATTGATACTAGTCTGACCTCATAAATAAATACATCTTAAACTAGGCAAGCACAGTTACTGCCTTTTTCTGAAGTAATTTTCAGACAGTCTGCTTTCTTACTGTTTCTCAAAGGTACCAGTGCTTAGATGACAAAATCTTAGACCTCCTCTAAGTGGTGGGAATKGAGGAGAGCACTTGAATTCCACCTTCTCCTGTGAACAGCATTTTCCTGGTAATTTCTGGGACTGCATCAAACCACCCAAAGACTCAAGTTTCCCAACTGTCAGGGAAATAGGAGAGAGGTGAGTATCAGGCACTTGGACAACAGCAGCATCACTTCTCCAGGCATCAAGCCACTCCTGAGGAAACAACAGCTAGAAGTTCCTTGGCAAAACAGGTTACCAGGAACACATCAAACCCCTCCTTTGATCAGCACACTGACTTATAAAACACAGCATTGTATTACAAGATTTTCATCCCTTGGACTTAGAGGTATTTCAAGACACAGGCCTTGGATATATAAAAGATCTTCTAGTGGGCAGATTTCTATTATTTAAAGGTATTTTTGAAGCTGAAGCACGTGGAGTTATTTATTCACAAATCAAAACTTAAGTCTTCAAGACACAGGCTCTGAAAAGAGTGCCTGCCTACATGAGAACCACCCCGCAGCGCACCTTTGTGTTTCAAGTACAAGCTGCATTCCTTCAGCTGGGGCTCCTTCTAGGAAGCAAACTTAACAAATGAAATACGAATTAAAATCTGTAAAAACAAAATTCTGTATGAAACTTTACCCCTGGGAAAAGGAAAGAGAAACAAAGAGCTGATTGCATGCGACAGATGTTAGCCATGCCTCTCACGGCGTTGCTGGAATGTACATGCATACGTCTTGATGGGTGCAGGAGATGGGACCTAACCAGAATAAAATTCCACTGTCCCTAATCTACAGAAGGACACGGGCAAAACTTTGTTTTTAATCTTCAAAGTGCAGTTGGGATCATTATCCCATCATACTTAACTAATATTCAAAGTGACTAAAACCTTAAGGGAATAGGTTTATAAACTATGAGAGGCTGAGCCTGGATACACTGACTATACAACATGCGGCTCACTGCTAAACAGCCCATAAAATACTTATTAAAACTCTGTGTGAGAAGTTTTAGGCTTGATAACAACAGTGAGCACAGATGAGCTCTGTTAAATAAAAAAATTTTTCTTGTCATAGTGAGAATGACAAGTAAGTATGTAGACCATTTGTTTCCAACCTGGGATTTTTAACAGCCTCATCATTACCAAGATGCTTTTCTCATTAATCAAAATTTTGACTATAAAAATAATTTTTTTTTATTATCCTAGAAGTTACCTGATTTATTGTTACGAATATTGGGGAAAGATTATATACTTTTGTCAGTACATGTCACATAGTTCACTATATAATTAATGCTTTCTGCTGTGATTAAAGATGGCTACAAAGCAACCTTCTGCGAAATGACTAAAAGTTGTACTTTCAAATCAAGAAAGAAGGAGTACCAGAACAGGAGATACTCTGCTAGGGAAATGATTGATTGATAAAATGGTATATCTGCTATATTGCCAGCTGGTCCAGGTGTTTGCCTTCAGAGAGAGGCTGTACCACTATTCACATAACTATAATAATTTGCCAATGTATACCTGACAGGTGCCAATTTCAAGCCCAGTTAAAACAAAAGCATTCTTACCAGCAGTACTTCTGCGATCACATCCTTCTATCAGCTGCAGGATGCAAAAAGCTAAAATAAACTATTGAGGTAGAAGCTAGCCCTGCTGCTAGACTGCATGTTACATACATTGTCAATTTGCCCAGCCAGAAAGTTTTGAGTACATTTAATACTTTAAGGGGGAAAATAACTGACGGGGGGGGGGGGGAATACCTGGGGAGGGTTTTTCCAAAATTTAACCTTCTGAAACCTGATTTTCTATTCATGGTATTGACTGGCTAATTACATTTTACCCCCCTTTCTCTTTAAACAATAGCGACTTCTTATTTCATATTCACATAGAAACAGAGTAGCGTTCTTGTTCTCCACCTGCTGGCTCTGCAGCAGCAGTTGACCATGATTTCCAGAACACTCCCACTGCTGATAAGGCAGCAAGGAAGAGCAAGGAACCAGACGCAAAGGTTTTATCCTGCACCCCTTACTATTAATATTTGATGAAGTTGTGTCTGTAATGAAATGAAAGCAGACATAACAGAACCAGAAATAATCCCAGAACTAATCAGACAGAAAATATGAAGGTGATGACCTGGGCTTTATGACTGCAAAGAATTCACCACTTTAATCATACTCATTTCTTCCGAGTAAATTTACTTCAGACTGGATATCTGTTAAGAATACTATTTATTTTTATTTACTACGTATGTTGTGATCATCATTGATTTATATCACTGATATGACATTACGGATCTCACAGCTTATATTGTGCCATATCCTGGAGTCCTTCTACTTGATCCAAGTGTTAATTTAACAGTTACCTTCAAAATAATCCCCCACACAGAGCCCATCACGAGAGCTGGTATCCAATCTCTTACTGACAGTTTCTAATAACCAGTACACTAAGACTAAGTTCTTTTAAGAAGCTAATAGCAAATTAAAAGTTGTAGATATATATTTGCACCCTTGCAAGTATGTGAGACAGACATACTCCAGCACACACGCTAGCGCAGAGCAGGATGCTTTAGAAGATGGACTCCTGGACAGGCTAGCCTAAAATGGCAGCCAGCAGTTAAACAAGGTGGTTTCACTTACCCAACAACCTCTGATGTGCAGCATGATCAAACTTTCCAGTGGGGTCAATGGGACTACTCCAAAGAAACTGCTTCTCCAGCTTCCCCAAACAGTCCCGTATCACACAACATTGCTCAAACTGCAAACAAGAATGGCCCAGGTGCCAAGAACACCACCGTTTCTTTAAAACACATCATTTTAAAGAACACCAACAATGATTGCCAGCATTCCATTTATGTCCTTTTAAATTTTCACAGATCTCATTTCCCACTCACTGGATTTACCTCAAATTTTGGTTTCCTCTTCCCCTAGCCCAGGGTACTGGTTACCTTGTAAGACTGGCACAATCTGGCCCGGATGGTGTACCGAGAGCCACTCCAGCTTCTACAGGGAAGGAGAGGCAGTCCTTAGATGCCCTCGTGCCTCCCTTTTCAGTGGGAAAACTAAGAGAGACTATGTAACTGGGATCCGATGGTTTGGTGCGAGGCTGAAAGGAGCCAAACTACAGATCTGTATCACTCCAAAACAGTTTACTTGAATTTCCAGAGGTTTTCAGAAGGTTCCTTCCAAGGAGATCATAAAAAACCCCACCCCACACAGAACACCACACTAAGTTGTCATGGGATAAGAAGGATAATCATCACATCGATGAATGGGAAAGACACGAAATAAAATGAGGAAGAAAGTGGTTAATTTTCTCAAGAAAGGGAAATCAGTCAAGTCCCACAGGAATCTAATACTGCAATCTGTATACAAACAGTCTCCCCCCAAAATTAGTAAGGAGGTTACAACTATTTATGTTAGTAAAAATAAAGCTAGTCACAAAGAGCTCCATAAGCACCTCACAGAGTAGCGTGAATGGGATATAAAGTGACAAATGAAATTCAACGCAGATAAGTGTGAAGCATTGCATATTGAGGGAAAAATATCCAAACTTTACATGCACAGTAAACTACTTTCTATTGCTCAGGAAGGAGATTGTGGGGTTACAAGAGATGATTTTAAAGAAAACATCTGCTTCAGACTCTGCTGCAGTCAAAAAGCAAATTGAGCATTTGGCTTTACATAAGAAAAAGAGAACTAAACCGAAAATATTTTATGCTGCTGTACAAAATAATGGCCTTAAAAAGTTTACCCTTTATTCATCCTCTCTCCTGAAAAGGATATAGTTAAACTTCCAAGTGTTCAGAGAACAGCAGAAAAAATATCTAGGACTGCTCAGCCTAGAAGAAAGGATTGAACGGTGTAAGCGGTACCCCCTGCTCCTGACCCTTGGTAAASTTCAATTTTGTGTGACAAACAGGAATAGATTTGAGTCTTGAGTCATGGAAAGTATCGAGTGGGTAAAATGGCTTGTTGCTTCTAATGCAGGAGTAAGTGGGCATTACATAAAACCGACATGATAAACTAAGAAAAAATAACTCCATTTATCACACAGGCTGTGATGCTCTGTCAAAAGTTATTGCAGATGCTGAAACAGTTGACAGAAGTTCAAGGAGGGTTTTACAGAGGCAGAGGAGATCAGTGAGGGGCTAACAACCACGAGGACAGTACCTCTTGCKCAGGAAGCCCCTCCAGCCACAAGCAGCTGGAAGCTGAACAAAAGCACCGCTCTGTTATTGCCCTGTCCTTAAAGCTTCCCCAGGCATTGGCTACTGCTGGAGACTGGGTACTGCAAGAGGTACTGCTCTCTTACCCAAAATAGCTGGTTTTACATTCTTGTTTCTGCTACCAGAAGCCACAGGCAACCACAACGAGAGGCTCTGGGGGCAGGAGATCAGCTCCTAGGCAGGCTGGGGGGAGGCCGATGCAACAGGAGTCTGGAGTCCTCAGCTGGGAAGTCCCTCCTTTCCTCTCAATTCTGTGTTCTGCATCCATTCGAAACACCTTAAAAACCTCAATTATTTTCAAATATCCCCAGACATGAGTTAAATAGTTGTGATTAGAGGGAAGTAAAGTCTTTAAAAGCTACCCTTATACTTAAACCGAAATACTCAAAGACCAGGAATCTCATCACTTATCTGGAAGCAAAACTTAGTCACTGAAAAGGAAAACACAGATGCCCTGGAAACCTTCTGTTGTTCAAACAAACATGAAAAGGTTTTAGAAGTCATTGGTTTAAAAATACTGATGCAAAAAATAAGTCTGAATCCAAATTGAAGGTAATTCAGCAAAAAGTTGTCCTTTCTTCTCACCAGGAATGCAACCTTGCTTTAATTTKTTCAAATTTTTTTAAATGGTTTAAATTTTTTATGCACGTACAGCCTCTTTCATTTGAAGTAATAAAACCTAAGAAGTGACTGAAAATTGCACACTGAACAAACTGCTATTCCTTTCATGTATTTATACCTATTAAAATGCATGCAACTTACTCAGCACTGGTTTTAACGTAATTTAATCAAAGCCAAGAGATCCTACATTAAAAATGTACATTTTCTGTCACTGAATACTGTAGAAAAGAGTTTCTCCAGAGCTAATCCTTTTATATTGAGGGAAACCCTCGATAACATGCTTTAATTCACCAAAAACGCATTGTGACTGACTTTCATCTGACATGGGAGGAGGTCATACATAGTATCGGTGCTTCAATGAATTAAAACCATGCTCACAGAGCGGCCTGAAAGGCCACAAAAGTGTCTTTTGACCAGTAACTATCTGTCCCGACTGCAGGATATCACAGATACACCCTGACAATGGCAGCTATAGGGCTCTCCCCAACAAAATGAAGGCAGGCCGATGCCACCTTCCCAATCCAACACATTTTACAACACCTAAGGATTTGTTCCATCACCAGGCCTAAGAAATCCTCCCGACAAAAGGATAGACTCACTGGTTTCTCAGACGACTGGAGGTGGAGACAGGGAAGATGGAGAGAAGGAAGCTGTATGGATCATCAACATGGGAAGGGTGAAAAAAGTCACCATGGATCAAAATAATAACATTAACCAAAAAGATCCCTTTTTATCTGGAAAAGTTATTCTTTATTACTTCCTTTTTTGGGGAAGGGGGGGGCATTATTTTCTTGCTTCATATTTAGCTTCATATCTACAATAACATCAAGGTTTTACTCCGCAGAACTACTGCCTATCATTTGATCCCCATTTGCATAACTGATTTCTGCATATGTCCAACACTTTGTAACCATACCTTCTGATTGCCAATTTTTTTTTTTCCAGACCCTTTCTCCAACTTGTCAACTTAATTTTGAAACCTAAGGCCATATTACAGTTTAAAGGAATCTGAAACTGGATTAGCAGCCCCTCTCAGCTTGGTATCACCTACACGTTTAATGAGCACACTCAGTATTCCATCACCCTGATCATTAACGAAAATGCTGGTAGCTACTGTTAACCCAAGGCAGTGTCCTATGGAAGCAAACTCAATGTATCTTTTCATTCAGACAACGAACCACTCACTGATAATGATGCACTATGGTTTTAAAATGAGTTTTGCATGTATTGTATAGCTCCTGCCTTCCTAATGTGCTATCAGAAGGCCACTGAGATGGCACAAAACCACTTACTGATGTCAAGCTTCTGACATGCACTGTGTTTCCCTTCTGTCCACAAAACCTGTTGACCCAATATCGTTTTTTTAAAGAAAACTAAATTCATTTTACACAATTTTTAACAAATCCAAAGGGATTGTTACTCATCTTGTCTTCTAGGGTTTTGCAAGATATAATGCAATGAAGGAAATTATTTGATTTCCTAAACAAAAAAACCCACAACTGTCATACAGTAAATTACATTATACCTCTAAAAGTTTACAGTCACCTATGATAGGCTGAATGAGACTCTATTAGATTTAAAAGTGAATTAGATTAAATGTAGATAGATTTACTTATCTTTTCAAACTCCAGCCCTTCTAATTTTGCTGTCCTTGCTTCACATATCTGATTTTAAACAGAAAATGCTCTGGACAGGGAAGAAATCATTTTCTTTGTGGAGAGAAAACTTGCAGCAGAAGTGCTATATAAAATACTGTGCAATTACACAACAAAGCCAAAGATCAAGTGTTCAATTTTTTTACCTATGAATTCACTTCCCCTTAACATTAACTGAAGTCACCCAAATACAGTAATACTACAAAACCCACAGCTCTATGTGAGGGCCAGATCTGCCCAAGTTTATATGTTGTGAAGCCTCACTGATAAAATGCAAAAGCACATTGCAGCAAGTACACAGGCTCTTTCCCAAGAAGTGTCTGCTGATGCTAAACACCCACACTGCACATAGGATCCTGATCCCTATTTCATTCTTGCAACCTGTTGTGCCCCATTTTAGCACGTCAAAAGTAGGTGAAGATGGCAGTAAGATGCATTTCTCACCCACCATCAAGTTTTACAAACCTGTATGACTACACTTCTGCAAAACAAGAAATATAAAAATGTGCAACACCTGTTACAATTTAATAGTATAACTGACTCATTCTCTTACCTGGCAACAGTTTGGCTGCCACTATCCTCTGTTCAACGGAGCTTGAAATAAAACACATAATCCAAGAAATAATATCTGAATTGAACGCATTTACATATAAATGTATATATGCACACATACAATTTTCAGCCATTTAATTGTAATTCTAATACTACACAAACGATTTCACTACAATCAATATAATAAAATGAGCAAATCTAGTTTCCTGACAAGTATATCTAAAAAGCAAATATTTTTGCAAATACTTATTTTTCTCTTCAGGACTTTTTWAAATTCAACCGCATTCCTTAACATGTTTTACAAGCTAAGGCTCAAATATGAACCTTTCTTCCTGGTTTATAAGAATCACCAGCAAAAGGGTTTTATTAAAGAGAGTGACATTAAACATTGAAAGTATCAGTGAAAGACATGCGCTATATACCTAATTTTCAAATAATTTAGCTATGGAATTTTTCACTGTAAATATTCATTATGCATTCCAATATGTATTTTCTCATGGTAGATCTTAATGGATCCTCAGCAATCCTTTCATAAAACAACTGCTTTCAGATAACTGGGTCAAACTGTTATTTTTACAAGTGTCTAAATACAAATTTACACAGACACATTACATTCCTTAGAATAAACAAACATGCATGTAAACTGTCTACAGTAATATATTAGAGTATTGACTTTGCTCTTCTATTTYTATTTAAAATAACTGCACAAACATTTGGAAAAGCAGAGCAGATCATTGACTATCCAAATATTTCTCCTAGAAAACATATGCAGAAAATGTAAACACACAGCTTCTGCAGTACAATTAACTTGGCAGTAGCTGCATGTACCCAAGACCAGTCTGGTCAGAAGAAAACATTTCCATCCTCAAGGACATTGTCCATTTTCCCCGTGCAGTTTCTTTGGAAGGAATAACCCATGTCTTCACTAGGCAGGGAAGAGACACTTCAACTATCTGTGGCATACAACTAAGCGCCCACACAAGAAGAGTTGGCTGTCTCAGAGGCATAACGCAGGTGGATAAATCCAAGAAGCTTAATTCCTTATATTCCAATCAGGTACACGTACTGGCAAGTCTTCCATAGGACCCAGAATTCTTTACTATCTGTGCTTAGTATAAATTAAAAGAGATCACCTTTTTCAAGCAGAACATAACCCTTCTTCACGCAATAAGACCTAAGCAGGTGGTGTTCTCCACAAAGAAGGTCCTTCTCTTCTGAAGCAGCCTGTGCTATGATTGAATGCTATGGAAATGGGTCCTTTTTTTGCCTTACAGGGTGGACTTTCACTGCTGGAAGGTTCTGATGGAGTCCTCTGAAGTGATACATGATCCCAAATAAAAAGTCAAACTTGTGAGTAGAAAGCATAAAATGGGAGATAGTCCTTCCAGGGCCACTGCCATCTTATTCCAAGTGGGTTTTTATCAGAGCAAACTGCAGATTGTAATTCACAGCTGATTTTTTAGATTTCTCTCCATATAACCAAAGCCTACTCAAACAGTGCAGAACAGGTCCATAATGGTACCCACCAACGTCGCACACACAAAGCCCACACAAGCACTGCCACTCTGCCGTCACTCAATAGGCAAGGGTAGAGTTAGAAACTCAAGAAATGCTCCAGTGAGGTGTTAAAGTAACAGATTATTTTTATGCACACAACTGGCATGGATTAAATGACCATTCAGTGCCTAACTAATTAGCAGGACTTCCACTCTGCTGTGACCTGCAAGTCTCTTCTGATGTGATTTACTAYATAATGCAGAGTCCCACTGAAGTGAATAGGGTCTACCTGGAGATTTGAAGATACACACAAGTAYGTTTTTGATTCGATCTTGTTACTTATTATTAAATATTAATACCAGTAAAGACTATTTTTGGTACTGTGGTTTTGTAGAGTCAGACTGCAATGCATTATTAATGTTGTTGTACCTAAAAGGAGATGACTTTCAGGCCTTCACAGACTGGATTTAGATGTTTAATTTCCACTGAAATCCAGTGAGAGATAGAAGAGCTTAACTACTGTTGGTACCTCTGGAAACTCCCTCAAACTTACACATTTTTCTTCTCTTCAAATACAGGAATGGGGCATTTCAACATTCACACAGACCCCAAAATGCAGTCTTATAAATTCTGTTTTTTTAAAAACTGTAAAAATACATGCCTTTCTACACTCAAAAACATACCAGCTTGAGAAGTACCTACCCTACTGTCTCTCTGAATATGTGCCTCTACATACACCATGTTACCAGCTCAATTTTATCACAAGTCTGTATCTCTCTACTTCTCATTGTAAGATCCAGCAACCTAGTCCTGAAATTATAAGTAGTTTTATTGTTTCATTTTTAAATAACAGGTTTGGTGTTTTGTTTTACATTTAATCTGTATCGTCCATCCTGTGACAATATGTGATTAATTGGGCAACTTGATATTATATTTTTCCCACCAGGACTGTAGAGAGGCCATAACCTTGGGAAAGCAGTATCTATTAATAATTCTTACAAGTAAATCATCATTCATCAAAAAGTGCTGTAATTCCCAATTTGAAAAGCATCACCACAGGTCATCAATGTTTTAAAATCTTCTCAGCCTCAAACTTCAAATTCTCCCATTTTCCCATTTTAAGGCAAATATTGCACTCATTCTCTACAGCGTGCAAAAGCAGATTTGCTCCGCAGTTTTAACTAGTCCCTCCTTCAACTGCAGGCTGCTATGTGCCGCGAGTCGCTGTAAAAGCTACTTTTATTGACAGGTATCTCCCCCCTCTCCGCATCCCCACATCCTTTCTTTTTAAGGCTACAATGGTGAAGCTGGATGGGAAAATGCTCGGCTGCTTTGTTTCAGGTCTGGGCAGCATCTTGCTTTCCCACAACAGGTAGGCACAAGCAGAGAGTGCTGCTGAATGCAGGAGACCTCGCCAGAGGCTCAAACCACTAGTTATTGCTGCTGTCTCAGGCACAGCATATTTTCTACTGACCGTGGCTCTTTGCCAAGCTCTAATTAAGACACTTCAGTATGTCAGAGAGTTAACCCTCTGCTGCACTTACCTTCTCCAGAAGGAATCAAGGCATACGCATCTTCTTTCTAGAAATACCTGAGCAGCTCTTATATTACCAGTACTGTGAGGGCTCCAAGCCCTCCATGTTTTTACATCACCGATTCTATAAATGAAGATGAATTAACCAGGTAGTTGTCACTATGACTTTTAGCAGCATTTCTAAAATCAAGTAAGTACTCCTCCTGCATGAATTTGGTGTGTACTGCCATGTCTATTTTCCTTCGAAGAAAAACAGACACATCTCAAATTATCAAAGAGCAGAAATTCCTTTAAAAAAATAAAGCAAGAATAGGTTGCTGAAAATTCTTTACTATCCAAATAGTTTTTTGTTTCATTCTTGAAGGCTGCAGAGCAGTAATTTTGTCATTAGGGTAATGAGGAATTCTGAAGGAGCCAGAGCTGCCTTTCTATTTTATAAGAGATCAAATATAAACCCAACATTTGCTAATCTATCAATACCATCTATTGGTCTCACGCAAAGAACCACCACCACCGAACTGAATGAGGGGAAGCTGTGACAATAGTCAGAGGGGGTAAAAGGAAGCTCATGTCGAGGCTGACTTGCATCGATTGTAATCTATATTTTCTTGTTCCAAAACCCTGTTTAACCACTGCATCCTGCCGATACACAGAAATCTTCCCTAATGAGAAGCAATATAAGACACAATGTGACTGAGAGATGAACAAAGTTAATTTCATTCTAGTAACTGGGGAAAACAAACCAAACAAACAAACAAACAAACAAAAGATCTTAACTTGAACATGAAAAATGTCTACACGCAATAAAACCTATAGGAAAAAGCAAACTGTTTCAACTTTTAAAGAGTTACAAAACCAGAAAATTTAGTTGACTAGCCAATTGCCCTCATATTACGGAGTGTAAGACATTCATAATGGAGGCTTTGATTACTTTGGGGCAATAAATCTGGATTTTACACAGTCTAAATGAGGTAATTTGTAATCCAACCCCACTTCTTTGCTCTTACTACGCATTTGCCCCCATGGCAGGAAAAACAGAGTTGTCTTCCAAAGCCATTACTGATCTGATCTCAGTTGCAGAGTTTTCCTTTTTTGAAGTGAAATTCTCTGCTTTAGACAGTATGTTAACAACTAAAATACCTGATCCTCCCTATAGCTGTGTTTATGTAAAGCAATACCTGAGCTCCTCATTTCGACACATCCAGAAAACTACACATTACATGAACATGCTCAAAATGTTGTCTCAGTATTAGATGATATTGCACATTTTTAAACCGAAATAAATAAGCTACCTAGTGGGCTTAAATGATTTTTTTTTTTTAAGTTAGCAAAAATAATTTCAAGTGTTTTGTGCTATTCCAGTTTTCTGCTGAGATAAACACACTTTTTTAAACCCGAAAAAATGTTTATAAGGAAAATTGTTAACATTCAGTTGTTTGTATTGGGAGCTCACAGAACCACAAATCCTTTCCCACAGGCTGTACAAAGACAAATCCTAAAAGGAGCAGTGGTGACAGGTTAGCCTTCATCTATAGGTATTGTCCATTCCTACACTTCACTGCTGTATTTTCTTCAGAGCTGTAATCCACAGATGCTATGTATCGGAAACGGGCTGTCCCACACTGTGCTATCGGAATGTTATTTCCAGTACTCAAAGGGTATCCCCTCGAATATATTTTTAGAAAGGTTATTTCAGTTTCCATAAAGTTCTTTTGAACTCGSAGGGGCAATGCGTGCCAAGCACACTGTTGTTTTTACACATAGGTTATGATATCCTGGGGCCCTTTGTTGAAACAAGCCAACTAATTTCTGTCAGAAACCTTTTTTCTTTTTCTGACTCACACTTCATTCTCCTTCTAAGAAAGGTACATGAACTATGCCCCTTTARATTATGGCTACATACGCGTCATATATAAATTGCATATATATGCATCATATTTAGGGCTGACTTTACCAGTAAGTATACCAGTTTCAGAAAGAATAGTATTCATTTCCATTTCCAATGCATGAAGAGAGATACCGATGGATAGATAATACTGTTGCATTGTGAATAGTCTCACATAGGCTAACTCATTTAAACTAAAATATATATATTAAAACTTAATCATAATCTAATCCACTACATAAATCTTTTTTAAGAAAAATCAAGCAGAATTCTTTGTAAAAGGTATAATAAATTACTATTTAGTTTTTCATTTGATACATGCTGCTACTGTGAAAGATAAAGGAAAAGCTGCTAAGCGTTGATCAGAGACATCTTGTTTCCCATTTAATAGTAAGCATTTCAAGTACTACCACCTCCAAGAAAAAAAGAAAAAGAAAAAACCCTCATTATTCCTTTCAACTGAAATTCTTTATGCTYATGTGCCTGTTTTTACCTCTGCAAGCTCCCACTGCTTCAAGAAAATTAATTAGACCAACAAAGTCATTATGAATTTTTCATTCTGGGAAAGCCTAGGAGCCCACACTGAAGTTGTTCTCCACGAAGAGCAGGCCAGGATGTTGAGTACGCATATTACATGTGCAGGTAATCAGTTTTCAGTGCATATCCAAGAAGTCTACATTCTCTGCTCTGTTATTTTGTCTAGAACTGTAAGAAGTTTGTCTATAACACCTTGTTTGCTGAAGCATGAAACTAAGCTACCTATACCATTCAAGGTTTCCCCCTGATTATATTGATAATACTACCTTAAGGCTCCAAACCACTGAGCACATAATTATTTCTACAACTAGTTTTCAAACCTTCCTTTCATTATACAGCACCACCTTCCAAAGATACAAGAATGCTGCAGTGGTTAATACCTATTTCAGTAAGTCAGGTGACATATCTAAAGACAAGAAGTCATCTTTGCCCCTTTGAAAAATGTATTCTTATAACTCCTTTTGAATTATCTAAAGAGACACTCAGAATTACAGCTGGGATATCACAGGATGCACATGGCATCAAAATTGGAGTACCCAAGTTTAAAAGTTTGCTCAAGTTTTACGTATTAGGTAAGTCAGGGGAAAAAACAATTTAGCCAGGAAGTTTCTTGATCTCTGCCGGGAATTATCATTTCAAGTTCTTCCTGACTTTTCATATTTGGAGTGGAACAGGTTTTCTTCGTTATAGAATTAAAGTATTTTAAAGAGCGTAAGGCATTTACAGACTTCTATAGGATAAATCTTCAGTCTCATTTGTTTCCTCTACAGGTAACACAGCTGAGGAGAACACTGTTTTAGACAATTGAGTCCTTTAGATAAATATTCTTCTTTGGTATTCCCTTTACAGTAGAAAAAACAGTGGGTGCTGAAGAGGAAATACTCTATTTCGAATATTTTCTTTTTTTAAGCAGAGAAATGGGCAAATGGTTTAGGAGACAGAGCTACATAGGTGAGAAACAACAAATTCCTAAGACTATCTAGTATTTTTATGAAGTCAATAAATCTGGGGAATGGACAAATTCCACTGGGGAATGGACAAATAGAATTTTCCGCATATTTGGAAAAATTTGTCTTGACATGCAGGCAGCAAAGAGACTGTATATAGCCCTGGTATATCCTAGAAAAGTCCCTAAGGAAATTTATTCCTTCCTACAGCAGTAAGTATCGAAGAGCCACAGAATCAGATAATTGTGAAGATGTAATTTACCTGTCTCTTGCTGGTAGATGGACTTGGTCTTTCCTTACTGTCCTCTGCCTGAAAAAGATGCTAATGCCAACACATTCCTGGATACATTTGAAATATTTTTGGGTTTGGCTTTTTTACCCTTGCTTCTTGCGTAATAGAGTCAGTAAGTTCTACAGAGGCCTGTAAGGAGTAGAAAAAGGTAGAAATCAAGTAAAGAAACAACCCACAGGAAAAGAGAAAAAGCTAATTACGTAACAGATGCCTGTACAAGACAATTTTAGAGATCCACAATACAAGCAGGTTCCCATGAGTCTGAGCACCTCCCTGCTCCATGAATGAAGAGCCAGCCCTCTGCTCCGAAACAGTGGACATGCCTTTGCAGGAGAAAGTTTCACACTTAGCTATTACAGTCCTCCCATAACTATGAAGAACTATATATATATCTATATATATATTTGCCATAACATGTAGCACCTACTCTCCCTGTTGCATTACACTCCACATTGCAACAGCTCTTCAGAAGAATTGGCTCCTAAGGAACAGCACTGAGATGCAAATGCAAGGAGAAGCAGCTAACCATTCATTCCTGCAAGAGATCCCTTAAAGCAGGGATTTATCAGCTGGCTGCACTCCCCTCCTGCCCTGCAGCCAGGGCTGCCCAGCACTGAGTGTGCTCCCACCTTTGATGTGCTACGGAAGTCACCCAGGGCCATGTAACCCTCTCTCCTAATTTCCATAGTGGTTGTTGTCTACCCCGTCACTGAAAGTTGCACAGCACAGAAAAGCATACTGTTTTAATAATTATGTATGTTATGTAGAGACCTCTTCCCTGCCAGCGGAAGGGGGAAGCAGAGGAGGATGAGAGGGGGGATGTGTCAGACTAATTTACATGCAAATACTACACCTCAGTTCCAAAGTACATTAGAAGAAAAAGCAGTTGCCCTAAAATAATTTATGGCCAGCAATGTTTTATTACCCTTGTACACTTACCACTAAGTTTTGAAATGCTGGCCTATTGATAATGAAGGCTTGTTATCTGGAAATCCTGGCAACCCGGCCTCTAGGGACGGCAGCCATTGTAAGCCGCTTGGTTTAGGAAAAAAAAAAAAAAAAAAATTACTTAATGTGTTTGCAGAGCTGTTCTGCACAGACATTCTGCAAGACAGGATGACAAAAGTATTTTGCAGCCTCTCCTGATCTAAAACCGCTAAATAATAACTGGAGCTAGAGCCCAGCCAAGCCCGCAGCTATGAGAAAAATCTGATGCATAAGGTAGCAGAAAACCCAAGCAACTGTGCTCGGACTTATTTCTGCCTACGTGGATAAAGTATCCACCTTGTTGACCTGTCAGTCTTGCTAATCCACCCTCTATTTTCAGTTAATATCATTAAAGTTCAGCGCTTGAGAGCCTGGAGGGAGAGGCGAGAGCCCCATCCCCTTTTTCCACGGGGCGGTAACCAGATGTCAATGGCCGCAGCTGTGACTACATAATTACCTGTTTGCATGAACGCGGACCACAGTTTAGATTTAATAGGTCAGACGACAATGCAGCAAAACGCATTTAGCCCACGATTACCCCTTTTCAAACATTCTCTCGCTCGCAACTTCGACCCTGGGAACATTGCGGGCACAGACTCGGGTCAATAAGAAACATTGGCCGGCACAATGGGGCTGGCCTCAAACAGCGCTGTTGACAGACACCGGCACAAAGGCGGTGAATAGAGTCCCCCTCAGTTCTCACACAGAGCGAAGAATGAGTCAGTGTACTGCCGCTTTGGTGCTCTGTTTGTACAGTGTATACAGCTTTTGTCCCCCGCCACTGTTCGCCGCTCAATGGGGGCTAAAGAGCCGAGGAAGTGAAGGCGGAAGAATGGCTCCGCGCTCGCCCCGGCAGCCAGCGGCGAATCCCCCTGTGCAGGACAGCTCCGGCGGGAAGCCCGGAGCCGCCGGTCACGCAGCTCCCACCACCCCACCRCACAGCAGCATTGCTCCTCGCTTCTGACCTCGGGCGAAGCCTGCGCGCGATGCCGTCGCTGCAGAGGCAGCGTGGTAGCTTTAAGTAACATATTTTATCTCCTTCAAAAACAAAAACACAGGAACGCCCCCCTGCCTTCCCTCCCACCATGACCCAATTCACAGCTGCAACATCAACCAAGAAGAAAAAGTGAGCATGGGATATGAAATTACAATAGCCCTACGTCCCTTCAAAAGGTACATCAAAGACACTAACAACATAGTCGTCATTTTAAATCTCCACTGCAAAGACTCTTAAAGGAACTGAGAAGAGTAACAAAAAGACAACCATAGCTATACACCTGTATTTCACACAAAACATTTCTATTGTGCAAATAAAGGGTCAGGGAAAATTTATCATATACATAATATTGCATATGCACCTCTATATTAGTTACCTATTAGCAGAGGAAAAAAACCACTTCGTATAGATTACTGCTATTCTTCAAATAATTATTTTTGTCAACTTTCCCTTTATAGAAACCGTACTTCTTTTCTTTACAACGCCGTCGTTATAAACATCTCTTAAGAAACAAAAGTAGCCCTCTGGCACACAGTCAAAACTGTTACCTTCACCTGCTTCATATACTAGAGTATAAAACAAAATATGCATAGTTTATTCTAAGGAGTGAAGTTTTTGCTTGCAAAAGGTATTTGGACTTTGGTATGATTAGGATGAAGCTTCAGATACAAGGGAGTTAGCAACTCCTCTTTAACTCATGCAGACCACACTATGGATAAAGTCATACATGATAAAGTCAGAGTGAAAGAACTGTTTAACATGTTTTAAGACTGTGAATTGGTTAAAAAAGGGAAGAAGAAAAAAAACGCATTTTAAATTAAACAAATCTCTGGATTTCAATGAATGGAACACAAGGAATATTGTTCATTTTATCACTAATAGACAAGTTAGTATTAGCATGCTTTCTACTGCTCTTTTATTTTTTAAGCTCAAAATACTGGAATGTTGTTATTACATTAATCAGCTACAGAAGAAAACCCCAAAACATTAAAAAAAAAAAATCAATGTGTCTAATGCTAGGGGGAAAAAAAAAAAAAAAATCCCACAAATGGAAAGCTGCATTATGTGTGAGCTAATCGTAAAGATTTTGGGAGTCTGAAGCCATGACTTTCACTCTTGGCAAACAAGTTGTGAGCAAGTAACCTGAAAGATATGTGAAGACCATCACCTTATTCTCAGATAATTTATTTTAAAACAGCACAAGAATTTCTACTTTTTATATTTACATATGGCCTTATTTAAATAAAGCAGGCCTGCCTGCTTTGAACACTAGCTATAAGACATATGACTGCGCTTGAGTATACTGGCACTGAGTATGTAAAGTAGGCAAATATTTGTACGAATGCCAAAGGATGCCTGCAAGCCTACCAAGGACCTGATCAATCACAATCCTGAATGGACAGTTTTTAGTTCACTTTAGAGGAGGAAAATCCTCACCTTTCAACTACTGCAAGGGTTATTACATACCCTGCCACAGGAATACTCATAGATTGAGGCTGATCAACAAAGCTGGAAGAATTAACATCTAGCACAGTGTTTTTTTAAATAATGAATGAGAAATTCTCAGCAGAGAAAGACCTTCCAAATTTGCCCTATGATGAGAGAAGAAGAAAACGGAGAAATAAACTCTGCTCCACCAATTCTTTCAACAGAGTGATTCTAAATCACTGCAAAACTCCTTTTTTCTTTTTTACTTTTTTTAAGCTTAAATCACTCTTAGCAAGTTAAACCTAGTCTAACCTACTCCAGCCATACATTATTCCTTTCCACTGGCTTACTATATAATTCAGTTTTAGCTAAATGCACCACTGGTGTGTACACCAGGCCAAAGCGTAGCATACTCTTAATACATTTTGCAGAAGCAGAGGAATATTTCACAAACCTTCGCGTTACAGCAACGTGTGATTCAAGTCACTGAAAGACCCAGAAAGGGATATTTTATTTGCTGCCATGCATCACCACTGCTCTGTATCCCCCCCAAGCTGGCAGCAGTGTCAGCACTGCCTCCTGCCAAGCAGAGGATCACAGTTTGTTTACCGTGCTCTGTCTGCAGGAAGCAGAGCACGTTTCAGTCTCGTCTCCAGCAGCCCTGTCAAGCCAGCTGCCAAGAACAGTCTTGAAAGGCTTTGGAGGGAACAAAATCTAGTACTTAGGTGGTAAGTAGACTGGTCTGGCACCAGGCACCCGAAGAGGAGTGATGGGGAGCAGGCACCACCCGACCTGAAAGATTAAAACACTTTTAGGTAACTTCAAATGTGTAAAGTCGTAGGAAAAGAAGTAACTGAACTCCCTAAGTGGAGGACAGATTAGCAATCAATTTATAATTACCACTCAGATTAAGATCTCTACCTGAATACTTGAAGTTTATGAGTACAAATTCCAAATAAATTAAACTTGTATGCTACTTACATTTCCTTATGATGTATGGAAAAGACCTAAAAAGTTCGACTGGGATTTCATGTTGTAGAGGATTATAGTTTAAATATTTTAATTTTTAAAATTAACACTCCATGGCTTCCAGAAGATTTCAGAAGTGTTAAACATGCACGCTATGCACTTCTATAACGACATGCTTTATATAGGTTTACACCAACTGTGAAACTGGTTCATAAGATCTCATTGCCTCTGGAAGAGCCCACTAACTACTATGAAAATAAAGAACAAGAGGTTTCACAGAGAACAAACAAGCATTCCTTCTAATAAAATCATTAATCAAAGAAAAATTGCTTAAGCCCTTTTCCTCTTACCCTACTAATGCGAAGTCACCAAACACTAACAAGTGATAGGCATTCTTCATTGTATCCAATGGTTATTTCCCTGCCTTTAGTCGTATCTCAATTTCTCGGTTAAGTGGGTACGTGCTCATGCAGTGCAACCACATTATGTGCACTTTCCCATGTGATCAGAGCCTGCCAAGTCTCAAAGCAGTTCATTTAAAATATAGCTTCAGTATTTTTTAGAACAATTCCTTCAGGATTTGGAGGACTGGAGGGGTGTTATTATTTCTCACCCAGGCTGGGTGGCTGGATTTTGAGTTCTTTAGATAAAAAATAAGTTGTAAAATGCTAAGACAGGAAAACAGAAAATTTGCCTCTCTTGACAGCTATCACAAAAGGAAAAACAGCTTTGTTTTCGTTAAAAAAAAGTGCTCCATGATTGACTATCATCATACTTCATATTTCAGTGTCCATAAATCATGGCTACGTTCAGCAAGTTCACAAAGCAACAGACATTTGCATCCCTGCTTGGCTGCTATCATGCCCAAAATGCTGACAGAGCCATGGCAGCAGTGACCACACACAGACTCCAAAATTTATTAAGGCAAGTTTTAACAGCCACTGAATACTCTTCTAAGAGTAACACTTTTTTTTTTCCCTTTTTTTCTTTTTAAATATGAGTCTTTACTTACACTGCATTTCTTCCAGCACAACAGCAATACCTGCCTAGGATTTTAAATTTAATCTTGAATATTTAAGAAAAAAAATCAGGCAAGCAAATACAATAGCAGGGACTGCGTCGTCAGACGCTCCTTACTCAGTAAGGGCAACTACATACAACCTACATGGTGCTTTAGTTCTTCTATCACCTCTGCTTCTTCCTCCAAAACATCTGATRCAAGAATTATACTCAATTTCTATTCCCATCCTAGTTCCACACAAGCGCATGTGAAAACAGAGGCAGCAAGGAGTGTGTTGTTAGCATATTAGCGAGCAGATGAGAAAAGGAAAGAAAATTACTCTTAAATAATAGACACGCAATAAAACGTTACTTATTTTTGCCTCTAAACACCATTTTTTCTTTTTATTTAGATTTGCTGAGCTGCCTAATAATAGCAAAGCAGCTGAGTCCCCTATACAGCTCAGAAACACTCGGCCTTAAAAGGCTTACCTTGCTTTGTAGGAATTTACCTGCTTTTGTGCCCTGGTTGGATAACGGTGTCTAAATAGGCTGACAAGGAATTACAGAAAGCATCAGGGGAAGAAAAGCATCTGTCAGGGGTTCGGTGTGTAGGAGTAACAGAATTAATTTTATCAGTCTTTTGGGCCTATTCTAAGTGGCAGTCAACACCTACTCCTCCCTCTGATGAATCATCCCTCTGTACAGACAGTTGACTGTAAACACAAATGCGTGACTAAATTGTCAATGGCCACTGCCTTCAGTTAGGCAGACAGACCTTCTATCAAGTTATCATCTTAGGATCACAGAACGCTAGAGGTTGGAAGACAGCTCTGGAAGCCACCTGGTCCAACCCCCCCCACTCAAAGCAGGGTCCCCCAGGACCACGCCCAGACAGCTTTTAAGTATCTCCAAGGATGAAGACTTCACAATCTCCCTGGGCAACCTGTGTCAGTGCTCGGTCACCCTCACAGTGAAAAAGTGTTTCCTGATGTTCAGAGGGAACCTCCTGTGTTCCAGTGTGTGCCCATTGCCTCTGGTCCTGTCACAGGCAGAAAAGAGCCTGGCAGAGTATTCCTCTTTGCACCCTCCCTTCAAGTATTTCTACACATTGATGAGATCCCCCCTGAGCCTTCTCTTCTCCAGGCAGAACAATCCCAGCTTTTTCAGCCTTTCCTCACTGGAGAGATGCAGCAGTCCCTTCATCATCTTACGGGCTGTTCACTGGACTGTCTCTTGAACAGGGGAGCCCAAAACTGGACACAGCACTCCAGGTCTGGCCTCACCAGGGCTGAGTGGAGGAGAAGGATCACCTCCCTCCACCTGCTGGTAATGCTTTGTCTAATGCAGCCCAGGACACCATTCGCCACCTTTGTCAGAAGGGCATGTTGCTGGCTCATGTTCAGCTTGGTGTCCACCAGGACCCCCAGGGCCTTTTCTGCCAAGCTGCTTTCTAGCCGGGTGGCCCCACCATGTACTGGTGCCTGGGGCTGTACCTCCCCAGGGGAAGGACTTTGCACTTCTCTTTGTTGAAGTTTATGAGGTTCCTGTTGGCTCATTTCTCCAGCCTGTCAAGGTCCCTCTGGATGGTAGCACAACTACCCTGTGTAACAACAACTCCTCTGAGTTTTGTACTCTATGCAAACTTGCTGAGGGTACACTCTGTCCCATCACTGAGGTCATTAATGAAGATGTTAAACAGGACTGGACCCAGTATTGACCCCTGGGGTACACTGCTAGTTACTGGCCTCCAGCTTGAGTAATGTTAATATTATACAGCAGACTGAGAAGAATTATCAGTGAAATAATTCTGCACAACATCTCTAGCTTTGTTAATATTAACAACTTTATCATATCTTTCTGATATTTAGTGTCTTAAAGTCTTGGTTCTTGCAGTTATACTATTACACAATAAGCTCAATTGCCTTTTAAAAAAGGTTGGTTTAATTAAAAATTCCTGTTCTGCCAAGTTAAAAAAAGTGATTTGAACCCAAAGACTAAAGAATTCAAAAAGAGATAAAACAAAAAATAAAAACAACTTTAATATCAAGATTTGTGGGAGGCTTGACTCATGCCTTCTGAAGAGCTTGAGGTTGATGTATTACCTGCAGAGTGTTTCCCTAGCTGTGTTAATTCCCTTCTCAGACTCACTTACTGAAACTATTCCAGAGGGATGAATAATTACCACTCCATGGTTATATGATAGCATTAATTTTCCTGAGTAAGATCTATGTTATATGAAGACTTATAATTCACATTTGGTCCAAACCATCATTAATTCAGTTTCTCAACCTACAAACTAAATAGCCTCTGTCTTTGGGCAAGTCTACACCTCTCAGTGGATTGCCATGCAGAGCCCACGAGCTAGTTTAGACCAAGCTGGCTCCCAGACTGAAATCAAAGGCCACATCAGTGCAGCACTGCAGCTCAACTCATTACGGTAAGAAGGGGGTTTAATGCACAGTTACACCCAACCTAATAAAGCAATTATACTGCTTTGGTAACCTGGACTGTTTTTTCACCTAGCCCTTACCTCTGTTAGAGGAACAGGTCAAACTGACCAGACTTTAAACCAGAAACATCTGCACCTTGCTGTGCTGTTTAGTAAAGTACAGTTCCCTGTATCCCTGAAAAGTACCAGACGCCTATATAACTGGCAAGTCCCTACCTCATCCACTGTCAGCCAGAGTCAGTGAAACATGTTGGGGAGCATTAGGGTTTTCACTAAAAATCCTGATCTTCTGCATCTGGAATGGCTGAGATTCCTAGAGCCTTTTCTAGTTATTGAGGTAATTAATTATACTTCACTAGAAATATTTAAGTGAGAGAGCTCCTCCCTGCATGCAAACCACAAGGCTTTCTCCAAAGTGTGCGGCAAAAAAATGAATTTCCAAATAAGCTGCATACAGAGATCAAGTCATTTATTCTCATCAATTTCAAAACAAAATACTAGAAACAATTTTAATTCTTCTGCCAAGTCATGAGTTTATAATTCCAGTTTCTACAGTTCTTGACATCCAATAGCTGAATTAGGGGAAAAGGGAGTTAACCTACCTCATCTTCTACAGACAACACTCAAGCCTTCCAATGCAGTAATAAGTTTCCCAAACCTTTTTTTCTATCGTGTATGTGTGCACGTCCACGTATGAGAAAAAGTGTGGCTTAACGAGTATTTACAGACTTTGACACTGCCAGAAAAGCTCCAGGCCACCTATGGACTGCTTTGTTCTCCCAAGATGTTTTATACAGCATATTCCATCTCCCATTTATCATGATGCCCTGGAAAGACAGAGCTGGCACAAAATTTTCACCAGTAAATGCTACTAGTTTTGTGGGGTTTTTCTCCTCCAAAGGCCATCGAATTTCGTAACTCTCTGCTACTTTAAACTAATGACAGAAGTAGTCTGATGAAAAAGTGATTTGCAGGCTCGCATGCACTGCTGTGGCTGTAATCCTAGGTCTATGCTGTATACTCCGTACCGAATGCTGCGTAGGGTGCCTCATTAATATGGATTCATTGTACTTTTGATAACCAACACCTGTCCCATGGTATTATTACATTCACTAAAGTATCTATCTGTGATGAAAAATTTACAGTATAGTCCAAAAAAATGTTTACAGACTTTCGGCTCCAGGAACTGTGGAAGCACGGTCTTGTGTATTACAGAACCACACAAAGCCAACACCTCCATTTGTGGCTGAGAATAACCACTGAAGAACGATATACAGTGGGTGGCAAAAACAGTCTCAATTGTAAAGTAACCAAGCAAATAATGAGCTATGTCCATAGGGGATAAAAATGCTATAATTTCCAAAATGCACACTGCTATAAATAAGTTAGAGGTTATTTGCTGAAGTACACTGATTAAGTTTGCAATCACACAGCTATTCTGCGTGCCTGTTTTAAAAAAAAGAGAGCTGAAATTGTTCAACAGCAGACAGAGTGGCACCGCGTGCATTGTTTGGGCTCGGAGCAATGGCGAATTGCACTATATGGAAGCTTTGTAGAAAAGGGAGTTCATGCCACCTCCTTGAATTTAGCCCTCTTCAATATAAACAATAAGGCTTCCTTTTTAAGTTGCAATGTTGGTATGTGGGAACAGGACAACAAGATCAGTCCTGCTTACCATTTCTCCCTGGAATTTGGGCAAAGTTTGAGACCAAAGGCTGACCAGAGTGCCAAAACCCAAGTTTGCTGATGGCTAGTGCAAACCACCTTGGTCCTCAGAGAATTTCAACATGACATTCTGGTAATTTTAATCACAGAAAGAGACTGGTTTTCACAGTGTGGAGACCGGCTGTCTGGTTATGTTTTTCAGAAAAGATACAAACTGGAAGAGATTCAGGAAAGTGTGTGTGCATGCTTTGTTTTATACTTCAGCAAATTTGACCAGGTCATAATTATTCAACAACTCAAAAATAATACAGACTAAGTTCATCTTTCAAAATGCAGAGGAATTTTGCCCTCCAATAAGTAGGTGCTTACCTGATAGGCAGGACAACTTGGAAGCTAAGGAGGGTGAGGAAGGAGCAGGAAAGTATGAAGACAGCTTTGATTTCAGATAGCTATTTCATATTACAAACGTATTAGTCAGCAACATGGCACTGATGTACGTAAACCATTTCAAGTTATAGGCACAAAGGAAATCATTGTCATAAAAACTTACCAATTCTCCCAGGTTGCTTACTTATGCCGCTACTTTTTTTTTTTGATAGGCAAGAAATACTTTCCAAACAAAACAAACAAAAAAAAAAATCAGAGATGATGACAACAGAATAGAGCAAATTTTGTGTGAAAGGCCAGGTAAGTGTTCATGTTGACTAAATAAGATTATGTTAATAGGTATTTTAGTAAGTTATGTAATTTATGCTCTAATTATGTATAAATGAGCAAAAATTATTTATAAAACTTTCCAAAAGCATTATTAAAAGGAACATATCACATACTGCTGCAATACGGCCACTTCTAAAACATGGTGACTGCTTAAAAACACAAAACAAAACTGCAAATTCTAATGGTTCAGTGGGAAAAGATCGGTAAAAAGGTGAGCAATTATATGTAAGCTAAAAAGGCTTACTAACTTATATAATACTGAATAGATATAATAATATAAAACTGTAATTAATTATAAATGTAACTGTATTATATTTATATTTGAAATATATATTAGCAATCAGTATTGGAAAAAAGAATACAGAAAACAAGCCTGGAAGGGGTACAAATAGTTAACAACAGAGCACATGAACGAGGCAATGGCAGCAAAAGATGATGGAAGGAAGGAAGATTATGTATTCCCTGTAAGAGACTGGTTACGCATTTTCTCCATCTTCTTACGAGTTTTTCTACAGTGTGGTTACTACTAGAAAGACTTGTGAGAAAAAGACTGATCTGTTGGGAATGAAAACTACAACAGAAGAAGGGAAGCAGCGAAGGAGGAAACCACCGATTTAATGCGGATGAGCTAACAGCAACAATTTGAACACATAAATAGAAAGAGAAAATGCTGCTAGTATAGTTACTGTGTTCATTCTCCTCACTTACCAAAAGTGGGAGTTAAAAAAAATTTTCCTCAGCAGACCTTGAGCCTTTTCTAAGCAAGGCTCCACTATGGAAATCAAAAGCAATTTTGCACACCGACCCAGCACAGTGTGCATTTTATCAGTACCTTCAACATGCATTAATAATTAAAAAAAAAAAAAAATTACTAAGTTTCTATAGGTTTTCAGTCTCTTTCATATGACCTGTTTTTTCTGCATCTGCACAAGTTTGAATATTGTACTTGCAAAAGCATCATTTATTGTATCACTTGTACTGCTGGTTAGCAATTTCCTTCTTTCCCCTCGAGAATTACACATTACAAATAGATGCTACTTTGCTGGCAACAGACAGTAAAAAGGAAGTAGACCACTGTAAAAACAAACATGTAAAACTAAAATCAGCATTACTGCAGCAAGAAATGTTTCCTTTATATATCACATTAATTACCCTTTTTTTTTTTTTAGCAGTAATAGTTCCATCAACATTCAAAGTTTGACATGAAAGCTGTAGGATGTGCCAGGCTGCCAGAACAGCACCACTCCAGTCAGCAGCAGGATAGGGAAGAAATACATACTCTAAGCAAAACATCATTAAGTCTCTCCACTGCCACCAGATTTGTATCCTATGGGTGGCCCATACTGCTACTCAGAGACTTTCCTCCTAGTTAGTCACAGGCACCAGGTTAAGCGTGAATTTGATGCTTGTGATTCCTCTGGCAATAAAAGAGCGAAGGCCCTGGGGAAGGGAGCGGGATGCTGGGTCTCTCTATCAGGCCAGCCTCCTGCCAGTTGTCTGGTCTTTATTTAATTTTAAAGGAAAGAGTTAGAAAGGTTATGTCTTTAACATCATGTCTCTAAACCTTTCTATATTAATCTTGCACCATTATACACACAACAGTCAGGGAAACTAGGGTTCAGCAAGCAAAGGGTGAGTTTACCACACACTGACGTCTTCCCTTGTGCAAGTATCTTTGCCGCGCACCGAGATCGAGGTAGCTTACTCGGTGCTTTGTGTGAGGTAGCTCATTCTGGTTGAAAGATGCACTAATTGTTCAAGAAGCATATTCACATGGCACCAAAATGGAGTAGTTAACTCCAAAGTCACCCTCCAGCTTAACACGCAGTGACTTTGTTTAATACACAAACTGGAACTAAACCAAATGGTGTCTTATTGAAATCCTCCCCCCTGCAGAGCATCTCTCTCTATGCACCTCTGGTTTTTTTTCCAGAAATTGATTTTTTTAATCTTACAAGATCTTTTAAATAGTTTCACCTATCACTATTAACTTAAATTTAAGACCGTCTTAATAAAATGGATGTGCTAGAAAACAGCCAGCCTTATTCACATTACCTAGTCTAAAAAGATACATTATTTTTAATTGGATTCCATTCTGCCCTTATCTATAAAATATTTTAAAAATAGAACAAAAAGAGAAGAATTTAAAATGTTTCCCAAATAAAATCCACACTGGCAACCATTCAAACAGCGTAAATATTTTGATACAATTTACAGAAACAGCATTAAGTAATGTTTTATGATGCTCATTAAGCTGTCATGTTCTAAATCACAACCGGCATCAAATGATTTCTTCCCTTCTCTACTATTTAAGTTTGGCAAATATGCACTGCATAAAAGGTGTCAAGTAAAATTGCCACAGGATATACTGGAAATCCCTGCACCAGCTGCATACTCAAACATAAAGGAAGTGTCTTTCTGATCCTACAGCCCGATAATAGTGGAGTTGCTGGAGGGTTACAGCAGTCTTTGAAAATAAAGCTTCATTACACTGGCATGGAGAGGTGCAGTTTAATCCTCTTTGGAAGCTGGTCCCGCAATCCTACATTTTAGAAAATTGCTGAAAGCCATTGTGCTTTTGATGGGAATTGGTCATTAACAGTACAGGTGCAAACCATGCAACAGGCAGTGTCAGCACAACCCCTTCCCACATTTTCTGGTTCTTAGGAATTCCATCTGATAATGGCAGAAGCAGGTTGTAACAGCACCTTTTTGCCATGGATTAAGTTGTTGCTCATTTGGAGATCTAAGACAGACTCTTTCCTCTTTAGGACTTCATTTCCTCTGCATTTTAAAAGAAAGAAAAAAAAAAAACCACACTACTTTCTTCCTGTAGCTGAAAAGTTACTTTACCCTTACTTTCCTATAGACCCTCTCTCATTTGTATAAACTCTGGATGCTTTACAAAATTGCTATACGTTGTTGGCGTAAAACACAAATTTAATACAGCATTTAAGTCAAAGTGTATCAAGAAACATGTTTTTACTAATTATAGTATATATTAAGTAAGTACAGCACATATTAAATAAGACCTTGAAATCATAAGTGTAATAAATACTCCTGTCACGTTAAATAAATCCCAAATAACAAAATGCTGTTGATATTTATAACTAAATACATCCTTGCCTGACCCCCGTGAGATTTTACCAACAATATCTTTGGCCTCTAACTGAGCTGATGTATGCTTCCAATCTCAATACCATCAATGCTGATAATGAAATATATTTTTTGCAATCCTATGAAACAGCTTTCCCAAAGAGGATAGGAAAAAGGAAAACGATCAGCAAAAAATGAAAGAAAATAGCTAGCAGGTTCTTCAAATGTTTATTCAATTTAAATTTTGTATCATTACTGTTCTAAGGTTTCTTTTACTTAATAGTTCGTGGTGTTTTGTTTTGTTTGTTTGTGGGGTTTTTTTAAAGGTTGAAGTTTCCTTTAGAAGAACTGATGGAAAAAATATATTTATGTAGCTACTTCAAATTTTCTAAGTGAGGGACACCTTTTTTTGTAGTTGCTCTTTTACCCAAGACAGTCTGGAGGGTGGAATCCTTTCTTATGGCCACATGGTGGTAGCACTACAGGGTCTTTCACTTGGACATCCCAAGAAATCACAGCTGTTAGGATCAGGACTGAGCAGTTTAAGAGAACAAGCTTTACAGACAAGAATGTCTTGTAGGATTTTTGTTTCTTTTCAAGTAACTTCTAGCACTTTCAAAGAGCAAAGGACATTACATAAGAAAAATAAAATTGTATTATAGTGTCATGAAAACAGGTGAGTTCTGGTGAGAAAAAAGCCCAATGACCAAGGAAATCTCGAAAGCACATGTCCTCACGGAGATGCCTCCTTACATAAATGGCAAGAGAGAGGATTTTTTCCTTTAAAGATGCTAAACTAGTATTTTGGAGGAGTTGCCAAATACCTGAAAAGACAATACAGTAAAACCAAAGATCAGCATCAGAATACAGGTACTAGAAGAGCCATGCTCTCAAGACTGACTTCATAAAAATGGTATCATGAATTTCCATGTCTGAAGATTAAATCTGGTTCTTCTGTCCTGAACTGATGGCCTTCAAGAAATCATCTGTTATCTGTAAATTAAAATGCCCATTCTTCTCCTTGGCACAAACAATAAACCTTTTGCAAACAAAACAGTAAACAGTTCTACTGATTACATGCACATACAATGTGGTGATAAAGTTGTGCATGCAACGCTGGTGCACTCCGTACAAACTTCCGCCACATGGGTCGGGTGCACTTGACTTCATCTGGATCTCTGGGTAACTGCTCGTCGTTCAGGTCATCATAAATCACCTCCAGCACGGCTAATTCCCTCAGGTACTGGATACCTCTCTCCATGGTGCTCCACTTGCCTGTGTGACATATAACATCTTCCTTAAAGGGATACCTTTCCTTCATGCCTGACAGGAGTCGCCTCCAGAGGCTGAGGGCTTGTGCCCCTTCCCCAATCGCTTTGTCAATGCCCCCTTCCCTAGAAAGGGATCCCAGCTCCTTGGCTTCCCTACCCTCTAATTCCAGGCTACTGGACCCGTTATCCCAGCATTGGTGCAGCCAGGTGACAAAGTGCTTGCCTGGACAACAACTGAAATCCTTTCACGTATCTCGCAGCTCACTCAGGGATAGGGATCAGGTGGTTACCATCTCATTTATGGGTTCTGCCTCTTTCTCCTCCTGTTCTCATGATGGCCCTGGTTCATCTTCATCCCTTACTAAACGAGCCGATTTTCTTGTATATTTCTTCTTCTGTATAGGGGCGACTGATACCAGCACAGATTGGTTCTCTGGTTCAGCCGCAGTGCCTGTCACTGGGGTAGATCTCTGGATGGTATTCTTAAATAGTTGTTTAACCCTAAACAAGACCTGAACCACATTCAGGAGACATAGCAAGAGGAACAGGCTGGTTTGAACATCCCAAGGATATTCCAAATTCTCAAGAGCTATTGTAATTAGCCTGGAGGAGAAGGGGAAGATGGAGGAAGGTGTCTCCCCCATAGGTTGGCTCTCCGAGAAGAAAAAGTAAGAACTGTAGTTAGTAATAATTTTCAATAGATGGCTCCCAAAGTACAGAGGTGACGGCAATGCTGAGTACAAATACCAGATTGATCTCACGACCAATAATTTTATCATACCATAAGCCAGTGTTACACAGTACAGCAAAGCAATAACCCTAATCCACCTCCCAGGAGTGATAAACAGCACATAAATACTGATAAACAGTATATATGGCAAGTAAGGTGTTACATAACACAACTCTGAGAACAAATACAACAACTTTGAGAGCAAATAAATCAACATTGTGATGAGCAACTACTAAACTAATATAATGAATGCTTATAACAAATTTGTTTCAACACGCTCTCGTCAGATCTGTCGTTATCTCAATCCTTCGTGCCCTACATTGGGCGCCAAAAAGGACTGTTGTGGTTTAACCCGGCAGGCAGCTAAACACCACACAGCCATTCGCTCAGTCCCCCTCAGTGGGATGGGGGAGAACAGGAAAAAAAAGTAAAATTTGTGGGTTGAGATAAAGACAGTTTAATAGGACAGAAAAGGAAGGGAAAATAATAATAATAATGATGATGATGATAAAAATTTACAAAACAAGTGATGCACAATGCAATTGCTCACCACCCGCCAACTGAGGCCCAGCCAGTTCCCAAGCAGCGGTCCCCCCCCGGCCAACTCCCCCCAGTTTATATACTGAGCATGACGTCATATGGTATGGAATATCCCTTTGGCCAGTTTGGGTCAGCTGTCCTGGCTGTGCCCCCTCCCAGCTTCTCGCTGGCAGGGCATGAGAAGCTGAAAAGTCCTTGACTAGTGTAAGCACTACTTAGCAAGAACTAAAACATCAGTGTGTTACCAACATTCTTCTCGTACTAAATCCAAAACACAGCACTATGCCAGCTACTAGGTAGAAAATTAACTCTATCCCAGCCGAAACCAGGACACTCAGCAAGTGAATTAAGACAAATAACAGTAACAAAGCCTTACTGCAGTCACCAATGTAAGCTGGTACAGGTCTAAATACACACTGCAAATTCTACCCAGTTACTTTCAAGCTTTGGTAGAAGATACTCTAGCACTAGTTTGACCTTTATTCTGGTGATCAAAAGCAGTTATTGCCTTCCAAAGAGAAGTCAGCGTCCATCAAAAGACTCTAAGCTTTCACACTTACTAAGAGGCCAGCATATGAAAAGATGGTATTTGTTTTGGTAAGGCAAACTTTAGTCTGTAAATCAATGAGCCACTGTCTTTACTATGTAAGCAGATCAAAGCAATTGTACAAGCAAAGGCCTAAGTCTTCCCGCTACTTTTTAATAAGCAGGGAGATCCAAACTCAGCAGCACCTGAATGCTATTGATGACATATGCAGCTAGCTAAGATAGCAGTTTTCCATGTTTATTTTTGATTCCACAAGTACTTTGCAAATTTCGCATTACAAATCCCAGTTAGAAATGAACTGGTACAACTATGTTATATGACACAGCACCTTATGACAAGCTACAAGCTAAACAACAGAACAAAAGATTGCCTGTGACTGCAATTTTTTGTAAATCGAGGTAAATTTTAGAAATTCCAATTCCAGAAACACAATGAATTGGAAAAAGGTGGCAAGATTTATTTAAATTATTTATTTTCTTATACAAATATTTTTATTTAGAGGATTAGGTCCATATAGCATTTAAACACTTCAGAAGTCAGAGACAAATTCAGGTTCCTGAACTGAATTGAGGAGAAAGCAGATTTAAATCAGCCACCTACATCTCAAATGAATGCTCTAAGTCTATTAGATATAGAGTATCACCACTACTGCTTCCACTGCCACTACATCCTCAATGTTGTAAATGCTGTCTGTATCATTTTGTGAACTACCGCCTTTAGTTCCAAATTTTATTTCATTAAAAATGCTCAGGCTGTTGATTTCCCTGTCTCCACTCCCACTCAAAAGCAGTGAGAGGGAAGTATAAACAAGCCGTATGTGGATCTGCTTGGTTTTATCATTATAACAGGCAGCCAAAAATATAACTGGTCTAGATCCTCTCAGTCCCAGGCTTATGCTCCCAGTGTTCAATGGACAACTGACTCACTCTGAAGCATCTGCTGCAATAGTTTCCTTGGGCCTCATTTTCCACTGTAACACCACAATGTGCACCAGAAGAAAAGACATACAGCATTAGGAGAAAGATGAGAGCAGGGAAGGAGTGGAAAGACACTTGTCTGCCTGTGAGCTTTTTTAGGAAGACGTAGTTCATTACTTTCCCCCAGTTTGTCTTGCCACCCAAGTATTCCAGAGCACCATGACAATATGAGACATTAACACCACACAATGAAATGGCAAGCGGTGGGCTCAGCATTCACAAGGTGAATGAATCGTAGTTAGGGATTTGAAGACAACACATGAAGTTGCCTGCTCCCCAAACCTGGGAGGAAGCACGCAAGCAAACATGGTACAAGGTAAAGGGGGCTACACTGCAAGCAAGGAAGGGGCATAAGTGCATGGAGCCCTGCTATGAACCATGCAAGAAGACAGTTGAGAGCTATGGGTCAGAATCAGAGAGGAGACCAACAAAGACAGTGTCGTGGTGGGCGTCTGCTATGGGCTGTCTGTTCAGGAAGAGAGAGTGGATGAAGCCTCATTCAAACAACCAGAAGCCACCTCATGATTGCAGGCCTTGACTCTCACAGGGAACTTCAAATGTCCTGATGTCTACTCAAGCAGAAACAAACATGGAGGGGAGCAAGCAATCCAGAGCAAGTGCCCTGGTGACATTTTTTTGCCAGAGGTGCCAGACAGCCCAACTAGGGCAGGTCTTCTGCTGGACACGTTACTCATGGGCAGGAAAGAACTGTTTGGGAACGTGGTAGCTGATGGCAGCCTCAGCTGCAGCGACCACCAATGACACAGCTTAAACGCTGAAGGAAAGTGAGAAAGGCAAGTGGCAGAAGAGAGATCTGGGCTTCAGGACAGTAGACTTCGGTTTATTCAGGGTAGACAAGAAGCTGTCCTGACGTGAAAAGGTGCCCAGAAGAGGCCACTGACCTCTATGGACAAACTCCTCAATGCCCCAAAAGGGTCTTCCCCAATGTACAGAAGTCGAGCGGGCCTGGCAGAGGGCTAGCTCAGCTGAACAGGGAGCTTCAGTCTGAACTCTACCACAAAAACAAAATGAATGGTCATAGATTCAGATGAATATAGAAACACTCCTCAGGCATGCAAGAATGGRACTGGAAAAGGCAAAGCTCATCTACATTTAGAATGAGCAAGAGACACAAAGAGCAACACGGGCTTTACCACTACAGCAGCAGCAAAAGACTAAGAAAATCTTCACCTGCTGCCAAATGTGATGGGCACAAAGGACTCGATTTATCCTAGGCCATCAATCACATTTGCTTTGAGAGTCATAGACCCATCAAAAAACAGAAGTATACAAATGCTCTGATAAAATACTATCAGAAACTTGCACACAAACATGTGATTTCTGCTAAATCTTTTAAAAAAAAAAAAAAGCTGTTTCAGAACTTCATCACAGGAATCTAATGGTTTAGACACAGTGATCTTGCAGATTAACAAAGATGCTTCTCCTCTCTCAAGGGAAAAAAGAAGGAAAGAGATGGACTAAGATATTCTGATGTTATGAATTCAAAAACATAGTATTTTGCCTACATATTAAAAACTAAGTGTTAAAGCAACCTGCAGACAAATTAAATAGACAAGATATTTTTGAATAACACATAATCATAAGGTGCTAAAGACAGTTTAGAAAGCTTACAAATGCTATTTCCACTAGAATTCGTTGCTTCCTTATCTTTTAGCTCTTTAACTACCGCATTCCCCAGCACAACTGTTCTAGTTCCACCACAGTAGTTATAGTTCAGGACATACAGTGAAACTTGCCACCAGAATCTATATAAAATCTTCTTCTACAATATGGAATATTCAACCACATTAGCACTGATCATCTATTATGAATTGTATTATCACAAATAATGTGTAAACTCCCTAGTACATCACCTCGTGTGTATAAATTTAGCATAGACAGTTCCTGCCTAAGGAGGCTTACAATTTACATGGGATTAAAGTTCCACGTTCACAAAACTCCCAAGTATTTCAATAAATAGCGCTTGTTTTAACAATTCGGATGATAACGATTTCCCCTTTCCTCAGTGACAAAACACCCAGGAACTTCATTTGGTCATCATAAGTTGGAATAATGTAGATAGCAATAATGCAAACTTGCAAAGGAAGCTGCATTGAAGACAATGAAGTCTGAGCTACACAGATCTGTTTGTGATCATACTTTCACTCTGCACAATATGTTAACTTCCATAGTTTAAACCACAAAATTCATACAAACTATCCAAGCTCAGTCCAGAAGATGGTCAAGTACCAGTAGCTAAGCATTTCAGTACGTCGTTCACATATGTTAATCGCTTACCGTAAGTTTATTACTTACTTTCCATCTACTTCTGGTCTTTTGCACACACAGTGAAACTTGCCACCAAAATCTATGTAGAGATCATCTTCTACAACATGGAATATTCGACCAATGGCAATTTTATCTTTGGCAGGTCCCATCTGAATTAAAGGTGAGCGTCTTAACATGGATGCAAAGGATTCCGATTTCTCTGAAGGAACCTACAGATAAATAAATTTAAAAAAAAAAAAAAAATTCACAAAACATACTATCTGAAGGAGGAATTAAATTAAACTTATAACATGCAAAAAGGCTTTATCCACTAAATTACAAGTAAAGATTTCATGTGTCTGGTGCATTTTTAGTAAGACTTCTAAGGAGGCAGCTGGTACACTTCTCCAACCCCAAACATTTTGCATGATAAAGATAAAGCTTTCATTAATTCAGTCACAGAAAAACATAACACTTTGCATCTCCTGAAACATCTGCCAGTTCTACTATTGGTTAGGTAAGTTGATTTAAAAATGCATTCCCAATATCAGGAGATACTCCTGCAAAGAACATCTCTCATCTCTTTGTTATCTCCTCGGTGAAAACCGAAAGAGAATTACTACCTTGCAGCTATTCATGCAACTATTTAATAATGAATAATACTTAAATCTTTATTTTAAAGAACAAAACCATTTTGCCAAAGCAGCAAAAGTAGAAAGCATGCACAGGACTGATCTAACACATTAAAAAAACTGGAACCATCACTTCTCTCATTTTTCACTCTACAATATCAAAGTAAATATTTTAATTCAGTAACTAAATAAACAAAATGCCTGTTTCTTCTCATAGACCTTTGGGAAAATGGGAAAACATAAATCCTCCTGCTCTTCTTCATGGAGACATCTCTGCTCTGTGATCTGAGAAAGGTGACTATCACAGGCTTCCCATCATATGCTAGGTTGTCCTGGTTCCGGCTGGGACAGAGTTAACTTTCTTCCCAGTAGCTGGGGGTGTGTTCTGTGCTTTGGTTTTGGTATAATAGGAGCACTGATGGCCCATTGATGTTCTGGGTGTTGCTGGGTGGTGCTTGCACCCGGCACTTTTCTGCCCTGCCAGGTGCATGGGAAGCTGGCGGGGGAAGCATAGCCAGGGCGGTTGACCCAGCTGGCCAATGGGGTATTCCATACCATGCGACATCATGCTCAGTATAAGAACTAAGTTGGGGGGGGGGGCTCTGGGTCCCAGGACGGGCTCTCGCGTTTCGGGCACGTGTCCGTTTGGCGGGTGGTGAGCAATTGCATTGTGCATCGCCTGCTTTGTATATTGTTGTTGTTGTTATCACTGTTATTATTACTGTTCTACTTTGTTTTATTTCAATTATTAAACTGTTTTTATCTCAACCCGCGAGCTTTCCTACTTGTGCCCTCCCGATTCTCTCCCCCATCCCACCGGAGTAGGAGGGTGAGTGAGCAGCTGCGTGGTGTTTAGGTGCTGCCAGGGTTAAACCACGACATAGGTGAAAATACCCAGCTATGTCAAAGTGAGACCCATTCTCACATACGCTTTCTCTGATACACTATATTTTACCACGTTTTAAAGATGACCACCTTTGAAATACAATTAGTAAGAAAAGCCTTCTTGCCAGTAACGAATTAAAGGGGAGACGCATTTTGGAAGCAATTATGTACCTGAAATCTGAAAGTGAATCTAAGTAGATCATTTTATAGATGGATAAACAGATTCACAAAAAGAGAGCCTATTAATTTTCCCCTGCATTTAGTGGTAATTAACTGATATAATAATTATTTCACGTAAGATTTCAGACTATATTCAAGCCAGCAGAAGAAATAAACAGAACAAAATAATCACGCAATTAAAGGTTTAGAGATCCGTTGGGTTCAACGACACACTTTCCCATTGAATACTTCAAGTGGATGCTGAAAATCCAGCTATATTTTATATGAACAGAGAATAACGCCATCATTTTCCACTTGTACATTTGGAAACTTTTATTCTTGGGGAAGTCAAAACAAGAAACAGTTTTGAATTCCAGCTCTGCTGGAAGGCACAAACAGCACGGGTTGTTCTGATGTGACATAGCCTCAGGAATTATAAGCTAGAGATCTGACACCTGGTAAATTTGCTGCTTCAGAAACAGGAACTGTTAAATGTAGCATCCCAAGGACAAGGGCTGAACGAAGTGCAACACACGCACACGTGCATGCACACACACCACAACAAGAAAGCAGCTGGTGATGGTAAACCACAAACAGAGCAGCAGGATTTTATACAGGAAAGCTAATATTATATCAGGTTCCAAACATAGGATTGTTTGAATTTCACAAAGCAGTCTAAATTCAAATACATGAAAATTAATTGTACGGGATGCATTTGTAAGTGCTCCAAGAATAAATGCAAAATAGTAGAAGCAATAAGAAGAAGTATTTAAATGAGATTTATCATATGAATTGAGGGGGCAGCAGCAATCTAGATGCAACTTTAAATCAATGTATAAGCCGTAAGCTAAAAGTAAACATTTCAAAATTACACCCCCTCAAAATGACTCCGTCTGGGCAGGAGATTATAAATCAATCCTCATACTGAAATGTCAAAACTTGTTTTAAGGGAAACTGAGGTACAAAATGCAAAATTCAGTGGTCTTCCACTGACCTTCTCACTATGAACTCACTAGAGTTTGCAGAATCACCCGATTGCCTTGGAATTCAACTGCTTGCCCCTGTAAAGTAACAAACACTTTTCCATCATCCTGTATGCTCATAAACATTGTTTTCAAAGATGACACATCTCATCTTAGTTATACCTTGTCACTCAACACCAAGTTACAGCAGTCAAATACAACAAAACTCCACGGTCAACTACTCTATCCATCGAGTTGATCGTTCAATTCCCTACTTCCCTAACCAGCGTTACCCCATTTCTCCATCCTTCACTCCTGACCTAACTCGATTTGTCTGAGGAAGATGATGCCAATGCAAACAATCATGCAGAAAGTGATGGAAAAAAGTGGAAGCCATTGTGCAGCAGGATAGCTACGACTTAGTTGCCATCACAGAAACATGGTGGGACGACTCTCATGACTGGAGTGCTGCAACGGATGGCTATAAGCTCTGCAGAAGGGACAGGCGAGGAAGGAGAGGC
>JAYKAV010003329.1:0-32115 GCA_035582835.1 Phoebastria nigripes
CGGGTTGAGATAAAAACAGTTTAATAATTGAAATAAAACAAAGTAGAACAGTAATAGCAACAGTGATAACAACAACAACAATGTAAAAAACAGGCGATGCACAATGCAATTGCTCACCACCCGCCGAACCGAACGAGAGCCCKGGACCCAGGCGGCGCCCCCCCCCCCTTAGTTTTTATACTGAGCATGACATCACATGGTATGGAATACCCCATTGGCCAGCTGGGTCAACCGCCCCGGCTATGCTCCCCCCGCCAGCTTCCCATGCACCTGGCAGGGCACGGGAGGCCGAAAAGTGCCCGGTGCAAGCACCACCCAGCAGCACCCAAAACATCAATGGGCCATCAACGCTCCTATTATACCAAACCCAAAACACAGCACACCCTCCCCAGCTACTGGGAAGAAAGTTAACTCTGTCCCAGCTGGAACCAGGACAGGGGGTGAGCGAGCGGCTGTGTGGTGTTTAGGTGCTGCCAGGGTTAAACCACGACACCCTTCTGCAGAGTGGCAGTAACAGTGGAGGTAAAATGTAATATCCCATATGCATCTGTTTCTAGCAAAATCTTTTGTGTGTGTATAAGTTGGTTTTAACCCTAATATACTTATGTCCTTTTAAAACACTTTGACCCTTTTCATTTATTTTCCCTTCTTTAAATATGATACATGTATATGAATCCTGTGATTAATTCTGATGCACTTGTTCTATCAGCTGTTCTTCCATGTTAATGATGGGGTGGTAAAGATGGTGATATTGCCCTAATTTTTACCCCCAGAAGTTCATACAATATGTCCTCCTAAGAGCTTTGATATGAAAATATTCAAGTATGTTATACTGAAATATTTCATAGACTTTAAGATATGAATCTTTAAAATTCCATATACATTTTAAGAATAAAATAAGCTTAAATTTATGTAAGATTTAAAATCTTTTGAAAGCAAAGCAAAACCTTGAACATGTTTTTTGTTATAGAATCAGAATGTTATGCTTAATTGTAGACACACAATTTTACTTGTAAATTCCCTGAGATGCATCTGAAAATCAAATTAAACAGCAAAAAAAAGCTGTTGCTGTTTACACAATGAAAGATAACTAATTTTGACTACTAAATAAACAATTTGGGTTTATTTCTATATTTTTGTGTTTCCTTAAATGTTACTAAAATGTCTTAATGTTTTGAGTAGTTTCTTAATTTATGATTCAGCTAAATTCTCTTTTGGAAATATTTGTGGAACCAAATGCAATTATTTGTGTTCTGCTAACACTGACTAGCAGAGGAGCAGAGGTAGGTTTTGCCTATTTGTTCAAGGAAGGAGAGATATGATTGATTTGATACTGGCAAAATGGTAGGTGTGTGTGGCTTTCTAAAGCACTTGTGAGTCTTGGTTTGACGCACAAGTTGGTTTGACTTGTCAAAGAAGTCGTAAGGTCAAGAAGAAAGGTTTGGTGGTGAAGGTGAATATCAGACATCAGTCAAGAATTTTTTTCTTCTGTTATGTTTGAGGTTGTAGTTAGTGACAGATAATACAGTTATAAAATTCTAGTGATTTCCATCAATTTTAATTATTAGAGCTGAACCTTTTCAAGAAATGATTTAGCCTCTGGATAAAACCAAGCACGAATACCCTTGTTAGCTTTAAATTTAATTTTGAGTATCCAGTAACTCAAATGAAAAGGTAAGAAAACTTGGATATGTTACTTGTATTTTATTATAAACAACATAGAGCTGTTTGCTGGAATGAAACAGTATCTCTGGTTCTGTGAAGCTTGTGTATTGTCTTTCTGCACTCAAAATTATAGAACCAATTCTTTACGGAATTATGTTTCTGTATCTGTAAAAAATGAGCACCTTTCTGCATTCCTTTTGAATTACTCATCCTTTCATTGTGTTAAAAATAAAATTTGAATCTGAGTGATTGACCAAATTCAAATGGCGAACAGTATAATTTGCGTTAGCTATGAGCTAGCGCAAAGTGCTCCTGAAGTTACACAATCTTGTCATATAATATACTTCCCTAAAACTCCTCTGCTGTTAACTTGGTAACTTCTTAGCTTCCACTTTCCCTCTGTGACCAGGCATCCTTTTGCGGGACACAATGAAGATTATCTGGAATCATGTAAAGAAATTTCAAGAGTTTTTATAATTTTCTGATACCTGTCAAATTATTTTTTCCTAGACATCTGCTAATGCTGTTGCAATCTTTCTGAAGAAATATTTATACATCATGGCATATTTAGTTGCTGCCCTTGTAGGGAGAAATCACTGTTTTATTATACAAAATCCCCACAATTACTGATTGGATTGGTATTGCTTTTGTCTAGTTTAATTTATAACATTATCCCAGACTTCTGTCTTTCAGAGGAAGAATTTGTTTCCAAATAGATTCTTTATCAGTAGCCTTCCCACCTCTATCTTAATTGCTAAATGTTTGTGCATCATCCTGAAGAGTGAAACGCTGTGACAATTTGATGGTTTTATGAATTCTTTCAGCACTCTTCTGTTCAATATGTTCTTATTTTATTGTAGGTACAAATTGCAACAAAGATGATAGGTTTGAAAGTGGGGGTGCAGTTCAAAACTGTTCTGCCGTGGGAGGAGAATCTGTAATACCTGCTGGTCAAGTTCATTAAATTATGTTGTTATAGCAACTGGTTAGCCTCTTCCATACTTAAAATATCTTGTGTCAAATAATTAGTACTGCTTAATTGTATTTTATTGCAAAAGAGGCGAGTAATTAAAGAGGTTCTTGCAATGGCTATGGGGCCAGAAAGGGTCAGAAACTACTTGTAATTGGAATATATTTCGTGAATATAAATTAATAGGTCTAATAAGCTGTCTCTTCATTCCCCAGGATCCAAAAAAGTATCCAGTATATTTGAATTGCTGTTRCTTGCTCAGAAACATTAATGGATAAAAATTAGCTCATGGCCCCAATCTTTTTTTTTCCTTTGTCTCTTCTTGTCAGCTTAAGAAACCTATAACATGTATGATGTATTTAGACCTTCCCTGATGTGATATCCACATAGACAAATGGCCCAATAAAATCCGGTTTGGCCTTTTCAGTGTGTTTCTCTGTATTTTGGCTGTCAGTCATGTGTTGCTGCAGGTTCTTTTGTTTTTCCTCCTAGTTTGGTCCTCTGCATGGAAACTTTCTGAGCATTTGATCAGAGACAGCAGTCATCATAATCCACAAATGTAGAGCTTTGGAGGGAAAAGATTACTCACAACATAATATTTGGGATTTCAAGTCGGCACGTGCCAAAATCAATCAGAAAAACTAGTTCAGCGGATCCCAGTTATGGAATCAGAGCTTATTGAAAAGCCAAGAACCTGCATTTTTTTCATGGTCTCGGGAGGTAATTTTTATTTCTCTTCAGGACTTCTGGATTTGATTCACTGACCATTTTTTGATGCTGAGTACAGAATCTGTCATCCGGCAATAATAGTTCTTTTCTTAAAGAGAAAACTGTGCCATCCTGAGGTGGGGGATAGAAATAAAAGAGCTTCTGAAGTGGTGCAATAGCTATATTGTAGACTACAACGTGTGTAAAGCAGTACCGAGGTTTATTGCAATAGCTGCAATGGAAGATGAAAGAGGAACAGATTACAGCCCTCCACCTTATGTAAAAGTAAGCACAATTAAAATAATACCCAGCAAAAGCCTTACCAATCCCAAACATAGGTCAGTAAGTCTTTCAGTGACTGCAGTTGGAACTTTTTCATCTAATCCAAGCACTGTTCTCCATGTCATTCATGTTCTTGTGTAGTAGGGCTTTGCAGTTTTACAGTTGGCAGTCCCATCTGTTTCTCTTCATCTTCTAGCTTTGCTATCATCCTCTTTTTATGTTTTCTTTACTTAACAAGGTCATTCATACCTCATCTCTCTGCATACAACTGTAGCAGGAGCTTGTGATAATTAGGTATGTGGGGCACAGGGAGTTATTCCTGGGTGGCACCTCTGCCATATGGTTTTGAAATGGCTCTTTGCAATGACAAGTAAAGCTTTACTTCTCCCCTCAGGCCTGCCTTAAGGTAGAAAAGTTGACTTATTTGTGGCAATGAACCTATTCAGTATCTTGCCAGAGATAATTCAATAGAATCCATTTTTTTAATTAAAACAATCAAATGCTTTTCTTGAGCCTTTGAAAAAAGCAATGTTCACTGATGAAATCAGAAGAAAAAAGGAAAATGATAACCTTTTTTCCCCAACAGTTGTTCTAAATTGTGCTTTTAAAAAAAAAAAGACATTGTTTCTTCATTCCACATTATATCAGTCTCTCTTCCACTATGCTTTTAGTAATTGATGCCTTACAGGACTTTTTGCACTTTTAATTTTGCTTTGGGCTTTCTGGATTCACATTCTGTTACGTGCATATCATGGAGTTTGTTAATATTTAACTTGCTTAGATTTACAATTAGTAAGTGTTTAAAGGACATTCCTCTTCTATTAGTTACACAGCTGTACTGGTGATTACTCCATGTGTTGGATGACTTGTGTAGGGAATGCAAAGTGATAGTATTTTGAAAGTGTTGTTGCAATTTAATATATTTGCATATGGAACCACTTCAGATACATAAATTTCCTACTGCTTTACCTTTAGCAGTGTACTAGGATAAATTGTGAACACTGTCTGAATTTGCTGAAATAATTGCAAAAAGCAAACCTCTATCACTCAAACACAGCAAAAGGATTTATTTTCTAACTTTCCCAGATGTTAACAAAATTTTAAAACGTACACAGATCCCGCATATGCTGTGAGTATAATTCCCCTTTACACTGTTCCTCTAAATCAACAATTTCTTCAGCAAACCAAAGATCCTTTGTGTACAGAGTGCTGTATACCTGGTAGAGGGCCGTAGTTATGGTTAATGTGAAAAGTAGTGCTGTTTAATTTAAAGATTAAAAAAAAAATCATATACATACCTGTTAGAGGTAAAATAGTATTGTATTTTGAAATTTCCAGTTAATTTAAAGGGAAAAAAATGTGGTGGCCATCATTTTGTCCCTTGATTTGCACTCCAAGTGTTGCCATTTTATTTAAGTAACAGTTCTTTTGGAAGTCATTTTGAATAAATATATGCATATTGGGTTTTGCTTTAAAATTTAGTCTTAACCTTAACAAATTCTAGCAGCCAGCACAGATAATGTTTGTTGAGCAGAAACTAAACAGGTAAAAATAGACAAATATTTGTCGGAGTTACAGCAAAGATACGGAAGACGTTCTGCTGTTTTTTCATGATGAAAAGTGCCAGGCTTTTCTTTAAAACTGAACACTGCCACATGAATATGTATTAGTTTAACTAAATATCAAAAGATTTAAAATCCATGTTCTCAAGTATTTACTTAACTGCCCTGATGAAGATAGTTTCTTAAAAGGGCATAAATCTCCGCTCTCATTGGATAAAATACAGTTTATTACTTCATAGCCCATCTTCAATTCAAGTCGTGCCAAAAATGGAGGAATTATATGCCATCCAGATTATTCTAAGGCATGTTAAAAATGTACTAACCCTCTGAGATTTGCATTTTTTATGAGAGATTAATAGTCATTTGCATGAATTTGTCATAATTCTATCTTTTCAAAAAACACAGGCTGAAAGTCTTATATTAGTTCTATTGGTGTAAATCCGGAATAAATCTATATAACTGTGACTAAAACGTGGTCAATTGAGAGGAGAAAAATCCCTCTGCCAAGTATGAAAAATGAACTCAAAACTCAGCAGAAATGTTCTTCGTTCTTCACTTAACTTGGTCCCAAAAGATGGAAAAGAGTATATAGTTCATAGCTTCATAGAACACTGGAGGTTTGTAGAGTTTACCGATCTGCCATAGATTTTCCTCTGGTGTAGTTGCCTTCTTTAGTTACAATCCTCCCAGTCAAGGATTGAATTTATGATTTCTTTCATATGAAGGTAAAACTATCTGCTGTATTGCACTTGATCATTTAAATTTATTACTGCGCATCTATAACTACTTCATGCCAAAAAACTATCCCTGAACTGTGTTTCTTTTATCTTATAGAAAGTGTTTGGTGTTCAGGTCTTCTGAGGTTGAACTTGAGACATGACAGGTGATAATTAAAAGACATGGAGTAGCTTTGAAAAATTTTTCTGCTTTGTGAGAGCTAGGTTGAAATACCAAAATTTAATTGACATGCCAGCTAATTAAAGTAAAAATTGGAACAAAAGAACCCTGAAAATTTTCAAAAACTATGTGTGTGATAACCTGGAAGTCCTATTTTAGTCAGATTTATTAGCAATGAGAATTTGGCAGATTAACCTCAGATCTAAGAGCAAAACTTGCTGGGTTTTGGTCTTTGCTACCTCTAAAAGTCAGAGAATACTACAATATGCTTCCATTTAGGAACATAACCTGAAATAGGTTTCGAATACATTAGTTTTAAGAGACCATGGGTAACATTTATCAGCAAACTAGAGCAGCACAGTAAGATACATAAAGCTTGAGCAACTCTGTAATTTCATAGCTTCTTTTAGATAGTTTATCACAGTTGCTCTTACAGAATTGAATTTTTTTTTTAAGGAATTACTTAAATACCATTATTTTAATAAGTATTCTTGCATTTTGAAAGCATTTACTATATACTTTTCAAGTGAACAGAAATAGGTACAAGTAAATGGTGGATATTTTGTCCTTGTTTGACATAGCAGCATTGAAAATTACAGTCCTAGGGCTCTGATAGCTGGGAGTATGGCAGTGTCCCGGACAGAGGAAATAATACCATGAATTTGTTTGTTGGTCTGACAGTAAGACCATTCTCAAAAGCATTTGATTTGTTGCGTTCAGCAGGATGCTTGGGATCTCAAGGATCTGCAGCAGAGCTGCACAAGGTGGTGGTGAGTGCTGCCTTCTTGCTTCTTGGACTGTTCTTCCTATAGTTTAAGAATGAAGCAGGTCTTACATGCCAAAGTGTGGGGCTATGGTAGCAGAGACTGCCTTCAAGAGATTTGAAGGATATGGATATTCCCACTGCTTTGAAGGGAGAGGGCTGTTCAACAACTGGATCACTTTTATGGTTTAGCATTTTGTATCAACTTTGCTTTCACAGGTCATGTTTTACTGAAAACCCACTAGCCAGGGAGAAGCAGGCAGAGATACTGGTAGTGGAAATTGTAGGCCTGACATGATTGTCAGCTAAGGAATCTGAACACTCTTCTGAGGCTACTTAGAAGTGGAGATCTATTTCTGTGTCTCATTCTCAGCATCTTGTGAAGCAGATGGAATCCAAATAGCGGTCACCTTTCTCAGGCTACAGTCTCCTACTGTAGTTAGTTTTGTTCATCACCTGAAGTTCTAGTTCCTTGCGAACAACACTGCTTCTGTCTGGCCTAAACTATTTCTCCTATTTCTGGAGAGAGAAGAGAGCCAGCATCTCTCTCCTAAGGCTGTTGCTGACCTGGGTCAGTTTTACATACCCAGAGTCCTGCAAGTTGCAAGCCTGCAAGTTTTGTGCTATGCCTGACCGGACAAGGTCATCTGGGAGCTACATGGCTAGCAGATCTTCCCCTTCAGTCACAGCATCCTTCTGCCATCCTTGGTGCCTTCTGCTGCTTGCACCCAATGTATGTTCCCTTTCATTCTCCTTTGCTGCCAAGTGTAACCTTTCCGTAACCATGCCCTGCATGGGGCTTGGCCCCTGCCCGCCTGTCTCAGCCAGGGCCTCTTAGCAACCGTGTGGAAACAGCGGGCTTGAGCACCTACCTGGCACAGGCCTCCGGCAACCACAAAGGCTGTCCTCCAGTACCCCAGACCCAGGTCAGACAGGGCTGAGGTGGGGGCTTGGAAGAACAACTGCGCTGCTCCTTTCCTGACACAGGGTGAGAAAAAGATGTTCCTGCTGGCTTTTGTGGTTGTCAAATCTGGTGGGTGACATTGCTATTGACCTTGTGTTTGTATTGGGATGGTTTTAATTCAGGAATGGTTGAAGAAAGATGCAAGAAGCAACCGGAAGAGTTAGCGGTGATGTTCACTGGCATTAAGATCATGTGACCTTTCAGGCAAGGATGGAAAAGAAATGTGATTTTTTTTTATATCTACCTTTTTTAACGAAGCGGGCGTGGAATAATTAAGAATATCAAAGCAGGTGGCTATGTACTCAACCTTCATTTTCATAGCTGGAGTGGATCAAATTTCATCTCCTATACACTGAATTAAGATTATCTGAATCTGACCAGGCTCCAAATCCAGTATAACACAGTTTTCATAGCTAATCTGTGCAGCACTGTACGAATATAGCTGATTTGTATATCTTGAGCAAGAGGAAAGTCTGGAAAGCTTTTATGATGTGTGCAAAAAAACCCCAACAAACCCAACCTGACATGCAACAGAACTGGCATAGTTTTAGTTTTTGTTATTTACAGCTGAAGCTGAACAGCAGATATATTAGTGTATCTGAACTTTGTTCAGCCTCACATCCAAAGATACACAGCCTCACTTTTTCATATGCGTTGCCTATTATGTCAGTTCTTGGAAGAATGGAGCACAGTATTGTACTTAGAGTAATGTATTTGAAAACGCTTCAACCTCGGTTGAGCGTTACTTAAGCATTTTAGAAAATGTACCCTTAAACTAGCAGTTTTATCTTAAAAGATTATTTTTTTTTTTTTTTTAGGATGAACCTGCTGATTCTTGAAACAAGCCTGTAGGGATAAGCAAGCATTAGTTTTCATCATGTTGAGAAGCAGTTTTAAGCAGAGAGACTATGTCTTGTCTCAGATTCTGTAGTAAGCCAGATTATTGGGTGAGCTGGAGCAGAATTTAAGCTTTTATGTTGTACGGTCTAGGAAGGACTAATACTTCTACTGTTACATGATGATACATTGCCTTATAAGAATTTACTAGGACCTGTGTTTCTTCTACGAAGTAAAGTCAGTGTGGTGGTTTGACCCTGTCTGAGGAAAGAATCACCTACTGGCTTCTCAACAATGCATATTTTCAATTCTCCTTTAGACCTAGTCATTCTCTTAGAAGCCTGGTAGCACTTTTAAGTATTTCAGAATTCTGTAAGGATAACATTTCTGCGACTAAGCTGCTGCTTCTCTTCCACATAGTAGATGCTTGTTCCGTAACTTATACATTATGTATATTTAATTTTGACAGCACGATTATTTATTTATTATCCAATATAATTTATTTAACCTTAACTCCTAGCCTCTAGTGGAAATTCATATGCTAAAATCTTTGGTGTTGAGATGATTCTTATCCTGGATTGCGGTGGAAACTACCTTAGTATGGTAGGAGTAAGCAATGCTTTCACTGCTCAAAGCAAATTCTGGCATTGCACTATAGTATCTTCTGGTATAATCATTCTGAAACAGCATTGAGGCTTGTCCTGAAAAGAGGGTTATTTTCCCAGTACAGTTATCCATGACTACGTGGAGGTGTCTAGAAAGTTTTCAGTTTGATACAGACCTCCACATTCTGTGCTTTTTTTCCATATGCCACAAAAGATCCAGATAACAAATCCTATCCAGAGAGGGAAAAGTAAAGAAACCCCAGGTATATATCTATACAGAGACCTAATGAAGCAAGTGATTTTAAAAAAAAAAAAGTAAGAAAGCTGTGATTTTCTCTATTTTCAGAATGCGGAAGTTCTGCTTAAATTTTACATCTTGCAGGAAAGTTAGGTACTTTATTGACAAAGTCTTTTTTGCTAAGTATTCTCCTTCATATGTTTTTTTACCCTACTACTTTTGTGACTAGAATTAGTAAAAATGAGGTATCCTTCTCCTACTTTTTCCTAGTATCATAACATAGTTGAAACATTACATTGATTTTAAAATAAAGTATAAAATTAATACAGTATTTTAATAACTAAGTGCAGATTATATGATTTGACATACAGTGGTATAAGTAGTACAGCTGTTGACAGGTCTACAGGTTTTGTTGAAATTGTCTTTTCATTAGTAATGTTACAGTATGTTTTCAACTCTATTTAGGACAATTTGCATGCATGCAGATGTTAAATATCTCACAAAATAACACTTGGCTTTTGATTGGCCCTGCTAGGAATAACTACATTGTGCTGGTACAATCCAACACTTGAACTGCCACTTCCCTACGTAGTATAAACAAGCTATATTGTAGGATTTAGACAACATAGAACAGGTGAATCAACTTGGTTATCAACAGAGACAGCATGCAGTACTCTAAGTGTGTTTGTATAAATAATGGTGGTTTTATCAAGCCATGTGGACCAGTGAACCTCTGCAGTGCAATTTTTTTTAATAATTTGAGGAAAAGGGTTTTCTTATTCTTTTTAGGGGTGATGGTCATTAGTGTGTCCTGTAGGTTTTATATTAGATTTAATATATCTGTGGTTTGTGTTGGTGACGGTGGATGGTATGAATTTGGAGGAAAATCAGTTTGTTTTCACAGTGTGCTGCATTTTAGAGTGGCAAAATGTAGTCTGACAGTCTGCTTTAAACGAGGCTTTTCAAGTTGTCCCTGWTGTATAGCAGAGACAGTTGTGATGGCTACAGAAAACATTTTTAATTATGAAATAGAAAGTGTGAGAGAGGGGAAGATCTACTTCTTAAATTATTAAATGATTTATATTAGACTGTTTTACACATCTGCTATTTTTTCTCTTTTCTACTTAATTTCAACTTAAAACTGGGAGAAAGGGGAAGATTCTTGCTTAGAAGTGAGCACATAGGGAGAGTTCTGTCTGGTATAGTTCATAACTGAAGTGAGTCAGAAAAAATGTTAATCTTGAGGTGACCTGTTTCTTAATTTGAGAGAGAATATTGTTACTCTTTGTTTGCCCAGTAGCATGCCTACTTGGTATTAATTTGGTGATGAATACCAAAGACAACATCACATTGAATAGTCACGTTTTTTAAAGTGTGTGCAAAGGCAATCAAGACCAAATAAAGATACATTTTTATTGAAGACTTCAAATAGACCAATATACGGAGTTTATTTAAAAAAAAAAAAAAAAAAAAATCCTTTGCCTATAGAACCTCTAGCCTCTAGCTCATAGTCAAACTAAACTTTTTTTAGTATGACTAAATAGACTAGAGCTAGTCCATAATGGTATGCTTTATTTCATTCAGTTCTCTTGTGCTTTTTTGTTTCTGTGAGCTTGCCTGAATCCTGCTTTTTGTTCTAGCACAGTAAACTATTCTACCATTAACTTGTCTTCTGCCAGACAGGAGGGTGCCCTTTGGCCAGAGCAGAAAGAGAAGTCCAGATGATACAGCAGGCTTTCAAAGGCAACAAACTCATTCTTTAGAGATAGCAAAAGCTGCCAAAACCAAACCCCACTATAAATAGTGACCTGTCATGTGTTAGATTGGATAAATTGGAAAGAAAAATCTATGTCTAACTGAACAAATACAAGCAAAAAGATTGTCTGATACTTTAGCTAGAAAGTTGAGATGGCAATGGTCAAAAACAACAAAGATTTCTGATAAAAAATATGCAAAGTTGATGCATAGGAACAAAAAGCAACTTAGTAAACAGTTGTTATCATAAATAATTTGCACTGGAAAAAAAAGTTCACATTTTGTAGCCTCAGATGTCTTGAAAAATAGAAGAACAGAACAAAAAAAAAAATCTGTGTCATTACAAAATAAAATGGAGCTGCTGAACAGCATTGTGTTATTGAAACAGATATGCAAACAAACAGATATGCAAATGTTCTGCCTCAATCTAGTTATGTCTCCATTGTCTGAGAAATATTTATTACCTTAGAAATAAAGATCATGTTTTCTTTAAGGAGATTTTCCTATGTTCCTCTCATATCTGTCAGTTTGAGTCAAAATCATAAATATATAAACGTTCACACCTTTTTCTGCCTTGTGTGTGATTACTTCTATTCTTTGATCAATATCTAACTGTAACTTTGTTTTCTTTCTTGTAAAGAACCACAATTTTGGTTATATTGAGAAAAGTTAGCATGCACTAGAGTACTTTCAGCTGTACTCTCAGTTCCCTAGGGTAATTTGCCAGCGTACCATTGCGTACACTCTCAGACAGGGCTTTTTCTTTATAAAACCTCTGTGAAGTTAAATGAAAATAAGGGGCACTATTAACATGTAAACCTGTATACACAGAAATGCTGTAATGTTTGTGCATTCTTCTGTAGCCGTAGTAAGGCACTGCAAGGTTTTAATGCTCACTGTTTCCCTGGACAAGAGCAAGAAGAGGATGCTTCTGAAAAGTTTGACATTGTCTTCTGTGTCTCCAGAGTTCTATAAAATAGAAATACTTGGCTGCCTTTCTGCAGTTGTGTCCACCAAAGTATATTGTTTCTAAATTACTTTGAGGATGCTAAACAAGGTGCACTTTTGAAGAGCCCAGAGTAACAGTAGAAATGTTGCTGTGGTTCTGCTTATTTTCATTGCGCTGGTGCATCATGGCTTGGCTTGTGCATCATGGCAAAAGGTAGAAGGTCAATAGGTTTGTGTGAGGTTGGTGGGGAAGCACTGAAAAGTTTCATCTGTCAAGTCAGTGATGAAGTATTGTGGAGAAATCAGTGAGAATGACTTTATAAAACTTACTGAAAGCAACACACGCATAGAGAAACTACTCTGTTGGAAACCTGTTACTATTAAAATAGTAAAAATATTATTACTGCCTTTTAAAACTGACAGAGCAAAGGTGCAGGCAACAACAGAGAGAAGATTAATAGAGAAAGATGACGCTTGCTTATAGATTTTTCATTTCTAGGCTGCTACTTGGATACTTTAACAGCTTTACCTAAGACACCCCACAGTAATGAAAGTGAACAGATTGGTGTCTCTCTGCAAACTGTATTTGATTTTAAGTTGTTTTACATGAAATAATCTAAAGGTCTTAACAGAACTATTTTTGAATAACATGCTGCAGACAGAATAAATAATGCTTCTAGAGTGTGCTCTCCACTCAAATGCATAAATCCTCAGAGTAAAAACTGTTTTAATGTTAGTTAGTGTCTTCTTTTGATTCTCTAGAAGATACATACTAGCTGTCTTTTTGTTGGATAACCTATTTGCTTTTGAAAGAACTTGTGGGATTTGTGTTAATAAAATCCAGATTCTTTAATGTGCAAGAAAGGGATATAGTGGTATACAACTTTACTACCTTTTAAAGTTTGAAGTTTATACTTATATATTGTAAATATGGTGTTATTGAGTATTGAATGGTGAGAGGAGATGAGTAAAAAGGTGCTTAAGTGATCCTGATGGGACCAGTGTGGTTACTTCATTGTTCAGTCTATTACCGACCTTTATTACTGCACACTATGTAATACTATATGTATATACACACACACATATATAATTTTATGCTATTAGTGACTCTGCAGCTAGGCTTTTCATATATTTATGCATGCTCACAAAACTATTTTAAAGGCTAATATCTAAAGATTGTTAAATTATAAGGCATTTCTACCTTTTGCAAGCTGCAATTTTAGGGATCAAGTGAGTGAGAACTCAAAATCTCTATATAATCTTTTTCTTTTTCAAATTTTCTTCCTTTTGTGTTTTCATTTGTTACCATTGAAGGCATCCTTTATCAAAACTGCTAGTTTCACGGTTTAATTATTTAGTAGCTTGTAGTATATTCAGCAATTTTGCAGCTGTTCTTTAGAAATGATCTTCTAAAAAGCAGAGAAGGCCAAAAACATTCTCAGTTTTAAAACCTTTTCAATTTAAAGTTTAAAAATGTCTCCAGATTATATTGTTTCTTGACATTTTCTCCCACCAAAAAGGAAACAGTTTAAGAAAAGCCTAAACAGCTAAAATGTGACACTGTCATGATAGTTGAAATTAAACATTAAATAAAAGGGGGTTTGACTTACAGGTTATATATATATATCCCCTCTGAAAAATCTTGTTTTGAAGATGGGTATTTGCCCTTTCACACGGTGTCATGATGTACACAGAGCAGTGGAGAGACTGACCAGTACTGTTTGGAAGATATGTACCAAGATAGGGAATGTCCTTAGGAGTACTACCGTGAAAACTGTTTTGGAGGTATTTCTGTATATTTGTTTTGCATCAGAAATCTAAATTCTTGAGCTTTAGAATATGGCCTTTTATGTGATTTCTCTTACTTTTTTTAAGAGATATGGCTCCCTGCAAAGGGGGAAGATGGACCCTGTCTAGTTGAGTCTAAAATATCTGTTGCCATGCATAGGCACTGTGGATGATCAGTTACGGAGATGCAATTCCTGGTAGGTTCAGGGTTTAATAACTATATTAAGTCTATTGTAACCGAAGCAGACTGAAAAGAAAATGTGTGGTATAGATTTTCAAGCTGAATAGTATTTTTTATCCTTCGACTGAATCACTCAAGTTTGCTATAGTGGAAGATAAGCTCAGTTTGCGGCAGCAGGAGCAAATGATCCTTCCTTCTGGTTATAGACCCGTTGCTTCTAGTCAGAGTTTTGTTCATGTGAGAACTGAGGAGAAAATGTAAAGTGTTAGAAAAGAGCATCAAAATGGGATGTATGCTCAGTAGTGGTTTCCTTTTCACTGAAGCTTTTTTGTTGAAGAGCAACTCAAGACTAGTAAAGCAAAGCACCCGAGGATTAAAAAAGTTAACCTTCGTAAATAAATCCTAGTCTAAAAATTATATATGAAGCTATATATTTTCCTGGAATGTATATTCTTGTTGCAAAAGATATACTAGAGACTTGTTTCTTTATATTCTTGGTGAAAAAGCATTATCCATGAAGATAAATACCTTCTTCAGGGGGACTATAGATCATGGTTTTTACCTTAACATATTCCAGTGCCATGCTATTTTTCATGTTTTGGAAGAAAAGTGTCTTAGAAAAGGAACACCAGCCATAAATCCTGAGAACCTTTCTTCTGGATCCTTTATTTATTAGTTGAATGTGCAGCAAAGTGCAATAGTGTGTAGGTGTAGCCATATTAGTGTTTTTCATAGATACACATCTTTGGCAGGACTGACTATACAGGTATTCCATAATATGTATGTTTTGGCTTCTCATTTACTGTGAGGAAGGGAATGCTTGTTTTAGTCCAACCCTGCCCAGTGGGTTTGTAACCAGGAATATCAGTCATAAGAATAACAGTTGGTGTCTGTAGACCGATAGGTGTCCTTTTTGACAGAGGTTTGGCAGTAAATTGCAGTAAAACACTGCAGATTTGAAGTTTCCAAACATTTTTGCGTTATATGGCCATGTTTTTACTAGGTCGTAACTTTTAAACTTTCAAGGCCCAGTTGTGACAACTGAATTGATACTTGAGCTGCTTAACTATTATCAAGAAGGAATGTTCTGGGGAACAAAAATATTGCTTTGGGTAAGTTAAACCAAGGCCTATTTAAATGAGCCAGAATGGCAGTTCTCTGTTTAAGAACAAGTATTTGCAAGGTGGACATGCAGGTGACACGTGCCTTTTCTGACTATTCCTGATAATCCATGCAGATCTATCATTTATACGTGCTGCATTGGCACTTCATTAGAGACTAGCATCAACACTCCAGATACTTCATCCGTGCTGACCTCGTTTCAGGCTAGGACCGGAGAAACAGCATGACTTTCTCTGCAAATGGCCACAAACTTCCCAGGAAATATGTAGTRCAAGGCAGTGAAGCTGAGTTTTCAGTGTTTATCATACTCTTAACTGCTGAGGCAGCTTGGTAAAAGAAGAAAGCTAGTAAGTTAGGAGCTGACAGGTGAGGAAGCAAATAAATTAGTCTGGATAGGAGTATAAAAGCAGACGCGAACTGGGACAGTGGCAGTAGAAGGAGGGATAAATTAGAAAGAGAGGAGAGAAAAATAGCAATAAATACGAGTCGAAAGGAGAAGAGTGAGGTGAGAGATGGAAAGAAGAAGGAAGGCTGGCTGTGATGAGCTCCCTGCCCATCCCTTTTCCTCTTTGAGAACCTGGAAATGAATCTAGATCTCTTATACCCCAGGCATACCGATATCCCATGCTTGTCTGGTTCAGTGTGATGGAAAATTTCTCTTTTCAAATTTTTTTTTTTAATTTTTTTTTTAATAACTGCATATCAAATATTTGTTGAATCAAGTACTGCCTCAGCTATGAGATAATGTTAAGAGTGCCTAGGTAAGCATTAGTTTGAGTCAAGCAAGTGTGTTGTGATAGAGGTGCTGCAGTTTTACACAGGAACACTTCCGCTTATGATGCACGCAGTAGGATAGCACGGAGATAATAGGAAATATGGCATATCTGAGAGATGTTGCCTGTAAAGCTCCTGTATGTTTTACTGCAAGAAAATGAATAGTGACTGGGGCAGATGACTGCAGGAAGGGAATGGATTGTTCCCAGGTTAGGGCAATAGAAAGCCTACGTGAAACAGCTCTGGTTTGTTGCTGCACTTCTTCCAGACTCTTCACAGCAACCTTGTAGTCTGATTGAAAAATATAAAACTTGACTTTCAGAAGCATTGTGTACGCAGCTGCAATTGAAGTGAACGGGAGCTTATTTTTTTGAACATTGTACTTTGAATTTTTGTTGTCCTTATTAGAGACCATGTAAAAACCAAGTTAATATGTTTCAAGTAGGTCCCCCAAAATTAATGGATAGTAGTGACACTTTTGGGTCTAATATTTCTTTTTTCCCCAAGTCACGCTTGGAGCTAGTCTCATCACCATAGATGTTATTTGAAGATGAACTTGTTCATTTTTCTCTTGCATACCATGGTGATAAACGCCTAGAGGCAGGAGAAAGAGAAATAAATTCTCTGTGCCTGGTCAGGATGGGTTCTCATTAAATGCGGTGCATGCCTGAACAGCTTTAAAATAATAATATACCTTATATATAATAGGCTATAAAAATTGCTTCAAGTTGCATTTCTAATTTTAAATGTTTATGTTTGTTCATATGTATGTTGAACACTTTTTCATTGTGTTGGGATTTTTAGCAAGCAAAATTAGGATTTCCCATCTAAAGTCATACGTTCGGGAATAAAACTGTGTGCCAGGACGTCTTGGCTGGTAATCTTGTCTTCTGGGCTGTAACATCTTGGTCCCATGTTCTACATGAGTGTTGTCTTCTGTCATTACTGAAGTCGCCATTCTGGAATGGGGCAAGTTGTTAAAAGCTATCCTTAAATTTTAAATATACAAAACTACATCTCTTTGCATATTTCTCTAGTGGGGCAACTTAAAATTTTATATATCTTAAAAAGGGATGGGCAGGTTCCAAGGTTTAACTTGCATTATTTGAAAAGGTGCATTGTTCCAGGGCATGTGTGTATTGAGGAAGAGTGCAATAGCTGCTTCCATGTGTTTGCTTATGTCGATACTTAAATAGCATGCCTGGCTCGGGTTCATTTGACTTACATAGAAAATGAAAATCTTTTCTAAAACTGCTAGCAGTAGGCAACAATTTACCAATATATGAATGAGCAAGCCACAGCAAAAGAGAGAAGATATTCCCTGCAATGCTGAATGTTGTAAGTGCATTTAGAATAATACCAAAGGAGAGAATGAATCTTTTTCAAACTGAGAAATACAAACTTTTTATCTTTTTTTTGAAGTATATAGTGAGGTGGAATTTCAGCACTGATGGAGTCAGGATAGTGGCTGATGGAAATCAGTTGTAACATCTTTTACATAGGAGATGGAAATTTCTTATTTAAAAATAAGATGATTTGAAGGCAAATTTCTCCATGCAAATCCTGTCATGAGCAGAGAAATTATTGCAAGAATGAGACATATTGTGGAAGAGATGGTTTTGATAGATTTTGCAAAAATAGAAAAATAATTTTAATGCTGCCTCATGATCACCATGTTTGCCTGTGATAGCTTTATATAATCATGATAGAGTACTGATAATGGGACTTTGAATTCAAATTCCTGATACAATCCCAAAGGAAAAAAAGAAACTGATGGTGCTTGGCCTGTGGCCAGATAAACCCCCTAATGTTTAGTCAGGAAAGTTGTCAGCAGAGTTAAGTTCAGCCTTCTTGCTGGCCAAAGATGAAGATTAAAAAGATGCAGAAGAGACAGAGGAACATGTGATAGAGACTTCTCTTATTTCTGTGACACCTATGTGGCCTCTGTCACTGGCAGTAGCTTGCCATCTTCTGGTCTTCTTACATGAGGCAGCAAGCAGCTTTGTTTCCGTTGTGCAGTCAGAAATGCAGACACAAGGAGACACTGTCTCTACACTGAGACAGTGCTGCGAGCTAACCAAGAACATGAATTTACGGCATACTAACTATTCCACACCAGTTCCCTATGCAGTTTTTTGGTTACAAGTAGTATTCTGTCCTCACTTTGTGTCAAGTAGGTATGAGGTAGGTCATTCCACGTTCAAAATGTCCATGCAAGAGAATAATGCCAAGAAGCTAGTGGTGGAGAAAATTCATATGCAGAGTTACTTAGCAGTAACTTTTCCTTGAAAACAAGCTCTTTTTTAATTTCATTTTTAGAAGATTAACTTAGCCCTTTTTATAGAAGGACTTTTCTGATCACATAATAGTGGCTTATAATTAAGAATTGCCTTGATTAGCCTTGGAGGACACAATTAGGTACAGCCTAGGGATGACTTCAGTTCATGTGCTTTGGCATATAGGAAGCAGACTGTAGAAATATTTAAGCACTGCCTTCGTGTGCCTTTATAGATCTGTCAATTGATGAACGTTAATTTAATTCATTGCTTTAAAAAAAAAAAGCCTAAAAATGCGAACATGGCAAATTGTAAAGTGGCTGAGGAAATCAATTGTGAGCAAGAAGATATTTTTGATACAATGTTCAACATCTAAACATGGTAAAATTGCTTTTTCAGAAATTTCTGCAATGTAGTTTCATAACTGCTTTTTATAAAAGTTAATTCCATATSTATGTTTTTAATTTATAGGTACATTGAAACCTTGAAGGAGCACAAACCAAAAATTGTCTGGGATGAACAAATTGCTGAACACTACTTTGAATACAAAAAGTGAGTTACATTTATTAACTTACTGTTCTGCAAATATTTTTGGGCATGGCCCAGTACACAATGAATTACCAGTTAACTATAGTATGCAACTGAATTCAGCAAATGGAAATGCTGCTGTTTGTGATCTGTATGTCAACACTGAACTGCAGCATAGAAGAGTGCTTCAGGAGAAAGAAGTAAATGAGAGAAGGATTAATGAAATAACATAAGCTAAAACAGTCTTTAAAGGGAACTCTGATGAGTCATAGCTTTAGAAGTTATTCATCAAAGTTATCTGCTGAGTGTCAGTTTATCAGAGGCTCTGAGATTAGTACTGTGAGCTGTTGGGTGATTACCAATAACTCAGCCAAAAATAGTTCTGAGAAAAATCTGTGGTACAAGAGCCTGGTTTTACAAGTCCTAGTGATAAGATTGGTCAAGCAACAGACTTCCACTAATGGAATGGACTGTAGAGAAATCTAGTGAGAATAATATCAAGTGACTTCCAGATAAAGTTTTTGAAAGGACTGAGAGCATGAAGAGAAAGGGTAATAACTTTCTTTGTCCTCCCTTTTTCATCATGAAATGACAAGAGGATTCCTGATGCTAAGAAAAATCCATTTAAAAGAGATTTTAAAAAAAAAACCAGCAACATCTTATTAAGCCTCAGTGATAATTTGCTATTTTTGTCTGCATATATACAAAAATATGGTAAAATTACACAAACAAAATCCTACTACTCTACAAAACTGTCTTGTATATTACTCAATGCATTGCTAATGTGAAGACACACCACTGAAAACAAGAGTAAAACACATTTTAGGGTGCTTTAAGAAAAAAAAATCGGAACTACTTTGTTATTTCCAAAATACCTTCTTGGTTTAAATATTTTTAAATGTAAAAAAAAAAACCCAAACTAAAAATGTCCTACTTTTATATTTTTAGTTTAATTTTCAAGATTTCTCTCAGCCTGCCATTTTCTCCTGACTTCTCAGCAACATGTATTTCTTATCAGAAAAAAAAAATATTTACCTGTTGGTCAGCAGTGTTTTAATTTATTTTGTGTGTTTGTATGAAGGGACAGGGATCTGTGTTCCTTCATATTTAATTCTTTGGTATCTTGTTGCAAAATTACTTTGTGCCAAACAATTACAAGGTTTTTCATGTTAACTAAAGAGGAATAGATCAGAAGCTTTGTTTTACTGATCTTTAATGCACAATCCAATTGGAGACACAATGACCACTACATGAAAACTTGCTCTCAAAAGAGTAAATCTGAGGGTTCTGTTTGAAAGGCATGCTTCTGGGATTCATTTCTGAAACACATTTCCTAAACGTCTCATTGCAAACTGAACGTGTGGGAAAGGGATAGCTTGTCAGTAGTACTACATCATTTGCCTTTGAAAGCCAATCTTTGGAGATTCTTGTTTGTGGGCTTCTGGGAGGAATTTTTGATGCGTAAAGCACACTGGATCTGAAAAACACTCTCAACTTCACTTGATGCGCTGTGCTTGGCAGGCAGCCATGTGGCTCAGCATGTCTGCAGTGGTTGAGCTGGCTGCAGGGGAGGGTTATTTAAGGGAGGGTTATTTTATCTTTTTCAGTTACCACTTYGGTTTGCAAAGGTTCAGTTACATCGGATGGGGATGGCAGTCAGGCCTGAAATATGCTTCACTGGTAAAGCATCTCATCTGGAAATCTTGCATGTCTGCAGTTGCTAAGAAATCAAATCATGAATCTTTAAGCAAAGCACAGCTAATGATTTTCATATAGCAGGCAGAGACTAACTATTACAAATAGTTACAGAAATGTCTTGTCTCTGAGTGCTTGTACAGGTGCACTTTACAGGTAAGTATGCATTTACGTAAGTTGGGAGATTTTAGGAGCAATTCCTACTTGGTCCGTCCRTGCACTCTGCATTTCCTGCTAGCCTAACTGGTAAAGTGGTGCTGTGAGACCGCTTGTAACTCATCCTTCTCATTATTAGGGGTTTAAAATGCAACCTTGGTATCTGTGCCCAGTGTAGCTTGCCCTGTCTCTATATTTTATACTGCTAGCATTTAATTTAACCTGAAAGATAGTAATTTGGGGAATTGGGGAAAATCTTTCACAGTTTGCATCTGACAACCAAAGGTCTTCATCTTTGTCAGATGTGCATTTATCATAGAATCATAGAATGGTTTGGGTTGGAAGGGACCTTTAAAGGTCATCTAGTCCAACCCCTCTGCCATGGGCAGGGACATCTTCAACTAGATCAAGTTGCTCAGAGCCCCATCCAACCTGACCTTGAATGTTTCCAGGGATGGGGCATCTACCACCTCTCTGGGCACCTGTGCCAACCAAGTCTTTCACCACCCTCAGCATAAAAAATTTCTTCATTGTATCTAGTCTGAATCTACCCTCTTTTAGTTTAAAACCATTACCCCTTGTCCTGTCGCAACAGACTCTGCTAAAAAGTTTGCCGCCATCTTTCTTATAAGCCCCCTTCAAGTATGGAAAGGCCACAATAAGGTCTCCCCAAAGCCTTCTCTTCTCCAGGCTGAATCACCCCACCTCTCTCAGCCTCCCCTGACAGGGGAGGTGTTCCATCCCTCTGACCATTTTTGTGGCACTCCTCTGGACACGCTCCAACAGGTCCATGTCTTTCCTGTGCTGAGGGCTCCAGAGCTGGATGCAGTACTCCAGGTGGGGTCTCACCAGAGCAGAGCAGAGGGGCAGAATCACCTCCCTCGACCTGCTGACCATGCTTCTTTTGATGCAGCCCAGGATACAGTTGGCCACCTGGGCTGCGAGTGCACATTGCTGGCTCATGTCCAGCTTTTCATCCACCAGTACCCCCAAGTCCTTCTCGGCAGGGCTGCTCTCAATCCCTTCATCCCCCAGCCTGTATTGATACCAGGGGTTGCCCCAACCCAGGTGCAGGACCTTGCACTTGCCCTTGTTGAACCTCATGAGGTTCACATGGGCCCACTTCTTGAGCTTGTCCAGGTCCCTCTGSATGGCATCCCTTCCCTCAGCTGTGTSRACYGCACCACTCAGCTTGGTGTCATCTGCAAACTTGCTGAGGGTGCACTTGATCCCACTGTCTATGTCATTAATGAAGATATTAAACAGTACTGGTCCCAATACTGGACCCCTGAGGGACACCACTTGTCACCAGTCTCCATCTGGACATTGAGCCATTGACCACTACCCTCTGGATGTGACCATCCAACCAATTCCTCACCCACTGGACAGTCCACCCATCAAATTCATATATCTCCAATTTAGAGAGAAGGATGTTAGTAGGCGCAACTGTCTTTTGCTGACAGTTTTGTAATCCAGTTGCAACAAGATATCTCAGTGTGTTTACTTAGATCTAGTATCAAACCATCTCTGTTGTGAAATCTCTTCTTGTATCCTCTATTTTCGCTGTCAGCCCTTTTCAACTCTTTTAACAGTTGTCCTCCTTAAAGGCCACTAGTATGGGGTAAATAAGTATCTTGTCTGACTCTGTCTGTATTGTATTTCGTTGTAACCAGTTCTTGGACGAAGTGTTACGCCCAAAGAAGTTTGGGACTTTCATCTTAATCATGAAAGTTACCTGATTTCTTCCCAAACTTTGTGTTAGTTATTAGGAAACTGCGCTCTGTTCTTCAGATGTTTTGAAAGGCCTTATCCTGAAGCCTTTTAAGGAATCCTTTCAATAACCAGGGATTTTTGTTGTAGTTGTGGTATGATGCAATTGCTATGCAAAGACTCCTCTAGCAGGTCTTTGACTCTATACGGTCATGTTTTGAACTTTCTAACTTTCCAGCTGCTAGTGTTAAAGCCCATTTAAGTAGGTTGATTTTGTCAGGGGGACCTTTCTGACAAATATTCCTGTAACTGATACCTGCAGGACAGTGATACGGCTGCATACTTGACTTTTAGATATATTGTGCACCTTCTCTTTTCTTTCCCCACCACTTTGGATTTATGTGCTGTGATATGTTTGTATCTACAGTAGAAAAAGGGCAGGAGTAGAAGTCTTATCTGCAGTAGAAAAGGAAAAGTAGAGAAGATTTTGACCCTACCCTGCCCTCAGTAGATAGAGTAGCCAGAGTGCAAGTATGAAATGAATGGAAGTTGATGGCAAAAGTGTCTGATTTCAGAGACAGCATGCCTCAGCTTCCAGAGTGGAGTGAACACTGGGTAAGAAATCTCAAAGATACGAGCTACTAAATGGCAAGTAGTCTCCATCTTTGATATGGGCGTATTAATGCTCATGTGCTGAACACATTAGCGTATCTTATTCTTAATAGCAATAACTTCTTCAAAATAAAATCAGCAGTTTTCTTCAGCACTGTCTTTGTTTCCTTTTAGTGGGAAGGAATAAAACTTTTCAAAGGTTTTGAATTCTAACCTCAGCTGAAAATCCTATGGGAATCTATCAAAGCTACTGTGACTATTTGGTTTTCCTGTTTTGCAGAAATAAAGGAGGAAAACATGCCGTCTTCTACCCAACACTGAAGGTAGGTGCCACTTTTTCACGTTAGAGGGCTGTAAGAGGAAAAAGATGTTTACTTGACTTGTTGCATTATTGAGACACTTCAGAAAATGTTGAACTGGGTTTAGGCTTTTGTGAAAGAAATTTACCCTCATGTAGTTGTTATGACTCAAAGCTTCAGCTGCCTGTATAAGAAGATTGTTTTTTCTATCTCATGCATAATGGGGTTTTGGGATCTTTGAAGATTAGCCATGTCTAGAGATAAGACATACCAGGGCAAACCAGTGCTCTGAGAGGATCTGTTCGAGTGCACAGTTCATGTGCTAACAGACATGCTGATTGTCAGACAAGAGACTGAAGAAATTTTCCTTCTGATCACTTTGGCTGGAAGCTTGGGGAACTTTTGCCTTCCTCTGTAACGGGGTCCTGATTCTCCCTGTCAGCCTGCATCACCCTGTTTTCTTCAGTTTTGTTTCTGTGGAACATATTTTAGTGTTTTGAAAACTTAAGCATTTGGCCTTACTAAAGTCCTTTGGCAGGACATACAATTTCTGTTTACACAATAGTCTGCAATATGCCAGAATACAGGATAAAATGGTTACCTGCAGCCTTGGTTCCTAGGAAGCTATCTTTAGATTTTCTCAAATTAAGCTAAAGGCAGTATGTTAAGCCTCTGCTGGCTTTTAATATTGAAAGGGAATTGCTTCTGTAGTGAAAGTGTATCATATTTACAGAGAACAGAGACATTTTGTATGGTTAAACTAGTGTGAAATGATCCAAAGCTCTGTTTTTCTGAACAGGATTGTTATCTTAAGCTCCATTAGTATGTGGATATTTCCCTTCATTAATCTAATATTGGTGGAAGTACTAGCACATATGGGATATTAATTACTACATCTAACTGTGTTCTTGCTAGTAGTACCTGTCTTAGAGTGTTAGAAAGTTTCATTGCGAACCTATCAGAGAAAAGATAGATCATGCTGCATGTTATGCTACATTTGCTTTGGCCTTGTGGAAGGATTTCACCCTGCTATTGTCAGTACTAACCAGGTTAAGAACACTCATTCCTGTACATTTCTTTCATTACTTCTTCTCTAACAGATACTCAACTGTGGTGGTTGGTGAATTTATGGAAACAGGTTTTCTTTCCAATTTCAACAAACTTGTAATGAAATATTTTGAGATTTGTATGCTGGGGCAAATCAAAGAGTTGTTCACATAATGGTGATCAAGATGTTCGGGGAACACTTAATTTTATTACTCCATGACAAGTGTTTTTCTTCCCCTTTTTAATGTTATAATCACTGGCAGGTTGCTCAAAATTGGTTTGTTCATGATTAGTTAAAAGCAGTCATGAACGCCAGGCCCAGTGGATCTGTTAATGATGCCTTGATACTTTGTTCTGTTTTCTATGGAAATGAGTTTTAAACACATCCTTGGTGTGAGCAGTTTAAACATTGCAGTGCTGCACTTCAAAGTAAGAAAACCTGAAAGTAAAAGATTGAAAAATAATTATTTTTATTGTCTGAACTGAAAGAAGTGCAGAACATGAATTGTGGCACTGCTTCCCTTGTAAACCAATGGCTAAACTAACTCTAAATCAATGGTTGGAGCTCAAATAGAGATACTTTTAAATATTAAACTCCCAGAATTTCTTTAAAATAGAATTGTGATAATGAAAATTGTTACTCTGTCCTGGGAGAAGGCAAGGGTAGGTAAGAGATCTTGATGGTATTTGACAAGTTGTTCTAATTGTCTTCAGTGATAAAGTTTTATTTTACCCCTGAGACATTTCTGGGAAGAGTTAGAATTTCTGTACATTGTGAAATGATAGCCTAAATTAGAATAGTCCTTTGCATAGTTCATAAATCTGATCTATTTCTGTGACATTTTGTCTATTTAGCTGGTTATCTTTTATTAGGTCATTGAATTAACTAGTGCAATTAACTGTCTCTTACTGAATGATTGCTTGCTAACCAGAGAATATTTGAAATACAGACTAGGTTTTTCAGTATCTGGTTCAAGCATAGATGTTTTTAAAAAGTCTGATAATGGCATGAAGAGATGGCAGCATGGAGTGTCTAATGTCTCTGACTTAAAGGTAATTGCTTTATGTGTCTTTGTCGTAGTCCATCCAGTTGCGCTTAGAGCTTGCAAAAGAATTGGGCACTGGAATATCCATCTGGGAACTGGGACAAGGCCTGGACTATTTTTATGACCTGCTTTAAAATAAGAGATGATCTGGGAAAGACTTTATTTGCTTCAGTGAGACTCCACCTTCAATTAATTTGGGTATCCTGAAGAGGTGATTTTTAAAACATTTTTTGTAATTTATATCATATCTGTATTAAACTTGCATTTTTCCCAATAAAGAACCTTTTCTGATTTGTCACGCAGACATGATTGTTGGTATCTGATAAAATTCAGAGAAAAAAAACCCAAACAAACCAGAAGTTTCTTTTAAAGCTCCTGAATTCAGAGTCATTGAAAATAGACCAACATAGCTGGGATGGCATCAGAGTTGAAAATATTTTCTGAAATGTTTTCTACAAGAAATAAAATGGACAAGTTGATGCCATCTGATCAAAGGTTAAGACGGAGACATCTCAGACAATTGCTGGTAATAACCAAAGTAAGGGAACAAATAAATCCATCAGATTATGTCCAGCAAATTTAATATCTGCTGGACCCTCTGCATCTTACTGTCTTCTGATAAGGCAAGTCAACATAAAATGTCAGGAGGGAGATCAATTAGATATCTTTCCCTCAAGCTGGTAGAAAATCAAGCACTGACAAGCTAAGCTGTTAGCTCCATTTGTTTTTTCATGTTACTAAATTCCTTAAGTAGTTCAAAGTCACAGTAATTTCAATTTATGACTTGTTTCTAAATTGGTTTTGTTACAAGCGATGCTCTGTGATTTCTCTCTTCTGCTTAGCCTGCTTAGTGTCTCAGTTTACAGTATTTAGCACTAGTGCATGATGCATTAGTGGTTAGTTTGTGGGAACTATAATGTTTAGCACTAAAGGCTATAACAGTAATGATGGATTACATGGATAGCCCCAATAGACAGAGCCCCAGAGCAGCTCTGACAACCCCTTGACTTAAGTAGGTGCTGTGAATGTGATCAGCATCTTTGTGCATGAAGCTGTCATTCTTTAGCTGTACACATTGGTGCTTTTGTCTCCATAATACAGAATTTTTATGAACCCAAAAGCTGTAACAACCCATCAGTTTAAAAACAAAGCCAAAAAATTCAGTCCCTGCTTTTTGGTTTATAATATTTGTGTTTGTAGAAATACACAGGCTTCAAGGCATTTTCTTCTAAGGAACTAAGAGGTGCTGGGAATTTGATGAGGGTGTCATTGGTCACCAGCAGAGACTCAGGCAATAGCTCTGTACTCCCACTGGTGTTCTTCCTGCCATTTACAGTTGTCACAAAGATAACTGCACTCCTCTGTTTGCATCCACCCTTCCCAGTAATTAATCTCAGTGGGGAATTTATCTGCCCCTGCTGTTTTCAGCAGAAGAAATCCCACTGTAATCCACCATTGATTAAAGAACTATTGATCTTCACCTCTCTGATTTAGTTCTGGCATCTCTCGACTTCTCACATTGCAAGTATCCAGCAGGGTTTACTAATCAGGCTTCTTTCTTCCATACCATTAGTAGTAAGATAATTTGCTACGTGAATCCTTGTGTTCAATTAACTTGAACTTTCTAGTTCATTCAAAAGCAATTTAAAGTCACTCTGGCAATGGTATCTAGAATAGCACAAGAATTAAATTCTATTACACTGCTTTTTCTACTTTCAGTGGCACTACTGAACCAGAATGTCTCAGAATAAAATAGGCTGTAAGAAATGGAAGGGGTTGCGATCTGAAACGGCATCCATTTTTATATTAGCTAGTAGGTAGCTTTCAAAACTGGGTGTGGGGAAGAAGAGAATATTTCATTTTAGCTTGTTGTTTCCTCTCTGGAAAAGATATACATGTAATTTATCACGTTTTTCATACTTTTTTTACATTCCGTGATGATTCTCTATGAAGTTCAAGATTCCTGTTTGTCTGTGAGTACAGCTATGTTAGAAAGAAGTGTCTTTTCCATCCTTAGAGATACCATGAATACCTGTGTGTGTCAAAAAGATCAAACTAACCCTTGCTATATCATGAAAAATAAATACCAGATCATAGAATCATAGAATGGTTTGGGTTGGAAGGGACATTAAAGATCATCTAGTTCCAACCCCCCTCCCACGGGCACGGACACCTTCCACTAGACCAGGTTGCTCAAAGCCTCATCCAACCTGGCCTTGAACACTTCCAGGGATGGGGCATCCACAACTTCTCTGGGCAACCTGTTCCAGTGCCTCACCACCCCTATAGTGAAGAATTTCTTCCTTATATCTAATTCTTCCTTATATGTGGTGTACTTCAGATGAGAAGTACATTGTGATTTTGAGCCATCCATGGTATATAGGTGCTTGAGGCCAAGGATGTTGCCTTTTGTCTCTAAAGGCAAAACATGTTTGTTGCTTTAGAAATAATATTCTAAAAGAAACAAAGTTGGCATAATTCCTTATTGTGAAGTTCTCTGTTAAAAAAAAAAAAGTGAGCACCCAGAAGGCATGTGAGCTCCAGAATGAATGAAGATCGGCTTCTGATGGATTGGTCTTGTGTTTGCTTAATTTTTCAGTGTGTGGGAACGTCAGGTTGTCTTTATTAGATATCAGAGAATCCACAAAGCAGTGTGCTATCAGCGAGCCACCATGAAAACAGGTTTCTTTTGAAATTTGCACCTCACCGCATGTATGAAAAGATGACACAGGAGAGAGATGCTGGTATGAAAGTGGGTTCTGCAGAGCATCTGTTTTTATGACTTTCCCTCAGACAAATGGGGAAAACTGAGCAAAGGGCAGAAGGTGGGTGGGAGTGCTGGAGTGGCACTGCTGTAAGGACCATGGCGGGTGACTTTCATTCCCTCAGTTCAAAAAGAATAGAAAGCACTGTTTTACAATGCAAGGAAACATTTTTCTGTAAAGCAAAAAAAAAAAAAAAAGTGTGTGTGTGTGTGTTCTTCCATGCAAGTACTCCTTAAATGAGATACTTGCAGGGCAAGGCCAAAGATATTGAACTTAAAGAATTGAGGATATGACTGGGGAGAAATATCTAGTGTTCCTGTTAAAAGAGCTTACATCTAATATAGCAAGCGGTGAAATGGAAGTTTGTTTATTTCAACAGAATATTTAATCATTCAGTTTTCTAAGATACATTTAAGAAAGAAAAAGCTGTGCTCTATAATCTAGTTCTGTTGCAAGAAAAATTTCTGTATATTAGGGTAAGATCAGGTGCTATGAATGTAAAGGTATCTTTTAGCTACCTGTTGCCAAGTGGAGCTTTCTTCCAACTGATCTTTGCTCTTGTGTTTCCCCATGTTTTACTTTTTTGGGTTAGACTCACACAAGGTTAAGATAAATACATTTTTCTGCACAATTTTTATTGCATTCACTGAGAAAAAGAAATAGCATCTGGTTCTGTTGCAGCTAGCCTTTGATACGAACCTAGTATTTTTATCACCAATGATCGTCACACACATCATTTTAATAGTTAGCAAAGGGGTTTTTTATATCTGTATACAACTAAGTATCTTATCGAGACAGAAAAGAGGACTTATCTGACTACTTGCAGGATCACATGGACCATACTCCTAGGATAACAGCATCGTATCTTATCTCAGGAAACGTGTCTCTTGTGGTAAATATATCTGTCTTGAAAACTGGAGCTGCCGTAGAGTCTTAGTAATCAGAAACAGTTTTAACAGAGAATCGTGGAAAATAAATTGTTTAGCTTGTCCCACTGTGAGATGCTACTTCTTCAAGGAAAATTGCTTCGCTACCTTGTTTTATAGTTCCTTTTTGTTATCATATATAGGTGTCAAACTCCAGAATTAACTGTAGCTTCCAGGTAAGAAAGTTGGGAGTGAAAGAGAAGAGGTAAGGTAGACCAAAGGATGACAATAGGAAAACAGCTTCTTTAACCACTTCTTAGTTATAACAAATTGTTGAGCGAGTTGTAACAATTTAGTGTTGTTTATGGGCTTGGGTGAAAATGTAAAATACCTTTTCCATTTCTACTATGAGCTACTAGTGGTAATTATTTTTAAGGGTGGGGATGGTGTTTTGTGCATACTTCTCTGTGGAGACTGCAAAGTTAATGGATGTTCATAGGAACTGTAATTACAGTCTCTCCTGAATTTGGGACGTGTCTTTTGAAGTTTACTGTTTTGATTAATACACAGTGCAGCTGTTTGACTTCAGTTAAACAAATGGCAGCACAAAGCAGATGGATTCTACCTCTGCAGCTTGAAGGGGTTGTATGTAGCTATTTCCTGAAAATCCCATTCCCTCAGTGATCTCTTTTTTATGTAGTAAGTGCAAATTAACTAAGCCTGAATTGGTGTTTTGTAGTCTACCAGGCAATCACTTTGATACTCTGTGTTGGGGAAAAGTGTATCTTCTCTTTAGAAAAAAAAATCTTTAGTATGAAAAATAACTGGACTAGAATTTGATTAACACTGCTTATTCAAAAAGTTGCAAAAATAAGTAACATCACTTATCTTGTTAGCATTTGAGGTTAAAAGCTGAAGTATGCCTTTAAATATATTCTATTGGAATGAGAACATTATAACAAAATGTTATTTTGCAAAAAAATGTGGATGAATGGAATCTAAGACTCAAAATTAAAAACAATTAGTCATTTTACATTCCTACTTATATCAGTTACCTTTTCTGGATATATTGTAATGTTTATTTGGTTACAATGTAACTTAAAAATTATTTTAGAAAAAAATACTGTAGAAAAACCTGTATGGTATTTTCATAGAAACAACAAAAAAAAAGTTTCTTACAAGCTCTTAATGAAATAAGCTCTTACTCTGACTTCCAACATGTTAGAACTAATTCTCCAGTCAACTGCTGAGAGCAAAGCAGAGGGGCACTTTTGAGTTGCATTTATGTGGCACATAGATTRTCATATTTTGATCCATCCATTGTGTGGAGTTTAAATAAGGTAAAATTTAGCAATTGTCTAGTGTGGGAAGGCAAAACATAACTAAAAAGCTGCCCCTCTATGTATGAATTCTCAGCTGGCTGCCCAGGTAGGAGTAAAACTTAATCACAGGGCGTTACCTTGCCCACCTGTTTTTTTTTTGAAGAAGGGTAATGAAGCTCATGTGAAAACATTCAGTGTAGATAGGCAGCATATTGATTTTCTAGAGACTTCCTAACTCTCCTAATTTCATTTACCAGAAGCCACTGATCACAACAGACATACACATGGTGGTAGAAGGGCACAGATGCTCCAATTTCTAGATTGCATGCCATGTGTTTTTTGCATAAGTGACTTGCTGTAAGGCTTGCAGGGTTATTGCATTTTTCTGCAAATCCAGGCACAGTTTCTTGGAGTAGGGCTATCTAATGTTCAGCTCCGTCATCTTTTGCTGTGAAGTTCCTGCAACGTGTATGGCTGCAGCAGGGATTGCCTGAGTGATACACCTCACCTTCCTCAAAGGTCAGTGTGCATGGAATAGAAGTCAGAAGATTATGGTGTTTTACCAGTTTCCTCCAATATGTAAAGTCTGTACATTATGGTTACCTCTGCTGCTCATCCTACTCAGAAAGGTAAGATTGAACTTTGTTTTCCTTTGTTTATTGCATATATTTGCAAGTGTTAAAGCAGCTCAAAAAAACCTTGTAGACATCACCAATTTTCACTAAATGTTACTTTTCTCTTCTATTCTTCCTTATGATCCGCATTTAGGAACGGTCTGGGTAGGTCTTTTGATATATCTCAGTGAGTTTTCTTCCAGTGCACCAGTGGAGAGCGTATACTCCGCTATGTGTTCTCTTTGCTTGCAGTTGTGGAGGATGGGGCTGTGACTAAAAGTAGCCAGCAGGCAGTTACTGCCCGATGTAGGAAATTATTTAGGACTGTGTATATCCATTTTCACCCAAACTTTAATGTTTCTTCTCTGATTTTTCAGGTGAACTCATGTGGGGCAGGAAAGTTAAGTTGCTGTAGATTATTTGACTATTATTACAGTTTTTGCAACCTTTTTGTGTTTTCCTTTGCTCCTTTTGGGGACTGAACAAAACAAGTGCTCTGAGTTGACATGCTTGTTTATCATGAGTAGATGAAGGCCCAGCAGTAGCAGCGTCAGCATTCTTGTGCTGTGGAAGTTGGAGAAAAGGTGCCTGGGAGTGTTGTGTGACCACACTGAGAGAGAGGAGGAGAGAGTAATTTATGTAACTTGCAAAGCTGGCTCCCTAGTCCCTATAGTTACTACAGTGATACTGTGGTAGGGTGGCAAAGCTCAGCTCTGCTTATAGCAGCTACCTTGTTACGTAAGTGCTGTTTCAGTTGCCGTGATGGGAGCTTTTGTGTAAAACAAGTGGTTGTGTTATTTTTGCTCTGCTATTTCACGTCCTTATGTGAAAAACCTCAGTGCTAATAATCTTTTCCATTTTGCTCTCATTAGAACAACTGATAAATATGGCTAAGTGAATGCCAAAGTGCCTTTGTTTTGCACTAGAGCTGGAGCTGGCGATGAACCAGGTGGAGGTCTCTGGAATAATTAATGCAGACCAGTTCTGCTAATGCAAGTAGACAGATAGTTTCTTCATAAATGGCAAACACCCCTCTTCGCAAGTATATTGTTTCATGTGTTGCAACTGTAGATACAACTTAAAATCAGTGGGTGTTTTTTGTGGGTTTTTTGTTGTTGTT
>JAYKAV010003329.1:32125-73473 GCA_035582835.1 Phoebastria nigripes
GTGGTGGTGTCCGGCTAGCTTGGTGGTATCATTAGCTGGAATTAACATTAGAAAGTGTTTTATTCAATGATGCCTTTAGAATCACAGCACTAAATGATTGTCTGCTGTATCAGGCCTTTGCATGCTGCTTTTTAACTCAGAAGTTTCTATTAAAATTAAATTGCTTTTGCTATTAGCTTGGAATTGTTTTAGATGGACTTTCTGTCTCAAACAGTGGGCCAGGATTTTAAATTCCATCTAATTCCTTCTTTCTTCATTCACATCAACCCTGAAATTGTGGTTGACGTGAGGATTCAATTGCACACAGGAGATTGGCTGAGCTCATGTCTTGAAAGCCCGGTTTAGAAGTTTATTGACTATTTTAAAGAACTGAGGGTTAAATTATACCTTTAGTATTTGCTTTAGGATTTGGGGTTACTGCCTTTGATATAAGAGGGAATGGGCAGTAAGTTTTAAGAATTTTGTTTTTTACTGAACCAGATTTTTCAGTTGTTTTAATAAGAGTTAAAAAATGTATAAATAAAGTGGCAGGGAGAATATTCATCGTCCCCAGAATGAAGACTTTCCTGTTCTCTCTAACATAGAGTGCTTAAACCTTTGGCATGAGCAAGGTCCCAGTTTTGTGTTCAGATTTCGTCTTCTCCCCTTGGCAGTAGCTATTGAGCTTATCTGCCTGTGTCTCTTAAGGTGGTGGGCAGGGCAGGAAAGGGAAACGGTGTGCTCGTGGCTGTTTGAGGGAGATGAGAGGGGAGGAAATGGGGCAAAGCAACTACTTTCAGAAAAAACTCACTTTCTCCTTTTCTCCCTTTTGTAGGAGCAGCAGAGCGCTAGACTTAGCAAAATGAAACGCAAACCCCTGTGTTCCCAAGATCATCCCTGTGCTTTTTTGAGCCTTGTCTGTCTTGGAGCCAAGGAATATGAAGTATTTTGGCAGAGTCAATGCTGTATCCTTGGCATATATATTCGTAAAAACGAAGGTTACTGTTCTGATGGCTTCTCCCAGTGCTTTTTGGCAGAGAATTAAGTTATTGAGTGAATTTTGCAGATGACAACATGAATATTGTAAATACTCATTGCCTTCCCAGGTACGCATATTGGTGTATAATTTGAATTTCAAGTGTGTGCAGTATTAAACTCATTTATCAGGTGTATGAGAAGCCTTTTCCCTCTCCCTCTCAGGAGCCCTTGGTTGTTAGGGATAACTGCATTGAAAAAACAGGTAGGCCTCCCAGAGTAAAGAGTTAGAAGAGGACAGTGTTCCAAAGAGCGCACAGCCTTAAACAGACCTGGCAGACAAAGGATGAAGGGGAAACAAAAGAGAAAATTACTTTTTGATGAACAAGGAGCTCCTGGACACACTCAAACACAAGAAGGAAGCCTACAGAGGGTGGAAGCAGGGACAGGTAGCCTGGGAGGAATACAGAGAAATTGTCCAAGCAGCCAGGGATCAGGTTAGGGAAGCTAAAGTCCTGATAGAATTAAATCTGGCCAGGGACATCAAGGGCAACAAGAAAAGATTCTACAGGTACGTCGGGAATAAAAGGAAGACGAGGGAAAATGTGGGCCCTCTCCAGAAGGAAATGGGAGAGCTGGTTACCCAGCATATGGGGAAGGCTGAGGCACTCAATGACTTTTTTTGCCTCGGTCTTCGCCGGTAAGCGCTCAAGCCTCACTGCCCAAGCTGCAGAAGGCAAAGGCGGGGACTGGGAGAATGAAGAGCCGCCCACTGTAGGAAAAGATCAGGTTCGAGACCATCTAAGGAGCCTGAAGGTGCACAAGTTCATGGGACCTGATGAGATCCATCCGAGGGTCCTGAAGGAACTGGCAGATGTATTTGCTAAGCCACTATCCATCATATTTGAGAAGTCGTGGCAGTCCAGTGAAGTTCCCACTGACTGGAAAAGGGGAAACATAACGCCCATTTTTAAAAAGGGAAAAAAGGAAGACCCAGGGAACTACAGGTCAGTCAGTCTCACCTCTGTGCCTGGGAAGATCATGGAACAGATCCTCCTGGAATCTATGCTAAGGCACATGGAGGACAGGGAGGTGATTCGAGACAGCCAGCATGGCTTCACCAAGGGCAAGTCCTGCCTGACTAACCTAGTGGCCTTCTATGATGGAGTGACAACATCAGTGGACATGGGAAGGGCTACAGATGTCATCTATCCGGACCTCTGTAAGGCCTTTGACATGGTCCCCTACAACATCCTTCTCTCTGAACTGGAGAGATATGGATTTGATGGRYGGRCTRTYTGGTGGRTRAGGAATTGGYTGGATGGTCACATCCAGAGGGTAGTAGTGAATGTCTCGATGTCCAGATGGAGATCGGTGACGAGTGGTGTCCTGCAGGGGTCTGTATTGGGACCAGTACTGTTTAATATCTTCATYAATGACATAGACAGTGGGATCAAGTGCACCCTCAGCAAATTTGCAGATGACACCAAGCTGAGTGGTGCAGTTGACACAGCTGAGGGAAGGGATGCCATGCAGAGGGACCTGGACAAGCTCAAGAAGTGGGCCCATGTGAACCTCATGAGGTTCAACAAGGGCAAGTGCAAGGTCCTGCACCTGGGTTGGGGCAACCCCTGGTATCAATACAGGCTGGGGGATGAAGGGATTGAGAGCAGCCCTGCCGAGAAGGACTTGGGGGTACTGGTGGATGAAAAGCTGGACATGAGCCAGCAATGTGCACTCGTAGCCCAGGTGGCCAACCGTATCCTGGGCTGCATCAGAAGAAGCATGGTCAGCAGGTCRMKGGAGGTGATTCTGCCCCTCTGCTCTGCTCTGGTGAGACCCCACCTGGAGTACTGCGTCCAGCTCTGGAGCCCTCAGCACAGGAAAGACATGGACCTGTTGGAGCGTGTCCAGAGGAGTGCCAAAAAAATGATCAGGGGGATGGAATGCCTCTCCTATGAAGAAAGGCTGAGAGAGTTGGGGTTATTCAGCCTGGAGAAGAGAAGGCTTCGGGGAGACCTTATTGTGGCCTTTCAGTACTTGAAGGGGGCTTATAAGAAAGATGGCGGCAAACTTTTTAGCAGGGTCTGTAGCGACAGGACAATGGGTAATGGTTTTAAACTAAAAGAAGGTAGATTCAGACTAGATATAAGGAGAAATTTTTTACGCTGAGGGTGGTGAAACACTGGCACAGGTTGCCCAGAGAGGTGGTAGATGCCCCATCCCTGGAAACATTCAAGGTCAGGTTGAATGGTGCTCTGAGCAACCTGATCTAGTTGAAGATGTCCCTGCCCACGGCAGGGGGGTTGGACTAGATGACCTTTAAAGGTCCCTTCCAACCCAAACTATTCTGTGATTCTATTTTTCAGTGTCAGGTAGTAAGACTGTCACGAAGTCAAACGGGAGCCATGTTTCTGACTCTCTCTCCCATCGCCTGCTGGCTAGACCCTGCTGCTGAGTCATCAGAAACCAGAACAGGCCAGAGCAAAGTAGAGTCCCTTCCTCACTGACACTGTGAGGGTCTTCTCAAAGTCATTCACTGCAGAACAATCTGTTGACAACAAGTTGGGGTTGTGTGCATGCTGAAGTGAACAGAGCACGCTGCCGTTCTGAGTGATACCGTGAGAAGTGATGAGTCCCTCCCCTCTCCACCACAGATTAAGGGAAGATGGCTTTGCTTGTAGATTTGGAGACAAGTAACTCTACAAAGGATAAATGGAAGTAGTAATTTGCACAGCATGCAATCAGGTGGAGGAATTAACTTCTGCAGTAAGTCAGAAAGCCACAGACAGTAGCTGGATATTTAAAAGGCCTGAATATTTTCCTAGTCATGAAATCACTGATTATCCACTTTAAAGGGAGAATAATGGTGGTTTAGTCCTCCTGCTGTTAGCTAAATTGTTACTTCTGTGAGGTATCTTCGCTCCACCCCAACCCCTCCCTCTCCACACACCCCCCCCAACATTTTTTCCAGCACCTTGGTACTTCTGGCATTTTCTGCATGTTACCTGGATAAGCTGGGGAAAAAAAAAAAAAAAGAGAGAAGGATCTGTAGTGGATCACATTTGCATGGCTAAACTTGTGCTTTTTAATCCTGCCTGCATATGCACTTCAGGAGATATCCTTCTCTCCTTTGACAGTGACTATGTGGTCTCTGTATTTGTGTGATGTCTGAGTCAAACTGCTGCTCAACTTTCATTTCCAAGCCATTTTCTTTGTAAGTGAAAGCTCTTTTTTTTTTTTTTTTTGCTGGCATTCAAGCGCTGTTGGTGTTCAGGCACCATGACTGCTTAAAGATTCCACAGGCCCCGTTTTGCCACTGACTTGCATGTCTGGGAGCCCATTTGTTTTCTAGGATTTTTGTTGTTGTTTATAATTAAAACAGAATTTAGGAGTGCAGCTGCAGCTTGATTGCAGCTCTTTTAATGAATCTCAAATGAAAACATAATCCTGCTTCATCTCCTGCAGTTGTGTTGATTCAGTGAGAATGGGAGGAATCAAAAGAAGTAATAATGCCTTTCCCCTGTCCTGCAGAAAATTTAAAACCATTATTTGGAAGGGCAGAGTAGGTGGTGGTTCTGAATGATGAAAAGGAGAACGCTTCTGAGAACAGAGCTGTGCTGTGAAGTTGTATAGCTCAGCCAGTTTTTATTGATAATGCTACTTTTGTAATAATACCCTTTTGCTTTTTAAGGTATTTGCACTGGCAGCATCAAATAACTTGGGGCTTTTCTGGAAGTACACAGTTGCATCTGGAAGAATTTACTTCTAATTTCAGAGCAAACCCAAAATAATGAAAACTTTGCTTAGTGAGAAGCATTCTACAGTACAGATGTCAGGCACTTAAATTTGKGCAGTTTCTTCATGATGATGGGGAGATATCACCCTGACTGACTGCAGCCACTAACAAAGCAGGAGGATAACAGCATGACTCACTGCACATGAAAATGTTTTTGAATTTCTGGTTGTATTGGAGTGGTCTGGAAACACAGTGCTGAAAGTGAGCAGCACCTGGTAAGCTCTCTGACTTCTCTAATGGCATCTCTCTGTCTCTTCTTTCACTGTAAAGCTTTGCTTTCTGTCAGATAGTAAAACTTGTGATGCTCAGCTGAAAGGCAGGATTTCGTAAGCAGTCCCTCGAATGTGCATCACCCTGAGGGAGGATGTTTAGTTTAGTTTCAGAATTATCTGTGTCCTGATGAATGTCTCATCCTTTTGCCATTACTATTGGAATAGAATAGTTCCAGTTGGAAGGGACCTACAGTGATCATCTAGTCCAACTGCCTGACCACTATTGAAAATGTGCATCAGAAGTTATTTCAGAAAGTGAAGCTGAGGTTAATTATTTGCACAAAATTAAAGATCCCTACAGTGCTGCGTTGAATTGCCTTTAAAAGTACCCCTGGTTTTGAGTCTCCATCATGGGCTGTCCCCCATATATGGTCTATCTCAAAATGTTAATTAGGTGCTAATAGATCTGTCTGCAGGATCTTGGTCTGAGGACTGGTAATGCTTTGGAGAATAAATCCCTTTTATTTCCAGTATTTGGAACTGGCTGGTGAAATGTGCATTCATAATAATGGCTGTTCTCCACTTAATTTTAAGTATTCCAGCTAATTTCTGTCAATGTTAAATTAAACTTTAAGAATTAAGAAGAATAAGGAAAGAAATTAAATTATGATGAGATAGGTCTGCCAAGCTTTATACTAGGGCACACAGAATTTATGGCAAGGCAAACTTGGCTTACCTATCAAGAGAGGAGATTATAAAAGAATTTATTTAGAAAGAAGCTGAAACACTTATTTTTGTTTAATGTCTCATGGATTGTTCTGCACATTATCTGAATAATTACTTCCTGTGCTTAYGTTAAGTAACACAGTATTTTACTTCAAACTATTTTGCACCTCAAGTGTTTTGTCCATTAAAATGATTCTGTGTTTTCCTTTTGTTACTTCTACATAAAGAAGCATTTGTAAGCATGTATAGTGAGTATTTCTAAAGACTGTTCTTATAAAGTAGGTGTTCAAGTATGGAATAAAGAATGAACAAACTAGCTAGTGCACACACAAAAAGAACTGGTAAGTGGAAGATCATTTTATTACCAAATCTGCAGTTGTTTCAAGGACTGGCCTGTAGGTCTTGCAACAGAACTTGAATATTGTTTATTCGTTTTTAAACTAGTACTTTGCAGAACTTACAGTTTCCCTGGTATGGTCGTATGGGCCACTAGTGGAAGAAGGACAAAGATTCATAGAATTCTGGGTAAATGTAGAAAACGTATTCCTCTGGGCTCTTGTGAAGGGCCATGCTCTGCAGTAATCCAGGACAGCTTTAGAAATTTAAATCTGAGGTACTGACATTCTTATAGGTAAAAAGTGTGGGGGTGGGGGGCGGGGAAGAGTACACTGCAGGAGTATATCACTGAATTGAATTTTGCATATATAGGAGTTAATGCATGGGTTGTATGTGTGTGAATGATACCAAATGCTGTGATTGTTGTAATCCCCTGTTAATAAAGGGATTGACTTGCAGTACAAAATGACTTACAGAATTCTGCATGCTGTATTATCCCTTCCAAGGGTTTTGAAGCCTTATGTGTTTTCTAGCCCTCAGTACCTCCTTACTTTATTGCAGTACCTGCAGAACTTGTTTTTATGAAATGTTAATCATGGTCCTGAAGCATGAATAATGAAGTACTTTGTTCCATACTGATGGGCCTGTAGATGACATGGGTCAGGGAAACATGAGGCTGAGCCTCAGCTAAACTTCTAGTCAAATACATCCAAATGGTAACTTTGCATTTTGAGATCTGACAAAATCATGGAAAGTTTTTGTGAGTATATTGGTTTTGCAACTACTCTCTTGGGTCCATGTATAAATAGTGTTAACAGGAATGGCAGTGCCCACATGCTACTGGTATCAAAGTGGTGTTCCCTAGCACAGAGCAGAGCAGTGTCTCCACCAGCCTGTGCTGAGGTCCCTGGCATAGGCATGCTGGAAGAACCTCAGGCAGCTGCTTCAAGTTTTGCTTCATCGTGTTTTACCTCAGCACCAGTATTCTAGTTTTGATTCATCTCTAGGTTTGCATGTGTACACACAGACTCTAAGCTCCTTATTTCTTTCATTTTTTGGCAACATCCAAGTTTTGCTCCTGTGGGTCTAGTGCCTATCTGACAATCATTTGATATCTGAGCCTGTATAGAGTCTAGAAAGGGAAATTCAAGTTTATATTTCTGTTTGTAGAGAAGCTGCTGTGCCCCTGATTCCTGGCAGAGGGGTTTGAGCATGCCAGCCCACAGGGGAATGGTGATGCTGTGCAGAGAGGAGTGGGTCTGGCTGCAGTAGAAAACTTGGGTTGGAGAGAAGGGTACAGAGAAAGAAGACAAAAGAATTATCTAATCTGGGAAGTTCTTAGTTCCTCAGACAGTGTAACAACCCACACTCCCCATGAGCTCACAGGGCTGCTTCAGGGGGCAGTAGGACTGCTTGCACTACAGATCTTCTGTCTTAAGAGGCAAGTGGGGTTTCAGCACCCTTGTGGGTAACTCCCTGGCCCCTTTCCACAGGAGAGGTCCCAAACAGGACCCTCATTTGCTACTGACTGTTTTCCTGGTGACCATCTGTCTTACTGTTGGGTCCAGTGGAATGCCTTAACAGTATGAAAAGCTAAAAATCTCAGCTAAAAGCTTTCCTGGTTTCCCCTACCCCACCCCAAGCTGCGCTAGATACGAAGTGAACCAGCTGAAATACAAGAGGAAAGTAATCCATCTGACTAGATGCCCCCCCTTCTCTGTAAGGTAGAAAATGATTTTTTCAGAAAATCTTGTCTTGGATAGATATCCAGCTTATGCATTTTAGTTAGCCTAGTTTTTAAGCAAAAGCTATCTTGGCTGAATGCTTTTTTAAATAATATAATGGAAAGTAGCAGAGATCAAATATCAGATGTGCTGCTGGTCCTGGTACCTTTAACCAACTGTTTATCTGTCTGTCTGTTCACCTGTAGTGTTTCCCATCAGCATTATCAGAGTAGTGTGAATCCTGCCGTGGACCTCTTTCTAATTGCGAAGCTGGCATTTCAAGGCAGGAGAAAAGTTAGCTTTTGTCCTTCAGAGGTAAGCCTGTGAACCCTGGGTCTAGACAAGTTGGGGAGAATGTGACTGCAGGGACACACGGGCTGCTTTAAAATGAATGGATTTATTACACAATTCTCCTGCTAGTGTGGGGACATTTGCCTTTACCTAATACCACTGTGGGTATATATATGTATATATTTAGTGGGAAAATGTTTATCTTCTGTGCACTGTTCAGAATTTCTCAGTCATACAGAAATACTTAAGATCAAGACCTTAATATTTAATAAGCTGTCTATTGTTAGAGAGTGAGTGAGCCTGCCAGTGTGAGATTGGGCTGGCAGTTCAGTGGATTAATGGAAACATAGAGCTGGATTTAAAAGCCCTGAATGATAATCTTTAAATATGCTTAGGCATTGTGGTTGTGCAGTTTCCCTGGGGAATGATCATACTCTCTGCTTCAAAAATTGCACTGAAGACATAACTGAAACTACAGCACCAGCTTGCCTACTGGCAAATCTACTTTAATTCCTGGGGCTTAAATTCCTTCTGTGTACATCTGTACACCCAGAGTGTCATTCCTTGTGGGTTTTCACTTCTTACTGTATTGTTGCCACAGGAACAATTTTACGCATACCTGAAAAACAAGAGTTGCAGAGCTGAGCAACTTTCCTACCTGAACAGAGATCTTGCTTAGGCTTTCAAATAAACAGATGTTGCTATTTGAAAATACTGAAGTGAAAATTATGTTGAGGCTTCTAATATGTGCTCTCAATAAGGTAGCCAGAGGAAATTTAAAAAAGACTGGCTGCCTGACTTTAAAAAAACCCAAAAACAAAAACCAAAACAAACAAAAAAAAAACCCCAACCAAAAAAAAAACCAACCCTCCTGTCTGAAATTCTGTGGTGCTTATGGTTCATGTAACCCATTTCAATAGCACTTCATTCTCTGATAGAGATCTGAGTAGTCCCACTGCAATGATAGTATAGACACAGTGTGATGCATTCTGACATGTCTTCAGACAAATTGAAAGGCTTGAGAATATTTTCATTGTAGGAGATTGCTTTTTCTTATTTATATAAGAACTTACTAGTCTGAAAGGTGTCTGGACTTAGAGTTGCTTTACTTGTGTACACGTTTCTGGGGATTATCTCAATTTCAATTTAATTTGCCACTTCATGCTATAAAGCTCTCAGGGAGTCTTTAATTTTCAGTGAGAGCTCACTAAATTAAAATGAAAATGAAATAAGCTTGCATCGTCGGCACTGAGAATGGCAGTGTTGTCCCGAATTTCTGTTTATACTTCACCAGAGCTGCTTGTGCAAATAAGGCACCAGGGTACTAGATCTGATTGTGCAGCTGAACACCTTTACATTCTGTGTAATTGCACTGATGTTAAGAAAGCTTTTTAACTTGCAGGACACTGTGCTCCGTGTGACCAGTGACACATCAGCTGTGACATGCTGAGTTCCTTTAACTGTCATGGATCTCAGCAGTTTTCAGTAATGTTTAAATTGTATACAAATTCACCCCCACTGCTCCCTGGATTGATCTCCTTTGAGGCCAGAAGGTACCAAAGGTTGGAGGATGTAAGAGAAATTAGTGTCTGTACCCCTTGTAACTGTTTTTGTCATCCGAGTAYTCCAGTGTCCTTCAGTAGCTCTGTGAACCTACAGCACCTGGGAGGGGGAGTAGATGGGATTGCAGTCTGAAGAGGACAGGAAAGCAGTTGGAACAGGATGAAAGCAGGATCAAGGAAAAAAGGCAAACAAAATTGCACTGAACATTTATATGCATACCTTCGACTTTGTATATGCTAGATGGTTTGGTGACTTCCTCCCTTCTGGTGGCAGTATCAGCTGCAGTGCCTCTGCTAGGAAGTTACTGGTATGACTGCCGGGGGTGGTAAGATGATGACATACCAAAGGGATGGACTGATTGCCCCCAGCTGCAGTACCAGTCATACAGCTTTTGTCATACAGATCTGAATCACAGTGTGCTACAGAGAAGGACTGCTTTAGTCCTAGAACTGAGAGAACCACCATCTACACAAGACTCAAAAACCCCAAATCTGCTAAATCACAGGGACTAGGAGGAACAGTTTATAGAGAGACTTTATACACACTGCAGCCCTGATTCAGTTCTGGGAGCATCGCTCTAAAAGAACACTGTGTCTGTTGTGAATGAGCTGACCGTGTATTTCATGGGATACTGCTCTATTTTTGTACCTTACAGTGAGGAAAAACAGTCTGCTCAGGTGCCAAGTGTTGTCTGCCCAGGTCTCTTGTCCATTTCCAACCTTCTCCCATATTTTTCATCTGTTTTTTCATACCTGTCATTTTTAGTTTCCCTTTTCTTCCTCACCTTTCCTGGTGCAGAAGTCTGGATAAACTGGAGTCCAGTGTCATCCATAGCAAAGATTGCTTGCATTGGAATATTCTAGTTCTGAGAAGAACATATGTACATAGATTTTTCTGAATGTACATTAACTGTTGATTCCATCAGGAACAAGAGAGTGTGATTTGCAGCAAGCTTTTAATTGTGCCAGTTTTTCATGTGATAATTCTTCTTTTAAACCTGCGAGCGCTTATTTCAAAGGACCTTTTGATAATGAAGATTGTATTGTGTCAGGGTAACCAGCTGTGGTGCACAGTTAGGAATAAGAAGGTCTTTAATAGGGAAGAACTTTAATGCACAGACTTCACAGGAAGGAGATTTAAAACTTCAATTTTTATTAGCACCAAATATCAAGCAAGTTCCATGACAACAAGCTGTACTTCCAAGCTGGTGAGTTACTTTATTTAGGGAAAGTGAGTTGGTAATTATATGACACATCAATTCAGTCTATGTACTCTCTTGTGTTTGCATTTGCAAATCCATAATTCCTTCAGTTGTGCACAGGTCTGAGTTCACAATTTCTGTTCTTCCCTCAAAAGTAGGAGTATTTTCAACCATGAGGTTTCAAGGCATCTCTGTTCTTGAGAGACCAAGTAGTGTAACTTAGCTGCTCACCAGGAGAATAGTCAAAGCACCTCTGGCTTCTAGGGGGAAATATTCCTGTTTCTCTAACATACTTGTGTGTCCAGTTCCTGCAGCTGAGCTCATAGAGTGAAGAATTTTCCCAAATAGCTTCACTTGTAGCTCCATGCAGCCTCCCTATTCAACTAATGCCAACATGACTTTCAAATGAAATTAATACAGGTGCAAAGACAGTGGTCACCGCTGGGGAGGGTGGAGGGCTGTGTGGTGCTCTGAGGATTATAAAGAAGCTTTTAGTGACTTTGACTGTCATAAGCTATCTGGTATAGGCTCATAGAGTGAGAGGAGGGGTTCCAAGAAAGCACTAGAAGCAGCACCATGGTGAAGTGCTCTTTTCCTGGAGTACTTCCAAATGCTTCATCTTAATTGAGTTTGTAAACAGCTTTAACTCCCTTGGGGGGAGGGTTCAATTCCTTGAGAAATGAGAGCCTGAAAATGAGAGAACTGAGAATTGCCTTTTTTTTTTTTTTGTAGAAGTTATCTTGGACAGTTAGACTGCCACAGTACAAAATGTGGGGATGCATATGCTGCTCCAGTCACCTCAATAGCGTGTGGATGCACGTGAGCATTTCAAAAGAACAGCAATGGCAACATTAGAAATGTTGCTGAGGTGTTTTTTAGCTCAATATTCTGGGTGCTCATTATCCAAGCTGAGATATAATATCAGAATCAGTTAATTGTATCTGTGGATGATACAGTAACACTGAACAAGTTTCCAAGGTAAATTGCGTTAAAAGAAAAAGGAAAAGAAAAACAAAACAAAACAAAAAAAAAACAAAAAAAAAAAGGAAAAAAATAATCCCCGTAGCATTAGTCTCTCTGGAGAATGCTAAACAACTAGTGACAGTTCTGCTTGATAACAGTGCTCATCTAGCCATTTGCAGGCTTGCGTCAGGGAACTGAGGACATTGAGAGCAATTCAGATTTAGTCACGTTAGGTCCATAACGAGGCTGACGTGAATTACTGGGTTACAGTACTTGCTTTTCTCTGCTATGTAGGGACTATGGTCTCCTAACTCAATGTCAAACCTGAACTTCATAAAGCCATGTAAGATGTGTATACTTGGGCACTTAAAGTTATAAAATACAAATAACTGAATTGCCTCTGCATTTGGCAGACTGGGACCTTAATTAACCAGGTATCCCTATGTGCAGAACAGCAGATTTTAAATGGTACAGTAGAGGTGGAAGGGCTGGAGCAGTGATGGGCTTAAGCCTTGCAGCCAAAGAAAGGTATGGGTGGAGAAGGGAGATGATGAGGTGCATCAGAATAGACTTTCACAAACCAGTTCCTGAAATCCTTTTATTTCTATAGTAATTTTTAGTATCTTCAGGATGAATGCTTTACACCTGAAACTCTTGTCGCTGTCCATATGGAAAAATAAACACATTAACAGTTGGGTTTTATGCTGTACTTTGTTTTATATAGATTTAATTATATACAGTTATATATTTTGTGGGCTGTGATTGAACCATATTCTGTAATAGCAGTGCTAAGGGAATGTAAGGGGAGGCTTATAGTGGATAAAGATCCCATCTTTTCAAGTTATTCTTGTAACCACAAGTGGAGGGAAGTCTCTGTTAAGCAATTCTGTAGTAACAAAATGTTCTGCCTAAACAATTTCTGCATAAAAGATACCAGGGAGTTGTTTGAGAAACCAGTTTAAGTGATCAGCCATGTCTCCACTAAAAAACTATGCATTGCAAGACAGGCCCTCTATGTAGCTGTCTAACATGCACTGGTGTAGATTTGGTAGTGAATGCTTTCTGGCTGTTGGAGAGAGGAACGTAGACTAAGCTGTTCTTACAGGTCAACAAAACCCACGATTTCTAATGAACAGAATAACATACAGTATTTTTATGGGGAAACAGTTTTATTGGGGTGGGAATCAAGGCCTAGGGTAAAATGACCTACATAGGCAACTGATGGGATTTCAAAAAAACAGCCTTTCAAATTGCACTTGGTAGGTGAGTTAATAATGATAGATTCTTTATTTGTTTGGGTTTTTTAACATACGGGAAGGTAAGAAACACGGGGCTCTGTATTTTGCACTTTTGATGTGTCAAGACAAAACTTTGGATGATGTTTCATAGGCTACCCTTAAGTCTCTTTGTCTGCATGGCGGTAACTTTCAAAAAGTACTTTGTATTGCACAGCTAGTATAATCAGCTAAGCCTGATATACCCCGGTTGTGTTAAGTACATCTGAGAAAAATAGCGGGATGTCAGCTGAAATACTAGGCTAGTTGTTTAAAATAGAAACACCTCTGTCTATGCCAACATGTAGTTCAAAACGCAAAGACAACTGAACTAGGATAGCTGCTGGGGGAAGGTACACTGGGCTTAGTTTTTTGAAACAATGGGATCCTGAAAATCAATAGTGTACTCTATTACCCAGGTTTAAGCTTTAGTGGAAAGACAAATTAGGCTGTAAATGTAATACAGCTGCTCTGTGCCCATATATTTCTGTCAGAATTATTAAGTTAGCATTCCTGAAGTATAGAACTAATGGCCAATAAATTAAATTGAAAGGCAACATGTTAAAATCCATATAAGAAGGGTTCTTTTAAATGTATAYGGCATGATGAAATTATGAAATTCACTGCTACAATGTAAGACTGAAGTGGAAAGTTTCACAAAGTCAGAAAGGGATTAGAGATAGATGTGGTTAATGAGACCATCTAGTGGTACGCCTAATGGGATGAAGAAAATGCAAGTAATATAAATGTGCCTACTGAATTGAGGGACTCGTAAGAAACTTCCACCAAAGGTTTGGGTTATCCTTTATGAGGTTTCCTGCAACAACCTCTAAAACCTCTGGGTCTCCACTTTCAGGCCGTGTCTACCCTTACACTTTCAATAGTATGCCTGTGTTGTTGTTCAGAATGTACCCAGTTTAGAGGCAATTTCACTTGCGAAGCTGTTTGACCTGGAGGGTACCATAAATTGTATTGAAAAAGGCAGTGTTAGACATGACTTCAGACAAGATAACTAGCTAACCAGACCTTTTCCTGATCTGACATAGCAGGAGTTCCTAGTTGTTCCATTTTAACACAGTCTGGTGTTCATTTTCGAAGTTTTTCTATGTAATTTCTGAATCTAAGCAACTACCTCAGAAAAAGAAAGTCCTTTTGTTTCAAAATTATCAGTAACAGACAAGTTCTAAACAGAAAAAAATAGGTTTCCGGTCTAAGTATTTTGTTACACTGTAAACCTGATCTCCCAGTATTTTCTGAATTGTGATCAACTATTACATAATTTCAGGTTGCCCTTAAGAGGAAACAGAAAGGCATGTAAATTTACCTGGGAATGAGTAAGCCACTTAAATAATTTAAAAAAAAAAAAAAAAAATCTATACGGAAGGATAGGTCAAATCAAAGCTAGGTAATGAGAAATGACAAAAAAGTATGCTGTGGGGGTTTTTTTGTTAGTTTTTTTTATTGCATACACTGTGTAAGTGTGCACTTGCACACACACACATCTTTGGGTATGTATATACTCACTGTATAGCCTGTAGTATAGTTTATTATAAAGAATACAAAAGACATTCTGTTGTAAACTTTAAAGAATATTTAATAACTTTTAAAAAATAAAATGTATATTTTAAATTTTGTTCTTTATATGAATGCACAAAAATGTATCATTGTAGTTGCAGCAACAAAATCCAAAGAACTGAGGAGACCTTCCCACTGTGGTAAGATACCAGTGACAATCTAGGAGAATTAACAATGGAATCCAAACAATTTCCCATGGCGAGTCCTGACTTGTTTTCTTACTGTGAATTGTCTAACTTGGTATCTATGAAGATCATTCACACTTAGCAAGCATCCTTGCAGACAAAGTTAATAAAGAGTCTGGTTTTAAAATAAATGTCACAATCAACTGCTGGTTTCTGTTGCTTACCTTTGGTGCCACATTTATAGCACAACAATGAAGCTGGGGGTAAGTGAATGGCTTCAACTTTCTCCATGCTAACAACCTCCTGCCCTGTCTATGAATGGGGGAAGAGGCAGCTGGGAGCCATGTGCACTGAAAGATGTAACCAGTTCTCAATTAGTTTGTGAGAAGTGAGGGCTTTGGATGGATTCGCATAGCAACCATATTGCTGATGCAAGCTAAAATATTTTTACAGCTTCTGTGCAGTTCCTTCCTCTCCATATTATAAATCATACAATGCTGCATTCAAATAGTAATTATTAAATGGAAGAATAAACCTTTRCGAGTTTATATTATTTGAGGGGGAGGAACAAAGAAATATTCATAGAACAGAAACTGGAGTGAATTTCAGTGATTGTGCACTATAAGATGTGGAGCTAAATAATTCTCTTGTACAAGCAACAAGATTTGGCTGCTACTGACAATTACTGTACAGGAAAATAAACCATATTTTATTAAATATATATATATATAACTGTAATTGTGAAGATGAAAAACCAGAAGTATATTGGACTGAATCTAAAAGCTAAATGCTGATGTTGCTGAATTCAGTAGGTCCAGCCAGGCACCCTGTGCCTTCACATCTTGTAAGCAGAAAGAGCAGTGAGTATAAATTAGGAGTGCTCTCCTTCAATGTCTTTGTTGCCTTTGGTTCTGTCTTTAATTTAAATGTATCGCATCCTCCTTCATGTTTAAAGATAAGTGAAAATAATATAAGAGATTTTACTAAAAGTGACAAAACACTAATGGAAGCAATTGGAATGACTTCTGTGTTGCTCTTCATACATATGATATAAGCAGCCTTTTAAATGGGTATTATATACTACAGGGTATTTATTTATAATCAACCAGTTCAACATGAAGTTTTATGCATAATATGGAACTATCTTTTTTTGTTTTTTTTAAAAAAAAAAAAGATTGTTGCTATTACATACCACAAAATATTCTGACCTCATCAGCAGAGAAAGGATGCAATGATTTTAAAAAGAAAATATGGTAAGTCTGAGGCTTGTTATATGCAGTATGTTCAGAGGTTTGAAACTGGATTGTGCTGGTAATGCTTTAAGCACCATAACATGTTTGGCCTGTATGAAGAGAGTTAATAACATCAAATATAGAAAATAGTCCAGTTCAAATTATAAACAAGTTGCAGTAGCATCTCAGTTGGCAGTGTAAGGGTAGTGTTTAAAAAAGAGAGTTATTAGCAGCAATGTGTGGTCTGGTTTGGGTTTTTTCCCCACCTTTTCAGCAGTTAGTGCTGTATGTTTCTGTTGCAGTGACTGGGATTTACAAAGTCAGTATTGCTTATATTCCCTATAGATACGTGTTTTTCAAAACCGAGGCCGTTTATCTTGTTGTAAAGACACCTGAACTGTGGAAAATGATTAGAGGGAGCCACAAAGTGTGAACCACAAAGTGTGACTTGTCTTCAGTTTCTGTTTCTCATTTTGTTTCTTCTGTAGGTTTAGCTGAAGTCTAGCAGTTTCCTCTAAGAGCTCGGCACATATTGGGAGACTCACAGGATGAGGGTTTGTGATCTCTCTTCTCCCTACACCACCATGAGGCAAACTGATGAGAGTTGCCCTCTGTGGGAGCTCTGTTGCACAACGGTTTGCTCTTACCAACTGAGCCATCATCAGCCTGCTGTCTCTGTATTAATTTTTAATGGCAGGGATCACTACAAATAGACTTGTCTACCTTTTATCTTTCTTAAAAAATCAATGTTTTATTAATGTATTCATCATACTGTTACGCTGCTTTTCAGTGGTGGAAACTGAGCTGTCAGCAGGAGCACCTGTGTGTACAAACTATAAACCATGGCAAGAACTAATGGTACATCTAACCTGGAATTGTGTCTATGCAGGTAAGAAAGGAACAGAGTGGAGAGAGGGAAGGAATGAATTTACACCATCTTTCGAAGAGCAGGACTGTTGACAGGTCAGCCTGGGCTCAGGAAGCAGAGCGCATTGAGACTGTGGTGATTGTGACACCAAGAGTAAGTCTCTTGCTTGGGGTACAGTGCGCCTGTGTGTGGGCTACTCACTCAGTTTAACCTCTGTCTTGGGTCAAGGGCTGTTAACATTAGTCAAGGCTTGTTAGCATGGCAGTAGAATCCTTTAGTGGTGGTGAGGTTGCTGTGATAGTGGGTGAGTGGGAATCCACATAAAATGCACACAAGTAATACATTACTTTCAACTTAGCCTGCACAGCTGAATGCCCCATGCTACAGAGGTTGATGCATAAAGGTAGGGGGTATGATTTTGGAAAATACTTGCTCTTTCACACACCAGACTGTCCTAAGCACCTCCCCACAAAACATGGAGTAGTTTGGGCCTGCGGGTGAGAAGACTGCAGGAAATCAGCAAAGAGGGGAAAAAAAAACCAAAACCACCCAAAACCTAAGCAGTGAGAGTAGTATTTGTCAATGGTGCAGGTCCAGAAAAGGGTTACTTACGGGCGTTAAGGAGATTGTTCAATAGGCTGTGGGTTGTTGAGTCCAGCTTTACTGCTGGAAATTGCCTTTAAATCAAAGTAAGCAAAATGTCACTCATAGCTGAGACCAGCTGTTGTAAACACCAAAGGTACAGGGTAACTTTTTTTGCCTGAACTTGATGCATGCTTCTAGTCTGTCACAGTAGGAATGGCTGCATTGAGCTTTCTGGGAAAACAGGGCACCATGGTTGTGTCTCTGGTCTATTGTCAGTGGCTGAGAGGTCCTCAAAGGCTGGCTGCAGGGAGCAGGCCAGCTGCATTGCTCTGTTYGCCTGTTCCCTGCTGTGTCCTTTCCCTGGGGTGCTTCAGCTTCTTGCTGTCACATGTGCATTATTTGGGGCTGCTTGCTGGTGGGGAATTGTTTGTTCGAACAACAGGAAACATCTGATTCTTAACCTCATCACTAGAAGGTGTGCACAGAAGTGTACTACATAAATTACTTCAGTTACCAATGCAGGGTGGGGAAATCGGACAACTGGTGGTTGTTTTCTGGCTAAGGAAAGTTATGATTTTGATTTCTGCAAATTCCAGAAAGTGTGGGGCATATTCTAGCCAACAGCCAGACAGAGGGAGATGGATCTGAAAAACACAACTGAGAGGTGACTCCAGTTCTAACAAAGACTGATCTGTCTTGGCTGTTGTAAGCATGCAGCTGGAAAAAAAAAAAATGCTAAGCATAAAAACATCTACAGTCTTAATAACTCTCAGAAAAATGAGCAATGTGCAAAAGATTTTTCCTTAGCAAGGCAAACTCTATCATACCTGCAGATGATGATATCCCAAAGTAAATTAATGAAATGGTGACATTCAGGAAAGGAACAGCTGACAGCTTTGTACGGATCTTCAAGCGTGGAAATGAGTGATATTTTTTGGCAGACTAACTTGAAATAGGGATGATAAAAAATAAAACCATAGTAGAATGACAGAGAGAACCCACTCACAAGTTGTTTACTGAAATGGAGATACAGCTGAAAGTAATTACTTGTTTCCCAGAGGTATAAGTGATAGCCTCCTACAAGAAATAATACTCAATTATTTCAGTTGGAATGTAAAATGGGATAGAAAGGTTCCCTCTTTCTGAGGTTAGATGCTGAGTATTTTAACCTCCTTTCAGAACATTACACATGTGTGTATATGAATGTAATATGTATTACATATACAACCATCTATATGCCACTGGCAATTAATAAGTGAGACAATGTCCAATAYTGTTTTCCCTTAACAGCCAGATCTCACTGTACAGATTCTGATTAAAAGCCTGACTTTGCAGCGCATAAGAATAAAAATACTCCTTTAAAATAACATATTTCTGAAGATGATCCTCTCCTGGCTACAAAATCATCTTGAGACACTTGGACGCAGGGCTGCTTGATCTTGACATTTTAGCTGTGTGCAAACTGTAGCAAAATTACAGTTGCATTCAGTGCTAGCTACTCTGTACCTTTTTTCCATGCTGAAGAATACTCATTTTCTACGCCCTCTCTTCCAGACCGTGAAATGCAGGAAGGCAACCTGGCAGGTTTTGCAGAGGTTGCCTCAGTGCAGTCTTTTCCTACCATCAGTTTGCAGATCAGCCCCTCATAAGCAGCCTCCTTTGCCTTGCCGTAGGGCATGGAAAAGGAACCATTGCTCTTTGCAGGTTTTCTTCTGTTTAAAGACAAGGCTGCTTCTTACCTGTGCCAGTTCAAGTACTGACTTTTTCTTTTCTTCCTCCTTCAGTAAAGTGGGGTGCTTCACAAAATCTTCAGAAAGATAGCATTATACACAGTTTATAGTACAAAGGGGAGGGGAAAAAAAAAAAAGGTCAGATGAATGAGCATGAAGGAGATTTCTCCTGTGTCCATTGGAGGAGGAGCAGAAGGATTGGGAATGGTATCTATGCACAGTAGGTGTCTGCCTTGACTACCTGACAATACATGGTCATTGCAAAGGTGAGTCCGAGAATCTAAGAGGGAAAAAAAAAAAAAAAAAAAACATTTTTCAGTAAATAAATAAAAAAAAAAACCCAACCCTATTTATTGAAACAAAGAAAAGAAAGTCATGCTTACACTGGTTTTGTTCACACACAGGAAGACGTATCACATACTGCTTTTCCTGCTGGTTCATGTCCTTGTTCTGTTCCTAGTTTCTGTCTGCCTTTTGTCCTTATCTGTATTGCTGTTTTACAGAATGAACAATGAGAGCATGGGAGAGTTGMTTTCTCCACAAAAGGCAGCCACCAGATACTGGGAAGAGGTACATTTGAAAAGTAATGTTTGGATGTGTTTTGCTTGAAAACAGTTTATAGTAGCAACCCACAGCTGTGGGGCTGTGTGGTTATCTCTGTAGCTATTGCTTTGAAAGACAATCAGGTTTGTCCCTGACCCAAAGGATGCTGTGGTTTACTTTACTGTACTTTACTTTTACAAGCATATGTGTGCACAGGTCCCTATGGGGGAATCACTGGAGACTGTCCATGCATTAATCATAACCATCAATGCCTCATCAACAATGCCTGTGTCTTTCTACTCAGCCTTTTCAAGAGAAGCAGCAGGGAGGTGGTGGTTCTTCTCCCAGCCCAACTACTGACCTGCTGTGCTGCCTCTGGTAGATTACTTCATCAGAAAAGGGGATGGGGAAGAGAGTCTTCTCTTCCTTCCAGTTGTACTTATATGAATGTACTAAGTGGTTGTTACTATTCCTTTACAACACCACTGTAAAAACTGTCATTGAAATAAAGGTTTGCCTTCTACTTCCTAGCAAAGGAATGCCTTCAGAGACAGATGCATAATAAAACCTCGGTGGCTGAATTTGTTTTATAATTTTGAGCAYGCATGACTGAAGAAGATTCTTCTGCCACATGTGCTGTGTGTTCTTCAAGTTGTGTCACCATATGATTCTAACTATAAGATTGTTAACATGAAAAACAAAAGTGTCACATGCTTAGGGCCAGAAAAACATTGTAACAGCAGTAAGAGAAGGAGCCCAATTCATTTTAGGTGACAGTGCATCAAAACTTTTGTCATCAATTAGTTTCAATCACATAGTGCAGCTGTAAGACAGACTAAAAATCTTTTGTGTTTTGAGGTGTTTTCTCTGTATTTCACAGCATTTACTAGGAATATTAATTAGCATTTTTAAATTGTCTGATTGTATGTTGAGTGTGAGAGAGAGCTGGAGCTGGAAACCAAAGCTCTATCTTCACTGCATTCAGGAATGGGACTTTGGGCCATAAATGGAGGGCTGACATATAGCTGAAACARCCTGAGCTCCAGCACAGCTTTCACCTGTGTATCCTCAGGCTAAGGTTTGTGCCATTGGGGCTACACTATAGCCACAACCATGGCAAGCTGGATTAACGACACAGGTGCACAAGAGTCAGAGACAAGGTACTACACTGATGACTGATTCTTCTCTGACCAAAGTTACACTGGAATAACTGCAGGTCAAAAATCTGATAGGTGCATCTATGCCAGTCTTACCTACCTAGTTTCCCTGCTATTAATAGAAAAGGAGCATGGTTTTATTGGCAAGGTTGAGTAATGGTAACAACATCCCAACTTGTAACTTACTTACCCTAGGACTGAGGATGGGGTTGAAGACTTAAGCTACCTTTAGGCTATCTTGAAGTTAGATATTTAGCCTAAGGGGCTGGTCCTCGCTGGAAAATTACTGGACAAATACAGGTACCCTAAAAGGCAATTCACCCTACCCTGACTAGGCTTCTGTCTTTGGATGGTGGGGACTACCTCTCCACTGAGTCTAGTCTAAGCCTTAGATAAACCGCTTGGTAAAGTGCGTGCTCTTTGCAGTGCATCATAAAACAGAAAATGTGTGCAGTATTCCTAGTTCTGTACCTTGAACATAGTATTATTTTAACTAAATTAAAACATAAAAGACTTAAATCTTGCAGAGTTTTACTCTAACATCATGCAAAATTTGGAATTATTAAAACAGGCTTGGGCCGAGTATATCTGGATCTATGGTTACTTATTTAGTTACGATTAAGTAGGATTTGAAAACCGATATTAAACTGTACCTGCACCATAGCTGTGCACAATCCAAAGATTCCCACTGCTAGTAAGTTTTCCTGGAGCCATATTTTCACTGTTTCATAGCAAGGCTGGAAAAAACCCCCAGAATATTGTATTAGCCATAAACACACAGCTCTACTCCCCTGGGAATATACAGACAGAAAAGAGCCAGATCAGACTAAGCTGCTAGGTAGCCTGGATTAGCATTTCAGCATTGGAGCAACTACTGTGTGTTTCTGGGTTGAAGCTTGAACATGGAGTACTAATTGTAATGACACAAAAAAAGTGCACCTCTAAAATGCTGCATGAGCACTGCTCCATATAAATTGGGCCAATAACTAAGAATAAACAAGCAGTGGATTTGGGTCCTCTTTGCCCTCTAAAAACCAACTAGAAGCAGTTAGAACTTCAGAACGAGTCTTTCATTTTCTCCATGTTTCAGGAAAACAAATATTTATTATAATATAGATATGTATATCAAGCCTAAACGTTCCAGTGAGAGCTGCTCAGTAGCCACTCCTGCTGCACGTGGGCCCATTTCATACCATCTTCCATCATTTCAAATTGCAGTATGGGCACTCCTCCATTATTTTCTTCCTGCTTTAAGTTCTGCAGTAGCTGTAACCTCATGTTCCCCACCCAGTTTTGGGGAGGGTGGAATTGACCCAAGTGAAACCTTTCTTTTAAATAATGTGTAAATAATGTCTGTAAGACAACCTTGTGCAAAAATTGTGCCCTCTGTCTTGTAAAGGTACACGGYCAAGAATCATTCAGCCTTCAGTTAGTGGCTTTCGCATATGTGTAAAGGAAAAACAATGCCCACCAGAAGACACATGGTGTTAACCTGCACTGATCTTCTTGGTACCCTGAATAAAATAGAAGAAGAACTTTTAAGTCCTTAAATTCAAAATGTAAGAGGTAGAAGGGAGCCATGTTTGGTTGGAACTCGGCCTCTGCCAGTGCCAATCCATGCATATGAAATCTCACTAGGAAGTGGCCAAGAGAGCTTTACTCATTGTCTTCACAAACCATTAGAACAGCAAAACCTCCTTATAATTCCACTTCATCAGATGGCCTTACTCCACACCCCTCCTGGGTAATTGCACTACCCGTAATTAGCACAAAGAATTGCTGAGCTAATTTCAGAGAAGAATTTAGGCTCTGACTATCTGCTCTGGAAAGATCTTGCTGAGGACATTGTAGGGAAATTATCCCATGGAGTTTTGAATTTGATTACAGGCAAATGCATTTGCAAAAATGCTTCTGGCAATTCAGTGGAACAGTTCCCACTCTCCTACTGTGCAGTGGAAGCCCCTGAACTAGGGTTCCTGGCAGGAGCAGAGCACTCCAGGCTGACGCAGTCCTCTTGCCTCACGACTGCCTGGGCCATGGTAAGCTATGGCTGCTGCTCCAGGGCTTGTGCTATGTGTGTGGACAAGCCATTTGCCTTTACCTCTACCTGACTCCAGTAGGTGAGATATTAAAAAGGACAATCCTGTCATGTCCTAGCTAGATCTAGCTAGGCTGTGCTCCAGATGAGTGTTGGAAGGTACTTGTCTGCAATGCGAAACAACAGCTTAGTGCCTACTGAAAGGAAAGCATTCAGCTCATAAAAATAATTAAATTGGCGGTTTCATTGGAGGTCAAAAGCTACAGCTCAACATGAGCCTTCTAAAACCACCCAATTAAAGATGAGTTAAGGGTACAACATACCTTATCATCTGTATAGCCCTGCAAATGACTAGCTGCCTGCCCTTTACCTGGGTTGCAAGGCAGCTGCTGAGCTGCTGCTGGAGAAGTACTCACCGCTTTCCACCAGGTCCCTGGGGAATGGAGTCCACAGTTCTCACTGAATTCTAAGCAGCAGGAGTCCGGCACCCGGGTTGTATTGTACACTTCAAACCAGTCAGTATAGTTGGAGACTCCACAGCATCTGAACTGGAAAAAGAAGAACCGAGACAATACCGTAAGTATGATCTGTCACTGACTTCTGCTCGTTCTGACTTCCGCCTCCTGGAGTTGGACATTCAGTGCATTTCAACTACACCAGCAGAGGCTTGACATTTTAAATACAGTATTTCCTCAGCTTTACCCAAATAGACCCTTTCCCCCACTCTTGTATTATGGTTAAATATGGTCTTGTATGTAGCTAATGTTGATACATGAAGCAAAGACACCTATTTGCAGTGGCAGGACACTGGAGGAGCACAGGACAACCTCAGCCAAGTACTGAGGTTAAGAGTTGATGTGACTGAGCAGGATTATAACAATCGTTTGCAGCTTGTTGTCAGGAAAAAAATTATTTAAGATGCAGATACAGCACCCAGGAGATGAAGATACTGGGATCCCTATGGCACACTACTTCTGAAATCATGACTGAAGTTAATGAGGCAAATTTCTCTCTAAGCTGTTTTAATTACTGATCACCTTTGAAAGTCTTTGTCAGTCAGTAAAAGATGTATTTCCTCCTCTTCTCTCTTTGGTGCAGTTCCTTAATGTCATCATCTGATGCTGCTAAATAGTGGTGCTTTGAGTGTCTGCATTAGGTGTCTGCATATGATGACACAGTGTACAATGACTATGTTAGTGCTAAATCCAAAGATTTGTTCCACTTTGGTAGCGGGATGAAAGGTATAGGAAATGTACATAACAGTACAGGGAATAGCTCTGTGACCATCTTCTCCCTCTGGGAACTGGTCTATTCCTGTGATACAAAATAAGCTAAGACTCATTACCATATAGATGTATACACCATCTGTCACTCCTGTGCTAACTCAAAAGTATGAATTTGTCGGTATTCAGACACTTCACCACTAATGAGTAAAACAAGACGACACTGGGCTGCAGAACTGCTCTCTGCTATTCGCAGTTCTTCACACTTTTTCAAGGCTATGCCAGCCACCTACTTAGCCCCAAAATGACTTGCCAAGATCTTATTTTTTAAATGTGATTTTATATAAGCCTGTACAGTATTTTTCACATCCCTACAGAGACCATTCCTCTTGTTTCTGATAGACTCATAATCATGCAGGTGTCTGCATCAGCAGGACCAAGGACCTAATTCAGATCCTGATGTTTACACTGGTCTGAGGGAGAGTTTTCCCTATATATATAATAGTTGTAGAGTCTGTGGCCACAGAGGGCTGAGTGTTCAGGTCTTGTTGCACACACAAGCTCTGCCATTCAAGACCAATAGAGGGCGGAGGTGTCACATATTGCCTCGTGCATCATACGATGCTTCAAGCACTCGCAGAAAGTAGTCCACAATAGAGACGTTTCAGTGCTCACAGCACTGTTTTTCTTCTGCCAAGCAAAAGTCAGAAATCTTTACCGGACTAACATCTGTCCCCCCAAGGTTCTGCTCAGAATTCCGATTTGGTCCGTGGCAGGAATCAATCCTTAGCTTGCAACTGTTTGATTTGTGAGTTTACAGGCTTCATTTTCTACAAACTGACTTGAAAGTAAAAAAAGTTTGTGACTTTCTTTTTTTCCTCTACGTTCCTGCACACAAGACAGGAGCTCCGTGTGTAACAGGTCGCAAAAGTGGATAGCAGTGGCATGGAACACATGGCATGCATTTGAGAAAAGCTGGTTTATCTGGAAATCTAACAAGAAGGTCTTGCAGGCTGTCACCATTAGAGTCAGGAGGCAGCTCTTTGATAGACAGTGAGAAGTGACAGCTTGTAAATAGCAAGCCTTGAAAACGTGGCTCATCTGTGATGTAGAGAGTGCAACAGTAAGGGCTGAGACATTTGAGTGATGTTCTGGCCAAACACAAGTGACACAAGTTTGCATAAATCGGGACTAGACCCCTTCTCCCCATAATATTGCATGGCTGAGGGTGTCAAAGTCTGACAGACTAAGGAGATGAAGTACAGGTTTTAGTTAAGGGCTCACTAACGGGTTGAGGACAGCTGTTCCTATGGAGCCTGTGAAGCAGAAGGTGGCTAGGCCATGATCTAGGGTTGGGACTCCAAAGAGTAAAACTTCCTGGTAAGCCAGAAGGTGGAAATAGGAGGGGATGCAGTTGCAAAGGCAAGCTGCAGTTGGACACACATTGCCTGCCCACGCAGATCCTCTGTGTATTGTGCACAGGATTAAATATTGATACTTGCCTGCCACTGCTGGGAGACAAGGCAGTCCCAGCAATGGGAGAAAGAGCTAAGAAAAGATCAAGGGTAAAAAAGAATGAAGTAGCATGAGGATCAATAGTCTTGGGACTGGAAAAAATAATGTCTGGAACTGTAACTGGAAGAGATGTCATGTCTTTGGAAGACGAAGGATGAGCGATGGAATTAAGCAGCGGATGATGCACAATCCTAAAGGAGAGGAGGTGACGAGCACAGAAGAGTACTAACACCACAGAGACCAGAGAGCGCGCGAGCAAGTGAGCGAGCAGTGTTCAACGAAGATCAAGTCCGGTGAACGGCATCTCTAGGGAGCAGAGGCACTGACCCATGGCAGTAGGTCAAAGAGGCAAGAACAAGGAAACAAGCAGCAGTGGGACTGAATGGGTCACCAGTACAGATTCAGCAAAGGGGTCCAGCTAGAAGCCAAAAAGACGCATAAACTGAGAGCTCAGTAAATTCAGAGACTTCATTATGGAGGCCCAAATAGAGAACAGAGAGTGTGGGAGTGAATTTGGATCATGTGACACGTGACTGATTTATCCTGTGTGCATGAAGGTGAACGATAGGTAGCCAAATTGTTGAGGGAGATGATGAGGGACTATTAGAAGAAAGGGGAATATTGAGGACAAAGAGCAAAGTAAGAGGATTTTTGAGAGCAATGTTCTCTTTTGAACAAGGTTTCTAAGCAAGGATTGTTGGAGACAGTCCTACACTTGGAGGATGGAGAAAGCTCAGGTCACATGAAGGATAACTTCTGTCACCAGCAATTTGTCGTAGCCAGTTATACCAGACTTCATGTTCTTCCACAAAGGCTGATGTTCTGCCAGAAAGTTAAACTGCCTGACTGCCATGAAGCAATTGCAGACTTGATTCTTGCTACAACCACATTCATTTTTTGGTCACATTTACAGTCCTGTCTTGTTCCCTTCACTAGCAAAGTGATAAAATTAGGCAAGGTTGCCTAACTGATTAGTTCTGTTCCTAGTTTCAACAGGGAACAATACATTTATGTTTTTTAGAAACAATTACAAACTAATAGTGCTTATTTTGCGGTACCCAGACTAACACACTTTAAAATGGGGTAATCTGTTAAAAATGTCAGCTACTGTCTTGAATAGCAGTAACTTTAAGACACCTTGACTTGGACACCTCAGGCCACTTGATTTTAGGGCTTGCAGCTGTGAAGGAGCATGCATGATTAGATGCAATTGTGCCTGCCCACATGAACAAATGCGGGTACTTATGGCATAAGGTGACAATCAGGTAGTAGTTCTGGGGACACTTGTACAGTGTTTGGCAGAGTTGCTCAAACAAGCAAAAGCTTGTCAAATGCCTCTGAGTATCTAAGCTCTTGCTGCTGAACATTTCCAGGAATATTGACAATACACTGCTGTTTGTTTCACGTGTTTCATGTGGGAGGCTCTGTCTCCCGAGATGTCAAAACACATTTTTTCCCTCTTTTGTTAGAGACATAAATCACTCCCCACTCAGTGGGGTTCTGAAGTGGCTTGTCAGTTCCCAAGAGCTCAGGACATGCAGGGGCTGCTCAACACAATGATGCAGTCAAAGGTCATGCTGCTGAGGAGTGATTTTCCCAGCCAAGCAGCACCRAACAGCACTGAGGTCTCTGTGCCGTATTTACAGAATGCAACGCTGCTTGCAAATAGCTTACTTTTTGTGTTAACAAGTAACTGCTGCTCTAGCATGGGGTGTCTAGGGCTGGTAATTAATGTTAAACACAAAGTTTCTATCTTAGTGCAATAGAAATGTTAAGGAGTTGAATTCTTGTATGTATTTTACAGGCAATCCCAGTATGAAGGCCAAGTAGGCCTTATTTTCTTTGCCAAATTCCTGCGAAATCAGCCAGGCTGGGATAGGGTTCATGAAAATAAACAGACACCCAATCATTGTTGCAGACAGGTTTTAGCAATTCCTGGGTTTCCAGTTTTGTGAATGTGATGGAGAACTAGGGACATGGTAGGGTGCCTTTTAAACGCGTTTTTTCTCCATCTCTGTAAAAAGTGTTGAATAAGATAGTTTTATTCTAAAATCATGTTTAATGGGTGGTTTGGATTACTTCAGCAGTAATCCTAAAGTATGGTTTGATCTAACAGAATCAATGACTAGGGTAGAGGGAGATGGGTCAAATTTTGTTCTCAGTTACAGTGGTCTAAATAGACATGAAAGGCATTACACAGCAGTGTAAGTGAGCTGAATTTGCTCACTTTAGTGAAGCTAACGCATTTTCTGCATGCCTCAAATTACTGCCTGGTTAGTTAAAAGGAGAAGTGTTCAAATATTGATCACAAAGATGTTGGCGATGAAGCAACATTTTAAAAATTAATGCCTATTTCTCATTTCCTAATGATCTCCACCTGTAACTTTAACCAGTCCTGGTTGGTAAGGAGTGTAATGCAGTTCAGGGTAACTTACATCCTAGGCTATTAGAATTTTAGTCATGTTTAACATCGCTTTGTAAGCTTTTGTAGTCTTCAGTCAAGACACGCAAAAGTCACCTGCTTCTGTTTCTGATCCTTTTAAGGTGTGAAACGCTATTGAGAAAGGCTGTGAGTTTGGTTAGCTGAAGGTATTAAAAAGAAATCAATAAAATGTTCCAATTTGAAACAGCTCCCTGACCTAGAGGCTTAATACGACTGCAAAATAAGTCTAGTGCTTTTCCTCTAACATGCGTTGCATGTATGCAGCTCAACCCAGCTCCTTTATCGGTAATCTGAACAGATCTGTCATGGACCAAAACTGCAACTTTCTCCTTAAAGACGGGCCTGATGGACCCTATTTTTTCATTGTTTGCATTTCTCAAGGCACAAAGGCTTCAGAGAAGAAAGCCCCCCAAAAAAGGTGCGCAGGCCTTTCACACTTGAAGAAGAAATACAGTAATCACCACTCACAAGTCACTGTGTGCACACTGGGTATCCATAGTCCCAGTCAAAACTCCCCTCTGATTTGTGATCGGCCAGTCCCACAGAAATCAAATGCCATCTAAATGTGGTTCTGTTTCTGAAAAAAACTTTTTTTCCCCTTCTTTAAGCAAAAGTTGCCATACACAGTCGTACTTAGTGAACTCAGGGTGGGGATGGTCTCTATCTAAGCTAATAGTAGGAGAAGTCATAGAATCATAGAATCATTAAGGTTGGAAAGGACCTCTAAGATCATCGAGTCCAACTGTCAAACCAACACCACCATGCCCACTAAACCATGTCCCTAAGCGCCTCATCTACACGTCTTTTAAATACTTCCAGGGATGGTGACTCCACCACTTCCCTGGGCAGCCTGTTCCAATGCTTGATAACCCTTTTGGTGAAGAAATTTTTCCTAATGTCCAATCTAAACCTCCCCTGGCGCAACTTGAGGCCATTTCCTCTCATCCTATCGCTAGTTGCTTGGGAGAAGAGACCAACACCCACCTCGCTACAACTTCCTTTCAGGTAGTTGTAGAGAGCCATAAGGTCTCCCCTCAGCCTCCTCTTCTTCAGACTAAACAGTCCCAGTTCCCTCAGCCGCTCCTCATAAGACTTGTTCTCCTGACCCTTCACCAGCTTCGTTGCCCTCCTCTGGACACGCTCCAGCACCTCAATGTCCTTCTTGTAGCGAGGGGCCCAAAACTGCACACAGGATTCGAGCTGCGGCCTCACCAGTGCCGAGTACAGGGGCACAATCACTTCCCTACTCCTGCTGGCCACACTATTTCTGATACAGGCCAGGATGCCGTTGGCCTTCTTGGCCACCTGGGCACACTGCCAGCTGATGTTCAGCCGGCTGTCAACCAGCACCTCCAGGTCCTTTTCCTCCAGGCAATGAAGAACTATGCCAGAGCTTAGATCCTTCATGACTGAGCCTACTACTTTAACCACAGTGCCATCCTTCTGCTCAAGCTCTGAAAAATACTTTTGCAAAGAAAGGAGTGTGAATGCAGAGAGGACAAGGGAGAAGGACTCATTACGATTTCTGTTACTGTCATGTTTTTTACATGTCATGCTTTTTTCTGAGGCTGCTGTTTTCCATCCACGTATAGACATGGCCCATAGCTAAACCAATGACTGATGTCTACCGGCCCCATTAGAAAAGTCAGTGCTGAGACATTGTCCTATATGGCAACGTGGTTAGCTCTAATGTGGGGGTTTTTTGAGAGCTGTCTCTTAGGAGCCAGAACGCAAACAGAAAGCCTGGGCTAGGACTTTCCTTTCAGAAAGTCCCCTGTATTGCCCTAATCCTCCTATCAGTGATTACACTCTACTCATTAGGGATGTAAGGGATAACGATTATTACTGAACACAAAAAATAATACTTGGCATTTACATAGCGCTATTCAACTGCAAAGTGTTTTACATAATTAACCATGCTGGGATTGCCTTCGCTGCACCACTGCAATAGTCTATTCCTAAATAGTTTTGAAAGATACATGTGAAAACCAATTATGCAGAGTGGTAAAAATGGATCTGTGGGAGCTCTTTGCTTTTCTCCTCAGCGCCCAGCACAGGGAGCACGGAGACTTTAACACTATGGTACTGTCAGGACAGCGCATGGTAATTTCATAGTTGCCATGTTAGAAAAGAGAGTAATGTAACATGACTGTACATGGCTTGCAGGATGGCACTTTCCTATTATCTTTTGGGCTCCTAAGACTGAGCTAACATTAGTTTCATCTGGAACTTATAAGACAGTCTTTAAAATGTAATAGGTTTCAAGGCCAAAGGAATCATTAAGACAATCAAGCATGATCTGTAGCACTACACAGACCACAGACTATTGAGTCCTGCCTCAAACCCAAGCTTGTCATTGAACAAGACCATTTCTTTTAGACAAAAAACCCTGTCTTGACTTCAGAGAAAAAGAATCCACCATCCTGCTGTACAATGGCATCCTACCATCAGATATCTGTATCTTGAGTTTTTAGCTCTTGGATCAATTACAGAGCCCTTTTCTTTCAAAACCCTTTTCCCTTCCTGCTCTCTTTTTAAGGACTGCAATCACATCACTACTTCATCTTTTCCTGGTTACATAAACCTTTTAAAATTTCTCACCATAATGTAAATTTCCAAAATTCTCATTGTTCTTTTACATTTTTTCTGAATCCAATCCAACTTGTGAACATCTTGAAAAAATGTGACTAGGTGAACTAGACATAGTATATGTTGTTACACTTATTTTACAGAAAGGGGAGCAGAAGCATGGGGTTTATATCCCATAAGTCCTCCAAATAATGCTTTTTCCCCCACCTTTGCTGTATGCTTTTAAAGTTCTTGGGGTGTCACTGAAACCAGATCAATATTTACTGCAAACATCTTAATATTAGTAATTTTTACTACATTTTTACTAAGGAGAGTTAAGTTAGTGTAAAAGAGTAAAACTTCTAATACTGTTTGATATAAGCAATGATATTAAAAATTTTATCTATATTTCACATGGCTTACTCTTGGTCTAGCACCACAAAGTGCATTTCTCTTGTCAGTAGTTGATGCCTTCTCATATTTGATCATAGTATTGGAAGAGAAAAATATTAACAATATTGCAAGATGCTGAGGCCTTTTAAAGGTAACCAAAAGAACCTTCCACATGCAGTTGTTAGGATGCAGGACTGGAATGCTTATTAGCTTGTTTGCTGGACCTGAGCTGTTTGTCTTTCACACACAGCACTGTTGCTGTCAACCTTCTGCACTCCATACAGACAGCTCCCGCAGCCCCAAAGATGCACATGGACTTTGGCCAATCAGTTCTTTTGTTCTGTTAGTGACCCCAAATTTTTAATTTCTCAGACCTTTTCTTAGCAGCCTGCCGCTCCTGTTATCTTGTATCGTACAGAAGAGTATATGTGAATCTTGACACTATCAGACTGAAAGATGTTCAGGATTTCAGCCCAAATGGCAATAGAGGAAGTAATGGGTAATAAGCAGGTTTATCGTATCAGAATGTGGTAGGTAGCCCATCCATCATCTTGAATAGTTCATATAATCTTGGAAGCATTGGAAGAGGTTATCATCTTTGGCCGACTTAAAACATCAGAGGCAAGACTAAAGCCCTGCCTGTCTGTACCATGCTAGCACCTCTGGAGGAGAATTTGAGAAAGCTATGCAAGATTTTTTGAGTGAAGCCAAGGCGGTACAAGTGCTTCTTCCTAAAGCAGAAGAAAAGTTGGACACTTTTACTCATTCAAGAAGCAGAGAAAATCAAATCAGAAAGATCATTCCCAAGAGAACTGATTGAACTGCATATGAAAAGAGAAGGACAGAGCTAATAAACCTGAACTGTCAGTGATGGTGTTTCCTCAGCAAGCCAGACAAGGAGAAAAGGAGGAAGCCAGCTATAGTGTTCACCAGTCCTTACGAGACAAACGCTGGCAGAGTACTGTCAGAGAATCAGAAGGATGCAACAGCGGTGGCAACATAGCAGAAAGCATTCCCAGCCCATCTGTGATGGAGGATGATTGAATTCTGCTGGAAAAAACATATTGACTGTAGGAGGAAGTTGTAAACTCCATGGCCGGTTTCCATTTTGACTACACTAGTGGAAACCAACAATAGCAACAAAAGGAGACAGGACAGAAATGAAAAGGGGTTGAAGTGGTTCTTTATTATTATGCTATTGCTCTTCATTCCAACATAAGCTGTCCCTTTGACTTTAAAGAGAAGGTATGTTTCCTGTCTGACCATCTCCTTCCCTCTCCACACAGCACAGAACTATATGATATTTAGGCATCAACACAATATAAATTTTTAAAAGAAATAAGCTATCCTGGTCAAAGGAGAAATAAATAAAAATTACAATTTGTTACAAAAAGCAGAGAGTTTAGTTGCTAATGTGCTGACTGGGTGGGAGGAAGAGATTGGCTTGGGATCTGGAGGTTTAATTAGGTTCACACCCAGAACATGCTGTTACAGAACCCAGAGGGTAAAGAGAAAGAAAAAAAAAAGCTCAGACTTACATCTGTTTGAATGATGCTCCATGCATTAGTCAGGCCAATATTTCCATCTGTCCCATACAAATGAAGCCCTTTCTTCAGATCCCGCTGAGCATACTTGTCAATCTAAAACCAACAACAAAAGACAAAAAACTCAAAATTTGCTGAGTACCACATTTCAGAATCAAAGTGCACGGAGCAGGGTGATGTTGGACAACAGTCCTATACTGAAATGAATAAAAAGTTAACCAACATTTCCTAAAGCCTTTCTCCAGTAGAGCTGGTATCTGTTACAGGTATCTGCATTTTGTAAAAAACATGAGGAGTTCCTCTTCTGAGTTAATGTTCATGTTTTCCATCACAGACCTCCAGAACATCTCTTCCCTTCTCACTTAACCACCAAAGTACTATAGAGAGACTGGATTCAGTTTAATCACTCATTTTTTGCAAATGAGGCCTATATATGAAAACATTCATCTACCCACAGCATTTCCTTTTAGCTTAATATCTTTAATTGTGACCAAGTACCCCTCAGCATCTTCCATATGCTTCCTGGGAGATCAACAGCGGCATTAACATTGTACTGATGCTCTGAATTGTGTTCATTACGTCAGCCAGGGTACCCCACTTCTTACAGCAGGATGGACATAGTTATATTGAAGCAGCAGGGAATGAGCTATCCAAAATTCAGCACAGACAGGATTTAAGAATTTAGTTACTAAATGGAGCTGCTCTTAAATAAATGCATTTTTGTTGATTTAATAAAGTACAAAGTTCTGCTTTAGAGGCTTTTGCAATTGAAGATGGTGCTTTCTTGTTGAGAGTCTCTGCTGGTAAAGCAGGCTATTGTGGATCCACTGGTCACCACCAGGTAGTATCCAAAATAATTGCAAGTGCCTCTCTCCCAGTCTAACCATACATACACATTTCTACAGAATCAAGCAAACACAAAAAAGGAAGTAAATAATAAATGGATATTCATGGTTTAACCTGATTTTTCTCTTGTAAATGAAAAGCACTGAATAGTGCTGCTCAAATACCTCCGTACATTCCCCCCCTCCCCTGGGTGCTTGTCAATGTTAGTGGTCTGTTTGACATCAGAGGTATAGCAAGAAGGGTGAGCAGACCTGTCCCATTTTCTTCTCCATCAATCTGCTATAAATCTGACTGCAAAATACAGTGCCACTCTGAGATCTTTCTGCTGCAACAGTCAAAACCAAAATTAAATTCACAACTTACTTCATGGGGACAGTCTAAGTTAATACATACTCTCTTCCATATCGGACAACAGGCAGACATGGTGTATTCTCTAGTGATTGCCCCTCTGACACTAGTCATTCCAGCTGAGGGGGGACTAAAATGAAGTAACCAATGCTGATTTTGAGTTAACAGAGGGAACAAAGGTATTCTGCTTCTACCATACACTTGGATTTTCCTTCTGCTTTGTTCAGTCAGAATTGTTTTCATTTGCTCCTGGAAAAAAAAGTGGATGCAAAGCATCTTCCACAGTGTAAAAGAGGAACTTTCAACCCACTACATCATAATTATTACGGGGTAAAAGTTACTCAACAACATGACTCCATGAAAAACTATGACCTCAAAAGTTCATCATGTCCAAGAAATCTCTGCTGTATGTGCTTGATCTCTCCAGTTCTTTTGTCTCCTTCCTGAAAGTTTATCACCATCAAGCTCAGCCACTAATAAAATAGCTTTGGGACAATACAAGAAAGATGTACGACTTAATCTCAGCACCTTAACTATCACGCAAGCACTTTCTCGTGGATGACTATCTTGAACAGTAGGTGCTGTGCTCCCACTGTAATTGTCACGTAAGCTGCTTTTGACTTTACACAGAGATTATACATAGTCACTGGTACGTTAATTAGAAGAGAAAACCAAAGCTGAAAGCTATCATTAAATTTGGAATTAGTTGAGTAAATTACAGGCAATAAATGATAAAACTTGTATGTGTGTGGGATTCCTAGCATTCATTTAAGAATTAGATTGAACTGGGTTTCAGCTCTTCACTTACACCCAGCTCCCTGTGTCTCAGCTGGACCTGCAGTGGTCTCCAGCAGAGCCATCAATTAGGATGGAAGGGCATGGTTGTGTTGCTAGTCTGAGAGAGGCTTTGAAATATAGTTAGTGTCCTACAGAGGTAGCGAGGTAAAATAATTGTTGAAAAACTAATTCTTATTCAGAAGGGGACAGAGGTGAAGAGGAACAGCATAGCTGAGGGCAGGTGGGGACAGAAATCTAGCTAGTACATCTGTTGCCTTGAAGACAAAAGAGAAAGGTCTATTTGGAGTATTAATTTATCACACCTGAAAAAAATCTGCCCTGTAAAGAAAGAGTGCTATGCATCAGCCTACAGTTCATATCACCACTAATCTGGAACAAGGGAGATAAGGTCAAATGAAACAGTGATGCTTATCTGAAGGGCAAACGCCATGCTACCAAAAGCATGCAAAATGCAAAGTTTCCATTTCCTCACTCAAATTTTGCTTTGCAAACCAATGCAGTGGCTCAGCATGATAATCCCTTTTACCAGGGCTCACAGGCTGCCCTTGTTAATGCAATCTTCATGTCCTGTTTGAGATCAATAATAATAATAACGTAATAATAATTTAATAGCTTATGATCAACATTTATAAAGTACTTCAAGATCAGGAACAACGTTTTGTTAATCCATGYGTGCTTTAACATGGTCTCAAGAGATTGCCTTACCAAGCATTCCTGCTCTTCCTTTTACCTGGAGAAGATGCACTAGCAAGCAACCTGCTGAGGCAGAGTGAAAGCAAGTCCTCTCTTCCTCATAAAATTAACCACTTTTCCCTGCACAAAGAGTGCAAGACCTTTATACTGGGAACACAACTGGCAACAGATTTCCATATTGCAGAAACTGAGTAAACAGCAGAGCATTACTCAAGAAAACAGGCACTATGTGACCAGTTCTCTCAATACTATTTCAAAAAGCCTCAACATCAATTCATGCACAATGTATGACCCATTATTATTTGTTGTTTTAAAAAGAAAGTGCCTGTTTGAATCTTGCTTGGAAGAGGATATAAGCTTTTTATAATCCCACACCACGTGTGTGTCTCATTTCCTTATCTCCCTCATCTCTATGCAGGTTGCAACTTTGAAAGAGGCATACACATGCTGTGAAACAGTATCTCCAGATTTCTTTACTTTTTTATTTCATGTCCACTGGCACGGGAAGGTATCTGGAAATCTCACACAGTTTTATACATTTTATACACACACACACACACACACAGAGCTTTGTATTTATTTGAGTGATTATAAATGTAGGATTTTACATAGTTCTCCTTTGCTAAAGTTTCTAACTGATCTTCGAACCAAGTGTGCTGTAAATGCACCGAAGAGTGCTATTCTCTGAAGAGCAGCTGATTTAAAACCTCTTTTTCGCAGAGCTACTCCTTAAAGCATTCACGCTCTCCTGTTTGTTTACGCTAGTGTCAGAAAGGTCTTCATCACCACCTAGAAATAACCTTGTACAGCACAACTGAGTCTGTGGCCCTTTGGCACCAGGAGAAAGGGGAAGCAGGCACCGGCCTTTGGTCTCCTGTCACTTGTGTCTGCAGCTGAGGTACCAGCATGAAGTCCCCCACCGTCTATGTCTCCCCTGTTTCTAGCCGGTTACATAGAGCCTTTTTTATTAATGTGTTATCCTGCATGAATTAATCAGTCTTGACACAGAAATAGCCTTGGACTTCTAAGAGCACAGATATTAAACAAGACCACTTCTCTCATTCAGCTTGCGAGTTCAGTGTCTATGTGCAGTCCTATTAAAAGCACATTGACCTCTGCTTGAATAACCTGTGTACAAGGTTATAACATGGATATTTTTTCCCCTAATTGAAGCACTGCTTGAAGCTTTAGACATATGATTCCTACTGGCTTTGACCAGAGAGGGGTAAGTAAAACTCAGCACCTATTTGTGGAACATAGCTGGCAAATGCTCCTCCAGGTCATTCTGTTTCCTGCTTACCTCAATTTTGTTTCTTCCTCAAAATATTTTTAGAATAGCAGGAACTTTTCAATATGTCTTTATTCTAATTGTATATTTGATTTAAATGAAAACTCATAAAACACCCCCAGCTGTCTCTTCTGCCTTCAATTTGAGTTTTTTAGAAAATGATCTTTCTGAAAATGAAATGCTGCACCACAGTGATTCATCATGTCTCCTGACAAATGATCCCACCCAGCATTCACCAATCTGTCAGCTTCTCTTGTTTGTCTCTGTGCTACGAGTCCTCAGCCAGGCAAAAAGTCTATCGCAAAACAGGGACTGTCAGTACTGTATTAAATATTCTGCAATTTGAATCTGCTGCGTTCTCCCATACGCAAGCCAGGCCCTTCACAAAGCACAACTGTATCTAGTGAAGGAGCACAATGAAGCATAATAAAAACTCTCAGCAGGCAAACTGTTACTCTAAATGAGATGCCTATTTTTAGTCATGTGGAATACCAGAGATTTCCTTAGAAGAAAGAGTTTCTGAAAGGTTAGGCAGTAAGAACCTTTTATCAACCTGGAAGTGAAGCAGAGAAAAATTCTTTTCCTCCTTGGGAAACAGATGAGAGGTGTAAGCTTCAAGCTGGCACCCCATCCATGTCAATTCCTATGACTTCTGGCTTCAGACACACTAGAGGCTTGCTCATGCTTATCAGCGCCATCAGATTTCAGTGGTGTTTCTACTAACCTAAGTTAAATGTGTCCTGTTGCTTAGTGTGGTAATCCACTACAATCCACGACTGCAAGAGAACCACTTCTCAGAGTGGGGCATGCATATTACTAGCACTTTATCTAAGTTAAGATCCTGTTGCCACTGCAATGAGCATAAGGACTTTCTTGCTGACTTCTGTTAGGCCCTAATTTGGCTCTTAAATCTCTCATTGTCCCATTAAAAAAAGACTTTCTAAAAACCATATACTACTCTAAGGTAGACAAGTCATGTGCAGAGAGTTTCAGGCAATGAAGGAAACTCAGTATTTGAAGTAGAGAAGAGAAAGCTACAAGACATGCAGAAGGACTGGAGAGAAACTGCTACAGAGGTCAGGAAAAGTGGCTGGAAGCAGCGGATGCAGTGAGAGAGAATGGGCAGGGATCTATCTGAGCCTCATCTAAACTACAGCTGCGACAAAACACCCCTTAAAAAATTTTACTTAAGTCTGTGTATAAATTCAGGCCAAATTAAAAAGTGGTTCCTTCTTAATCTGTATTCTCTCAAGACAGCTACTTAAGCTGTAGCAATTTACATGTAAGGCTTGTTTTACTGTCAGCTTTGTCCCCTCATTGCTTTGGAAATCCGGAGCCTCCAAGCAGATTTGTGGCTGGCTGGCTGACAAGCCCAGCTGCAGAAGCCAGCTTCCTTCAAGAGGACCAAGAGCTGTCAGACTCCACCTTGCCTCCTTGAATAAGACAACCTAGGAATAATTCAGGCTTAGATAAAAACTGTGTAACAGTAGCAACAACAAAAACCCTGCTTAGCACAGACACAGACACGCTGAAAGCACTACATAAACATTCTGCACTGCAAAAACCCAGCGAGGCTCATAATTATCTCCATCTCTCTGTTACAGATGGGGGATCGCAGTAGCCTTCTCAGTTCCTGGGGGTGGTTTGACAGATCTCTCACTGTCTAAATGAAAGGCTTTGGAGTTTATCTACTTACTGTTAAGGCGTCAAACGGAAGACAAGTACTGCTCCCTGAGAAGCCCAGTCCTGTAATTTTGCTGCTGATAAGGAGGAGGAAGTGCTTTGGAGCAAAACTTCTTGGGCAAACAAGAAAGTTGTATCTGTGCAGAACATGGGTATTACCAATATTTACAGCTAATATGATGCAAGACTTTGATTAAACTGAAGCTATACCAATACTGAAGAGACAAAGTCCTTCCACTGTCCCAGCACACTGAGGTGGAAGGTGGCTTTGCTGTAATCCTCTCTGGAAAAAAGGCCAAATGACTGCTCTTGGAGAGATCATTATTAACTCCTTTTCAACTTGCTGACAATGTGAGATGTCACTTAGATTCTGGCACAGCCTTTAGGCAAAGGCCGGAGGATGCCAGCAGCGTCCACAGCTTTCTAACCTGCAGGTAAATGGAGACTTTTAATTTCAAGCCTCAGTGCTTCCCTACCCCATCGTGAACAAAAATTCCACCCAACAAGCCCCCTAAACTGGACAAAGCCTCTCAGCAGCATTTCAGTATAGGTAAGTAAATATTCCTGACCTTTCTGGTGATTGCTTCTCCTACCTGTCTGCCTCTCTGCTAGAACAGGAGAGGCTGTAAGGAAATGACAAAATATCCAATAGTTTCCCACCGGGCAAAACTTTTAATTTAATGCCTTGATAATCATTCTCTACAAATAGCAGGGAGTGGGAAATCGAATGTAAACAGAAAGTGCCTAATCTATAAGGTCATTTGTGGGAGCCCTCTTGCCTGCTAAGAAGAGATGAGATTGATTGTACCAACAGGTAAGGCTTGTTTTAAATGAGATGTCCCCAAGCCTGTCTATAAGCTGAGAGCAGTATGTGCTCTCCTCACCACTGAAATCTTCCTTATACCATTTGCCTATAAATACCAATCTTGTAAGATTTTAGTAAGTAAGAGACATTGCATGAGTTTTGCTGATGTTTGGCAGTTAAGGGACAATATACTAATTTCTTGTCAGTGTCATCGGTGTTACACAGCATCTCCAGGATGCTTTGCTCAGCTCTGTGGGACTCCAACTTCCTCACTTCCTCTGCAAATGGGAAACAACTCCAGGACTTAACATTTTTTTTTGTAATTGCTTCCTTAAACACAGCAAATCACTTGCTTAGGGAATTCTCTTTTCTTAGTTTGACTGCAAAAGCCTACATCAGGAGTCAAACATTTTACAGATCTTCCAAACTTCAATAAGTTAGTTGAAATGCTTATTGGCTCTAGCAGTGTTTGATACCAAGAGAGACGCACTGGCACTGGCTGTGTAACTTCAGAGGAAAAGCGGAGAATACAGGAACAGAAGATCGTAGAAAATGGACTGGGAGTGGGAAGAAGAATGAACATTTCTGAAACATGCTGGCTTGGGTCAACTGAGGTGAGACCTTTCAGCTGTGCTATAGGCTTCCTACGTAGTCTTGAAAAGTCACTGTTTCTCTTGTGTTTCAGTTCTCTATTTGTAAAACAGGAATAACCTGACTCCACTCATGCCATAAAATTAATAGTATAATTTGGAGTAGGTATTTGAATACCAAAGCCAACCTGGGACATGAAGCCCTGTACAGAATCTGAGACCAGGAATGGAGTTACTAACCTGAGAGGGTCAGTAACCCTCCTGGCACTGAGAGGGTAAAACTGAGGTTCATCAGGAAGCAAAAGGAAGGACAAGTACATCTTGCATTGGCCTGGAGCAGGCAGCTGGTGAAACTATAAGAGATAGAGTCTCCCACCATGCACTCTGGCAAGAACCAAGAAGTTGCAATAGTTTTTATAACAAAAAGCTAATAAGAAAGTCAAAGAACTTGGGTTTTTCAAATGAGTTTTTCCTGGGTCCATGGTTTGTGCATACAATTAATTGAAGTTTCAGTCACTGTCTTCTGCCCACAAGCACCTGCTTGTGCTCAAAAGCACCTGATGTGGCAGACAGCTGAGGCTGCAAGAACGGAGCCACTGAAACATTCCTGTACTATTCATACTATTAAAATGCCAATGAATCCCAACAGTGGCTTTAGTGCCACTTTGTTTTAAACAAGAGATCACAAGTATGACAAGTCACTAGGCTCTGCAACTCAAAAATTTTTCATGCAAGAGCAAATTCAAATGTTTTCAGCAAACTGCACCTGATTTTGTCCAAATGATTCCTTTAAAGTCCAAGGGAGAGACAGGCATTTTATCATGGTTCCATATAAAGTGAATGTTTAGCTTCCTATCATTGCTGGTGTAAGTGGAAAGTATGCTTTTCTGTAGCCAGAGAGGCTACTGCCATCTAATCTGTTCTTATGCACAGCAACAGCTGAGTAACTTGTGCATCAAGTCCCCAGGCTTGTTTAAATAATAACATCATAACTACCCCAGAGATATGGGCTCAAAATGTTAAGGTGCAGCTATGCACATTCTTTGCTTGCATACAGAATGAAGCCAATTGCACAGCTGACTGCTTATTTAAGAGGATGCATACATCCAGCTCTCTTCTATGGCACCCTGTGCGCGGGCACTTCCCAATGAGATGGTCCTAGACCTCCTTAAAAAAACCAAATCTTGTTTCTTTTTAGTGAACCTAGGAAAAAAAACTTTAAATATGAATTCTTGGCTTGCTGCTTCTTGTTTCAAAGGAGTTTGAATGCTGCAGCAAATATGGGGAAAGGGTAGGCAGGTAAATCAAATCAATTACATACACAAAAGGCTGACACTGCAAATTAATTACCAGGATATTAAGTAAATTCTTCTTGGGCATTATGCTTTTTGAGTGACAAAAGCCTCACCAGCATGTTGGAGGAATTTCAGGTGAGTGAACGCTGAAGTGCATGGTTTTTGTGACATACCTAATTATTTATACAGCATTCAGGATATATCTTAGAGACAACAAAAAATGTTTTTTTAGAGACAACAAAAAATGTTTTTACAAATACATTAACAACAAAAAGAGAGCCAAGGAGAATCTCCATCCTCTATTGSATGCYGGGGGGAACGTTGTCACTGAGGATGAGGAAAAGGCTGAGGTACTTAATGCCTTCTTCGCCTCAGTCTTCAATAGTCAGACCAGTCACCCTCAGGGTATTCAGCCCCCTG
>JAYKAV010003329.1:74843-234334 GCA_035582835.1 Phoebastria nigripes
AGATTGGACATTAGGAAAAATTTCTTTACTGAAAGAGTGGTTAAACATTGGAACAGGCTGCCCAGGGAAGTGGTGGAGTCACCATCCCTGGAAGTATTTAAAAGACATGTAGATGAGGCACTTAGGGACATGGTTTAGTGGGGCTTGGTGGTGTTGGGTTAATGGTTGGACTTGATGATCTTAGAGGTCTTTTCCAACCTTAATGATTCTATGATTCTATGATTCTATGATTATGCTGATTCCATAGAAGGAACCTTTTGTTTACACATAAATAAGCTCTTCTTCAGATTATTAAGCTGGTTGGGAAAAAATGATACTAACATCCTCAATAGCAGTGACACCAGCAAAGCTGGGTGCCATCGTGACCTAACGTTGCCATTTCTTTTCCAGAACGAAACTTCCTTTGTAGTAGGTTTTCTCCATATACTTGCTGCAAAGATGACTGGCACGAAAGAGCTTCTATCCCCTTTCTCCAGTTATGTATCCCACCAACTGCTGCTCTCAGCAATGCTTCTCTGTCTTCACACATCAGCCTTGTGTCCCACAGATCTCACAACCTATCCTCAAAGCCCTCGTCTCCTTCCTCCTACTCACTCGAATTGTCTTTCCCCAGACATGGTCCTGTAAGAGTCATTCCTTTCCTGCATGTCCCAGTAAATGGTAATTTTGCCTTGATCTCTAGTGGCTACAGGACCACACCTGTGCCAGGGTGTAAAGACTCCTCTGAGCTATGCTCGTCTATTGAAATCCCATGTACACTGAATCCATACCAGCAGAAAAGGGAAATGCCCATTCTTTCAAAATCTATGCTTACATTCAGAATATTCCCAGGATATCTGTATTCACGCTCTTTGCCTTTTCTCTTTTTTCCTTTTTTTTTTTTTTTTTTTTAAAGATAATCACTTTCATTTGTCCTCAACAACCATCAGTATAACCTCAGATAAGTAAATTGGGAAGGATGCTAATTAACATGATACAAGCTGTTGAGCCTTTGTTTGCCAAGAGACATGAAAAGAGGGTTGCATTTGTGTTTCAAGTGCTAACAACCTGTTCTCTCCATCTATACAGACAAAAAAAAAAAAGGGCAAAAAAAACCCCAACCACCTAGGGATGCACATGTCAATAGAGCTTGAGATCCAATTAGCTGCCACAAAGGCTTCAGGACGTGCAGAGGCAAATCAAAGCAGGGAGACAAGCCACTTTCCTTGTAGGAACTAATGACCGTTGTGTGATTATATATTAGGCGGAAAAGTGACATTGGACACAGACTCCTTTGCAAATGCTGTGAGCTGGGAAAAGGAAAGCTAGCAGTTTACTCACAGAGATGAAGGACTTGGCCATCTGCCCACTAAGCCATTTGCTGCAGCCATCCCATGGGATCAACCTTTGCTTCAATTATTTACAATACTCATTTACTTAGTTTAAAGGTGAATGAGAGAGCTTTCAAATAAGAGAGAGCACTACTAAAATATCAGGGGAGGAGGGATAGCAAAGGCAAACCATACCCTATGCTCCCACTGTGGTAAGAGAAGACAAACAAGTCCCACAAACCATGTAAGTGTGGGCTATCTGAAAATCCATTTATCCAAGTAACTTAAGTTCATTCTGTCTTAAATTCATGACTTTCGTAGGAAAATATAAGCCAAAATACAGAATTTGTCCACTGCCATAAGGAAAATACTTATCTGCAAAAGTCAAAACAATTACACCCTAACTAGATCAGGCCTCCGGTGGCACCTGAACCTTGCTGGGGGCCATGGGAAAGGCATGCAAGATCCCCATGGTTAATCACAGGCATTGGCATGGCCACCTCTTGGTGGCAGAGCAGTGAACACAGTGTTGTCAGCTCCACTGGCAACTAGTAACAAGGAGGGTATGCTGTAAAGCAAGTTGGGGAGAGGGCTGGTTAAATCATGTCCTCAGGGGAAGAAATTTTCCCGATTCCTTAGAACAACGGGAACAAATGTCTGCTGATAAGCCACCTTTCTCTGTGCTGGAACTAAAAGACCCACTAAAAACCAAACCAAACCAAACCAGCCCACTGAAGGGTTAAAATCTGTTACTCTGCCTGGAGAAACCTGTCTGGAAAGAGCAATTCTGTGGAAAGAGATTGAAGAAGCTGTGTCTTCCTAGATTCAGGGAACGTTAATCCTTAGGGGAAAGTGAGATTTGCATATAGCCTGCTTTATTATTCTTAAGATATGCTTTCTCTGAAATTAACTAATTTTAAATAAATAATGCTGTGAGGAGAACTACTATTGTCCTTGGAGGGAACAGAGCAGCAGGTGAAGTCAGGCTCACTACAGCAAGCTTTATGCCTACCACAGGGTGATCTCTGCTCAGCCTGAAAGTGGCAGAAGTGCAGAATGCACCCCCAGAGAGAGAGGGCAGCAAAAGCCGTAGATCCAGGGAAGAGACAGAGGGCTTTGGAGGAACATCTGGCTACTTCGCAGAAACTCAGCAAGACCATTGGAAAAGTTACCTGGCTTTATTTTGAAGAAAATGGAACAGTATCTCAATATCCTCCTGGCTAAACACCAGAGAAGGCAATTATCTCCTTACCTATATTTTCTTGCTTGAAAATATGTTCTTTTCTTCCAATCACATAGACATGTGTACTTGCAAGGATCACAGGTTATGCTAAATGCCAGCTCCTCAACTAGTAGAAATCTGCCTGGCTCCACTAAAATCAATAGAGTTGCTCGCATTTCTAGCAACTTGGCATCATCACATGGTGTCTCCAGTGGCTCGAAACCATGTTTCTATTAGGGTACATGCAAGCTTGTAAACCATTCCCTCTTCAAAACAACATCTCTGACACCATGGGAGTTCTGACCTTCAGCAACTGGAATTACTGTTTTTAATCCTCAGGTAAGCTTTTCAGTGGACATATTATATAAACTGGTAAATAACGTGTCTTGGAAAGCTAGTAGATAGCAGTTATTCACTTCTGTGCTTTTGTTATTAAATGCCTCCCTTGTTTTAATGAAACAAACAATTGCAGCTCTTCACCGCACTTCATCAAAAACAGATTTTATCGTGAATGGAATGATTTGGGACTCAGTCACTGCAAATGAATAAACTACATGGAGATTACTTTCCATAATAACAGAAAACAAGCAAATAAACAAACTGTCAGTCACACTAATATGGCAGAAAATGCAAGTTTCCAACACCCTCTCTACTTCTAATAATGTCAGAAAAAAAGCCACATTTCTCATTGGAAGTCACACAGGTTGAATGGAGAAGGAAAYATGGTTGTTTCCCCATATGTTAAACAGAGATAAGTGGCAGTACCTTCACTGAGCGAGGTGCTGGAGGACTGCAATATTTCCACACAGAACAGAATTGTATATGCTGTTTTTTCACATAAAAAGTGGCATTTACCAAATGAACAGCAGATAACCTGCTAAATGGCAGCGAAGTTGGATGAAAGAAGAAACCGGAAATCTTGAAGAAAGGTTCACCTCAAACTGTTGCTGCTTGGGGAGCCCTCCTATATCCCAGAACGTGATACGTGCACATCCCAGCTGCCAAACCCAGCTGCAAATTGGCAAGAGGTTTGGCTCCCCTCCCAGACCCCATCGGGGTGAGCAGTGGAGGACAGCATCAGCACCGCCACTCTGTGGCAGATGCAGTGTTTCAAACCACCACATGCCAACTTCTTTTGTAATTGCATCATTATGTAAACGGTGACACACAGCCTGTATATCTAGATATCAGTGGCCATTCACTCCCCATCGACAGTTAGTGGAGTCAGGAGAGACCAAAGAGTCTCAGTTCCTCAACTGCCTCGTGGTCCTGAATGAAGGGAAAGGACACTCAGGAAACGTCAGGAAAAGTCAACAAAAGCCAGCATAAAATATGCATATACTGTTCATGTGAGCAGCAACGGACCCAACAGAGATCATGGTTTGAGCCATCCTCACCTAACCCTATAAAAACCAACATACTAGTAAGCATTTGAAGATCACATACCACATGTAGCTGGACTAGAGGTAAGCAGACTCCCCAATGAAAGAGGATGCCCATGTCATGACAGAGATGAGTCCCATTCCAAATCCAAAGGAGCCACCAGTTAGAAAAAAGGAAGGAAATTTGCAGAATTGGTCCCTCTCAGCCTGCCTCCCTCACAAGAACTGAACAAGGTCACATCTAAAAGTACATAGAGAACTGTCTACAATAATCCAGACTCAAACAAATAGCTGCTGCTCACAGCACCAGCTCCTTCAGGTGGCAATCACTTCTAATCGGTTCTAAGCACAAGCTGCATCTTAATCAGGATCCTTAAAGGGCTTATCTCCACTGGATAATTTCACCTTGACTTAATTGACTGCCAGTCACCTACATGTCACTGACACATTTGTAAAGGTTAGTTTGGACAATCTCCAAACACCTCTGGTTTGCCTCTGAGATCAAACTACAGTAATATTAGCTTGGCTCAAACATGTAGCTAGTGTCCAGAATTGCCTTTAAAAATGTGCAAATCACCTGAAGCTTATTGTCCATCAACTACAGCTCAACCCACCCCCCATAGTCAGTACAAGCCTATGGTATGGGCTGTATCCTGTTACCAACCTGCTATGCTAATCCATCTCCTTTCTCTCTCTTCCACAAAACCTCAAGTCTTAAAAGCTTTCTGTCAGGAACAAAAACACTGCTCCTCTTTTTTTTTTTTTTTTTTTTTTTTTGATTGTAGTTTACACCTACTCTGCATTCATGCGATTGACTTCACCCAATATACAAGCCTTCTAGAAGAGGCGCTGTTGTTTCAAAAAGGTAGTGTTTTGAGCCAAGGACCTGAAACAAGTTTCTGCTGTATGCAAGCACCCCTTCTAGAAATGGCATCAAGGTCCTGGAAGTAATCCAGGCAGACTGAGCAATTGTCAATGATGATCCAGTTTATTCAGAAACAGTCTCCATCAGAAGGGTGAGTTATCCCTCAGAGAGGAGCAGAAACCAAAGTGAAAGGTTAAATCTGCCACATGACAATGGTCTCAAGAACACCCCAGAGGATGCTCCTCAGCTGCCTCTGGCTTGTTTTGTATTTATTGCTTGTGCTTCTACTTTTCAAAATGAGCCCCTCTTTCCTAATTAAGAGATCGACTTTTTGCCAAGGAGAAGCATTGATCCCAAGTCTCTAGTTAAAGCTGGAAACTGTCTTCTCCCTCTCATCCCCCTTGCATTCTCTGGTGTCTAATAATACTGGTTGAGCTAGCTCTGAGACCTTTTTCTCCAATGGGCATTCATCTGGGACTCTCCACCTATCTAAACTTACTGCTTTTGACACCTCTAAAGAGCTCAAATTTGACTGAAATTTGCTATCAGGTTCAAGGTTTATGGGGGCATAAGAGAAAGAAAAGTCATGCAGCCACACTGAATGTATTTTAAAAAGTAAAATTTACAAATAAGGAACATTATTAAAAATAGGGGATTCATTCAGTGGGGTTTTTAATGGGTTCTTGACCCAAAGTTATTTGATATTTTTCTCATTGCTAGGGAAGTATAAAAATCACTGCCAATGAAATTTTGTAGATAACACACAAAACTTGCTGTGCATTAAATAATCTGCTGATATCACTTGGCCTGCTTGGTTACAGAGCCTTGCGGCTTATCCAGCCAAATACCAGAAGAGATGTTTAGGAACAAAGATGAGAGGACACACTACAAGACTGGAAACCATATTCTGGAAAGCAGGAAATCTGTGGAAGGACCAAGGAAATGGAGATGGACATGCTCTGAGGGCAACGCTTCCAACTTACAGAGGAAACAGAGTCATGGGTATATTCAACATAAGCTTTATAAAGGTTGAGTTGTATCATTATCTCTACACTGCAGAATTTATAACCATGTTTTCAGAAATCTACTGAAAATTTGAAAAGATTTTAGAGAAGACCTACAAGAAAAAGCCAATCACTGAGAAGCATGCTTTGCTTCACATGACTAACACTCTTGGATAAACTAAATAGAGTGACAAGGTTAAAAAGTAGCCTAACTGAAGTCTTCAGGTACCTACATGGAGAAGCAATTCTCAACAGTAGACAGCACTTTAATCTACCAGAAAAAGACATAATGAGAGTTAATGGTTAGAAGTTTAAGCTAGACAAATACAAGATAGAAACAAGGCATAATTTTAACTGTGAAGAAATAAAAATCCTTGGAAGAAATTATTGAGGAATGAGGTGCAGTCAATGATGTCTTTAAATCAAGGCTCAAGAATTTTGCAAAGTTATAACTCAGCTGTAATTAGTTTGATGACAAAAATACTGATTGAAATGCTATGGATTATAGATGACCTTAACTGTTTCATCTGGTCTTAAAATTTATATATCTTTCCAGAAGGCTACAAGGTTTTCCAAGGATAGGGACTTCGTTATTCATGCCAGATTATGTCACCTATGCCTTGCACCTTGAACTTTGCTTCAAATCCATCCTGAAATAGAAGTTGACATAAAACGTATCAGTCTATTCAGCACATCCCATCTTGGAGACTCAGGCATTGCTCCTTTTGAACTGGCACTGGTGATTTGGGGGCACAAATTCTTCTAGATCACAGCCCAATTTCTCTGAATGAGCTCCCTATCTGCCAAATCCACATCTTCTCACCCATGTCAACACTCAGAAGTGCTGGTCCCAGTATTGCACGGGCTGCTGTTGACTGTCTGACAGAGCAGGGGTCCTCTGGGAAATGTGTCATCCAAGTTACCGAGGCCAGCTGCTCCACGGTCACCATCCACACGCAGGCTCATTTGCCCTGCAGCAACATTCATGGCATTCATCTTAGAGGCTGCTTTTACCTGGCTTCACATGGTGCAGTGTGAGAGCCTGCATGCAGTCATCATCCCGTATTGTGGCTGCACGGGAGAGGCCAAGCCTAAGGAGTCACAGGTGAGCAGCTCTAAGCTGTGTTGCCTTAACTCCCTTGGTATAGGCAAACACATTTTATTGCCTCTGACATAAAGTCAGGACTCCTAGATAAACAGCAAAAAAGTGCCTTCAATATAACCTTCAGTAATCAATGCCACATGATTATTTTGTCAGTCCAAACAGTTGAGTCCTTTTGGTTCCTTTAATTTCGTTAGTAGTAACACCACCTTTGTCCCTTACCTGTCCTCTGTCCCTTACCTGTCCTCCCAGATACTTCCCTGAGATATCGTAGCACTGGCTTGGCAGGGTGCGGCATCGTCAGGTCCATCTCCAGTCTATATTAATACTCATAAAGTCAGGGCATCTGGCTTGAATCCCAATCTACACAGACAGGGCTGTGTTAAACACAGAGCACAGCAGCAAAGGCCACTTACAGCCACAGACACTGTGCTGTTTGCTGCAGTCACTTGCTATCGGTGCTTTAGTTTTGCAGTATCTTTCTTACAGAGAAGGACCCTGTGTGCAGCCCTGCTATTCAGAATCCCATTAACTTTTTATGTGAGAAACTTCCATCATCTAAACTGTAACCATTTCAGAAAACATTGCAGCTTGATTAGCTGCAGTGACATCACCTGGCATTCACAACCCAAAACATAGTAAAAGCTCACATTCACTCAGATGTGACAGTGACGTGCTTTCATACTTATTTCAAAACTTAATATAGATAGACCTGGATCAATAGCAATAAATCTCCTATGGGATTCAAAGATGTTTGTAGCTGGGATCACAATTGTCCTTACATGATCCTATAGGCCTAAAAACAACAGCGGAGGCCCCGAGGTGTTGCTGTAGTGAAAATAAAATGTATACACACAAAAGTGCAAAGTGCAGTTTTTTGTGCCTTGTGAAGTTTTTTTGAGGTACTGAAAGGCTGTGAGGAGTTCATAACAATGTTTATAAATGCTGGAAAAGGCAGTTTTAGCAAGAATGAAAATCTGTCGGAGACTTGTTCTGCTGTTTATTCATTGTTCACCATTGATCATTTTTCTTTAATACATTTTCTTCATTCTGTCAGGGGAATTCAGAACACCCTATTTGGCCAGGATGATAAACTGCACAACCTAAATATTAAATAGCAAAGAGAATGCTTTTTGAAAAACCTGTAGGTAACAAAAAAAACCAAACTAAACCAGCAGCATTAAAGAAATTGCAGGCTGGGATTAGTCTGCACATGAGTCACTAATCCAAAGGAGCAACCTTGTACTTTTACCAATATTGCCAGCTTTGGGGATATTTTGAGAAGTCACATGTACTTGCATGGAGGTTTGTGTAATACTCCAGCTACTGAATCCAGCAGCTATAGTTGAGAATTTTGGCTTTTATTAAAAAAGGGTTTCTTATAAAATGTTGAGGCCTCATGGTTTATGCTAGAAGTTCAAAAATATTAAAAACCAAAAGGCAACCCCCTTCCCCYCCAACTTAGTAGGAAGAAAGAGTTGTATTTGTCATTCTGCCTCAGCACCAATGTTATCTTGCATGATTTCATACACTGAATGCTGGCAGCTTCTCAACTCTGGTAAAGCTCTGGCATAGCTTCACGGGCTGATGATATGACTATTTAACAGATGCCATAGCTATTTAGACTATTTATACTAGTTCAGAATCTAACAAAATAACCAGTACTGGATATACAGTGCCTTCACCTGAGCATCAAAAGGCACTTACAATAATTACTAAAGACCATTTCCTTCTTATGATACACCCGTGATATTTTTTTTCCCAATCAGATCCTATTTAAATCTCATTTTTCTACAAAGCATGACCACTTTTACAAGAGGCAGCAACCACATCCTCTCAGCTGTGTACCTCTGTGACCAGCAGAAGCCAGCTCTCCAGTGATCACACAAGAACTGCTTGACTATGCAACACTGTCTGACAACAACAAGTTGGGGAAGTCTTTGCTATGCCAACTTTCACCTTTCTTGGGTTTGACTGCTGGAAAATGCAATAATCGAAAAAAGATTAGTCTCTCTTTATCTGTGATAAAGTTTCTTTATCTGTGATGTCTTTTCCAAAACAGAAAAGAAAGTTACAGTATCAGGTTTTTTCCCCTACTACTAAACTTCTTGACGTAGTGTTGCTGAAATTTTTGCCATCACATGTGTGAAGACAAATAGTGGCTCCACTCACCTTTCTAATTAACACAGAAAACATGTTGACTATGTAATTTCAGAAGACCACATCCAATCTAGTATTGCTTTGGGACATAAATACATGAAATACTCTTCTGAGTGCTACTCGGGTCAGTGGTCAGAGTCCATATCTCCAGATTTTGGAAGATTTGGAAGTCATCAAGAGAACTAACAATGGTGAAACAGTCAGTGTCACTGGAAGCGCTGCAGCATATTAACAATGAAAAAAAAAGCCACAACTCTTAAACTGTGTTGTGTCAAAAGAGCAAGGTGGCAACAACTCTGACAGGAGGAAAAACTCAGAAATCACTGAGACAGAATCTGGGGCATAAATACCATAGGAGTCAGAGTGTACTTGAAGGACAAAAGGCTTTGAGAAACTGACCGTGTGACCACCACATGCAAACATGCAAGGGCAAAATGCTCCACTGAAGCAGAAATGTGACAGTGCGCTCTGCTGTCAACACAGACAAGGGTCCTTTAGAGCTCATTAGCACCACTAAGAGACAGCCAAAATGACGAGGACCACAACAGCACTACAGAAACTCTTGAGACAGGGACTGGATTCCAATTGTTCTGAAACTGCAAAGGCCACATCCCCGTGAAGAGATTTCACTGAGCAGTAATGACTTCTTTGCTAACCTCGCATTAGTGGTAACAACTGACCTTACAGCCAAATCCACACAGAAGTCTGTAAGAGAAGCATTCAGTCAAGAATCACAAGTGCTGTAAGCTGGAGGCTGAGCTACGAAGAACAGTATCCATCTTGCAAAAGGGAATGTGTCATCACGTAGACAAACAATTTGTTGATAGATAAATGTGCCACAGACAATCTAATCATGGAAACAGAGTTGAAACCATGCAAATCAAAAGCAAGGGATATTCAGGTTTTGTATAAAGAAGCAGCTTTGCAGATGAAAAATGACACCCAGCATACATGGAGTAAATGAGTCCTGGCATCCTTAACTGAGAGGACTGAAACAAGTTTCAATTACTAAACCCGTTGCACTCACCTCTTTCTACAACATAAACAGGACAACAGAAATACTTAGACTAATCAGCCAGGGCTGAATTTCCTCCCACCAAGACAGCTTATGCAGACACACAGGGAAAAAAAAAAATCATGTAACAAACTAGGAAAAAATAGTGGAAAACTGTGAAAGCTGGGTATTCAGTGGATGACTGTTTCATCAAAACTATGTGAGGGCTTAAAAAACCCCACAATTTCTGAAACAACCAATGTAAATTGGGTAAGGACGAAAGGGAAGGCCAACAAGGCAGATATCCTGCTGGGAGTCTGTTATAGGCCACCCAACCAGGATGAAGAGGCAGATGAAGCATTCTACAAGCGGCTGGCAGAAGTCTCGCGATCGCTAGCCCTTGTCCTCGTGGGGGACATCAACTTCCCGGACATCTGCTGGACATACAACACGGCAGAGAGGAAACAGTCTGGGAGGTTCCTGGAGTGTGTGGAAGACAACTTCCTGACACAGCTGGTGAGGGAGCCTACCAGGGGAGGTGCCTCGCTCGACCTGCTGTTTACAAACAAGAGAAGGACTGGTGGGAGATGTGGTGGTCGGAGGCCGTCTTGGGCTTAGCGACCATGAAATGACAGAATTCCTGATTCTTGGTGAAGTAAGGAGGGGAGCCAGCAAAACCGCTACCATGGACTTCYRGAGGGCGGACTTTGGCCTGTTCAGGACACTGGTCGAGAGTGTCCCTTGGGAGACAGTCCTGAAGAGCAAAGGGGTCCAGGAAGGCTGGACGTTCTTCAAGAAGGAAGTCTAAAGGCGCAGGAGCAGGCTGTCCCCATATGCCGTAAGAAGAATGGGCAGGGAAGACGACCAGCCTGGCTGAACGGGGAGCTCTTGCTGGGACTCAGGAAAAAAAAGGAGAGTTTACCACTTGTGGAAGAAGGGGCAGGCAGCTCAAGAAGAGTACAGGGATCTCGTTAGGTCATGAAGAGAGAAAATTAGAAAGGCAAAAGCCCAGCTAGAATGCAATCTGGCCGCTGTCGTTAGAGACAATAAAAAATGTTTTTACAAATACATTAACAACAAAAAGAGAGCCAAGGAGAATCTCCATCCTTTATTGGATGCGGTGGGGAACGTTGCCACTGAGGATGAGGAAAAGGCTGAGGTACTTAATGCCTTCTTTGCCTCAGTCTTCAATAGTCAGACCAGTTATCCTCAGGGTATTCAGCCCCCTGAGCTGGAAGACAGGGATGGAGAGCAGAACAACCCCCCATAATCCAGGAGGAAGCAGTGAACGACCTGCTACACCACCTGGACACTCACAAGTCTATGGGGCCAGATGGGATCCACCCGAGAGTGCTGAGGGAGCTGGCGGAGGAGCTTGCCAAGCCACTCTCCATCATTTATCAGCAGTCCTGGTTAACGGGGGAGGTCCCAGACGACTGGAGGCTTGCCAATGTGACGCCCATCTACAAGGAGGGCCAGAAGGAGGACCCGGRGAACTACARGCCTGTCAGCCTGACCTCGGTACAAGGGAAGATTATGGAGCAGTTCATCTTGGGGGTGCTCGCAAGCCATGTGMGGGACAACCAGGGCATCAGGCCCAGCCAGCACAGGTTCATGAAAGGCAGGTCTTGCTTGACCAACCTGATCTCCTTCTATGACCAGGTGACCCGCCTAGTGGACGAGGGAAAGGCTGTGGATGTGGTCTACCTGGACTTCAGTAAAGCCTTKGACACTGTCTCCCACAGCATTCTCCTAGAGAAGCTGGCGGCTCACGGCTTAGACAGGTGTACTCTTCGCTGAGTAAAAAACTAGCTGGACAGCCGGGCCCAGAGAGTTGTGGTGAATGGAGTTAAATCCAGGTGGCGGCCGGTCATGAGCRGTGTCCCCCAGGGCTCAGTTTTGGGGCCGGTCTTGTTCAATATCTTTACCAATCATCTGGATGAGGGGATTGAGTGCTCCCTCAGTAAGTTTGCAGACGACACCAAGTTGGGTGGGAGTGTTGATCTGCTCGAGAGTAGGAAGGCTCTGCAGAAGGACCTGGACAGGCTGGATCGATGGGCTGAGGCCAACTGCATGAGATTCAACAAGGCCAAGTGCCGGGTCCTGCACTTCGGCCACAACAACCCCATGCAACGCTACAGGCTGGGGGAAGAGTGGCTGGAAAGCTGCCTGGCGGAAAAGGACCTGGGGATGCTGGTTGACAGCCGGCTGAACATCAGCTGGCAGTGTGTCCAGGTGGCCAAGAAGGCCAACGGCATCCTGGCTTGTATCAGAAATAGTGTGGCCAGCAGGAGTAGGGAAGTGATMGTKCCCCTGTACTCAGCACTGGTGAGGCCGCACCTCGAATCCTGTGTTCAGTTTTGGGCCCCTCACTACAGGAAGGACATTGAGGTGCTGGAGCGTGTCCAGAGGAGGGCAACGAAGCTGGTGAAGGGTCAGGAGAATAAGTCTTATGAGGAGCGGCTGAGGGAACTGGGACTGTTTAGCCTGGAGAAGAGGAGGCTCAGGGGAGACCTTATCACGCTCTATAACTACCTGAAAGGAGGTTGCAGCGAGGTGGGTGTCGGTCTCTTCTGCCAAGCAACTAGCGATAGGATGAGAGGAAATGGCCTCAAGTTGCACCAGGGGAGGTTTAGATTGGACATTAGGAAAAATTTCTTTACTGAAAGAGTGGTTAAACATTGGAACAGGCTGCCCAGGGAAGTGGTGGAGTCACCATCCCTGGAAGCATTTAAAAGACGTGTAGATGAGGTGCTTAGGGACATGGTTTAGTGGGCATGGTGGTGTTGGTTTGACAGTTGGACTCGATGATCTTAGAGGTCTTTTCCAACCTTAATGATTCTATGATTCTATGATTCTAAATGTTAATAATGGAAAAAATGCACCAAAAGTCTGATGAAAAAAGGGTTCATTTGCAGGGTCAATTCAAACAAAATTAACAGAGAGGAGAAGAATTTATATTATCTATTTATGCCACATCTAAACAATGCATATCACTCCTGTTTGTTTCTTAGCTGTATTAGAAAGCTTTTTAGTTTAAGTCTGTAAAATTGTAGCTCCTGTCACCAAATGGGAGACCGACAGCATTCAGAAACATGCTGACTACCACTCTGTTACCATGCAGCTCAGAGAAAATCACCAAATCTAAATAAAGTCTATAGGCACAATTATTAAAGCATTAGAAGTACTCTCTGCCTGGCTCCCCTCCTCCTTTTTTGGGGTGTGTGTGTGTTTGAAATAGTTTTGACTACTCTTATCTCCTTGGATTTGGGGGAAAAGAAAGACACGAGAGAATCAATAGGATAACTACGGTTCTTCTGGTTATTTTAGATAGATTTACAGCTGTTTCCAAATTGCATTAAATATTCTGAATTTAGGACAGGAAACTTCTCATTATCTTTCACAAATCTAATTAACTAAATGAATGTGCTCCAAGCAACAGCAAATTCCCCATGTGCACTTTTGAGTAAAGGGATTCTCTTCCTCGTGAAACTGCAAACCAGCATCAGGCATCCTCTCCTACACAGGCAAAGTGGTTGCCAAAAGGGACAGTTTAAACCTGCAAAGAACACTTGGGGTTTTAAAAATATCACCCCATTTAGAAATAMAATGGCTGAGAGCCTCAGGGTATCATTTTTGTCCATAGCAGACAAGCAGTCTGAGCAGTCTAGTAATGAGGGCACAAGATTGGGAAGCGGGATTAGAAACTGTCGTTCAAACCAATGGAAAATACAGATCAGAAGCAGACTGGTGCTCACAACAGCTAGTTGCAGCAGAGACAAATTTGTTTCTGCAGGACCATGTCACCCACCCCGCTACACACCAGTAAGAGAAAGCTACTGCAGCAAGAGACAAATTGCAATTTGCTTTAAAAAATAATAATGAGTCCTACAGAACCACCTCTGTTTTGACCTGATACATAATTTATAGAGRGGAAAAAATGCCACCCTTGAAATTACTTTGGCCCTGTAGTTTTTAACTGTCAGAGACAATTTCTTTGAAATCTAATTCATGATTTCCAGGCTTCATTAAGTTTTTGCAAGTAATTTTAAACTTAAATCACCATTGGCAAATCCATCATTTATTGATAGAAACATTAGGACTCTAATGGAGTGTGACTTGTGATGAAACAAGATAGGACAGGATGAGGGTGGAAAAATGTGCTCCCTTCTGCCACAAAAGACCATTTTGTCAGGGGGGGGAAAAAAATCAGACAGGGAAAAAAATTAGTTTTTCTTCCCCCCCACCCCCTAACAGACGATTTAAGAAGAGTTTTTGAAGTTGTTAAAATTATCTTCTAAAACTTGGGTAAGAAGATACAAGCTAAACTCAAGAACAAGTGTAAGTACTAAGTTTTCTGTTTTCTTCTTATTTACAGAGATATTGTAAGGATGGAGTACAGTAAAACTCCATCCTCTGAAAGAGAAGGGAGTAAACAAAAGCATGCCAAAGCAAGTAAAATACAACAGAGAAGCCCAGATATCTGTTATCAATTTAATCCCTCACCATGCTGTATCCTGTGATTCTGGCTAAGCACATGTTGAAACAGTAGAAAGATGATGATGATGATATTTTGATTGATATTTAAGGATTTAGTATATAGTTAGTCCAAACTTTACCAAGTAGATAGTTTTCAAACAAACGGCATTCAAGTACACTTCTCAGAGGCCCGTTATATATACAGAAGCCTGTATATATCTGATCCTACCAAGAAAAATCTCCTTCATGCTTTGTAGCCATCTCCCTTCAGTGCAACTTGCCAGACAGTCAGGAATATATTTCTTTTTAATTCCAGATAGCAGTTTTATTTACTGTACTTTATTTATCATACCACCATTCTCCTCGTCCAGCAATTACGATTTCTGGCCACCCATTTTGAACAGATGTGATAAAAAAATACATTTCACATATTAAGTGACTTCAATGCAACTCCCTAAGAAAACACAACTCCTAATGCGCTGCAAAGCACTGTTGTCATGGAAAGGTGGGTGATGCACAAGCAGAAGTCCGTGCATCTTCTTACCTATGGCAGAGTGAGGCTGTGCCACAGCAAGAGTTAACACTGTAAAGTTTGTAAGTACATGGCAAAGAAACCTCCACCACAATCAGATGTGAGCATGCTGCAATTTGCAAGTTGATTGACACTGCCCACAAGAAAGGATAAGAAAAAGAACCACAACTCCCTACAGTGCTAGCACTATGCAGCAGCATGAAAAATTAGGAATATTTGGTGCAACTTAAAAAAAAGAGGATAAAGGGGTTGCTTGGTCTGGGAGAAGCTCTCTGACTTCAGAACTTATTTCTAAGTTCACCCAAACAGAGTTCATGAAATGACTGGCTGGTTGCTAAGCCAGATTTTACTTATTTTAGAACAACTACCCTCATCGCTTTGAGCTGTGTGGGTATTTCTGTGACTTTCTCATTTATTTTTTATATATACATAATGAATAAGAATATATGAGGATAAGAATATTAAATAAGCTGAATGTAATGCATTTTAAATAAACCTGCTACCTCTTTTTTTAGATCTAAATTAAATGCAAAGTAAGCACCTCTCGAATGCTTGTGGCTAAATTTACCACTGGGAACTTAATGGGTGTGCTGATGAAACATTTACATGCACCTGTTTTGGCCATAAAGAGAGAAAATTTGCACATCCAATACATCCAGCTTTACATCCAACTTCTCCTCTGCAATATGATTGCCTGCTTAATATGTACAAATGAAAGATTAAAAGGGAAAAACTGGCAAGGTTCAAAGTCTAGACTCTTTTTTTTTTAGAAAACATTTTCAGACAGTGTTTAGGCCACCACGTACAATCTGAGATTTATAAAGTTCTGCCATTCACATTTCAGTTCTGCTCCAATAAATGCCATTATAAAGTTTTCAGACTAGTAATAAAAAAGCTATTAATGTGTTTTCTCCATGTTAATCAATTCAATACGGGGATTGTGATGTTAACACTACTTTACATTACTGCCTTCATCATTTCTCATTTTTACAATATATAAAATAAACAAAGGGATTTTGGATTCCTTATAGATTCATTTTTATCTCAAAGTGAAAGCTGTGCAAGATTTGTGGCTTCAGACTCATAGTTGGTGATAAGCTTCTCCTTCCTTCCTCTTCCCAAACTAAATATATAGAGAGACTTTAACAAAATTAATTGCAGTATTCAGTGTTCATGAATTTCTATGCTTGTGTAATTCATTTCCTTGCAGATAGCAAAGTAAAAGGAGGTTCTCTTGCTGCCAAGGTTACAGGATTCATGAGCAAGCCTGCTCAGGACTAATGGAGAATAGGTAAAGAATCTCCCTCATCACTCCTTTCACTGGGGGCTAGCTTTTAATCGCATTAAATTACTCATGCCGTCAGACTGCATTCCTTAGGATAGAGGGACAGCCGGAGAACAAATGTTGCCAGGAGAATCCTGAACAGCCATTTCTGCCATAATTTGCATAATTTTTAGTAATAAACATTACTCCCAGCTTGGGGACCAATCATATTCATATTCGTCTCTGGCAAAGAGTATAGCCCCTCACTCAATTCCTTCATCAGCAACTCCAATCTTCGATCCAGGCATGATGTGGGAAGGTGAAGCAGCCTGTGCTCCCTGAGGAAAAAGCAGTAGCATAAAACCTTCACTTTTCCCCCACCTAATCCTGCTGCCCAGAGTCACTGACTGTAAAAGTCAGAAAAGGGAACTCGTCCCTGATACGGACCATAAAGGAAGACCCTGTGCATGAGGTGAAGCCACAGAGCACTGCAGGATCAATCTAGGTGTTTCTTCTCTTGTTGCAAATCAACAAATTCACTTTCAGGTGCCGTATATACTTCTTACAAGAAATAGCTTTATATGCAGGAAAAGACCCACCCAGCCACCCTTCCCAAATCCTAAAGCCCTTCCTGTACGTTCTGAGACAGCCCAGACCTGGGGAGGGATAGTGGTACATCCAGAAAGCACGGAACATTTCCTGACTTTTCCTGGATTTTTGAGTTAGAGGGTGGAAGGACAATTTAATTTCCTACTTTATAAAATCCAATTCACCTTTCATTCCCCACTCACTTTTATAAAAATCTGCTGAGATAAAAGACTTGTTTAATTTATTCTTCCATTTCAGCTTGAAATGGAGGACAAGGTGAGCTGCTAGTTCCTGATAAACCAAACGAAGTGATCAAAACCTGTATGCTTATTAATACAAATGCATCTTTACCCTCCATGCACAACCATATTCCAAAGGGAATATGAGAGGCTCAGCACTGTGGTCACAGGACACAAAAAAGGGAATGTTAAGATTAATTCTTACCCAAGGAATTCTTCCCTTGTAAAGCGTGCTGCCGCAGTAGGCAGTGCACTGAACCACGTCCCACCACTGTACTGCTGTTCAGTGTCGCTCTTCCTCAGAGATGACTTGCAGACATGAGAGGGGATTCGGGGCACCCCACTTCACATCCCGGCAGGTCTAATTTTCATGAAGTGTCAAAATTCAAGCCTCTCTAAATTATCTCAAAGTAGGTCAACAAGGGAGAGACACCCAAATCACTCTCAGCTTAAAACCACATTTTTATTATGCAGGATGTAGTTAACTGTCTGTTAAATCTCATTTTCCTTTAGCATTAATTTTTCTCTTTATGAAATTCCACCACCACCACTTAAAAGAGCACCTAGAAGTTGCCTAAGAACAACCTCTGTAACAAGCGTCAAATTCTTGCCTAATTAACTCCACTTAACTCTGTTCAATCAGAACAAAAGTTGTCTGCATGCAACCTAAAATTCCCACTGGATAATTGTTTCAAGGTCAGAAGATGAAGTGATCGGCAAGTCAGAATTGACATGGGGACATCTCAATGTCCTCTTCTCTTGGAAGGTTAGAGTAACCAGGGTATTGCAAGCTTTCAGAGATCAGAAACTTGATCCTCTTAATTCACGCTATTTAAATTGTGGATTCATGATGTTAAGCTGAACGAGGCAAACAGTCTTTGAGGAGAAAGACAATAATTGTGTGACTGAAGAAACACGCTTCAAATAGTGCATTTTACGCCCTCCTCAGCTTTCTTTCTCAGTCCCCAAACATGCCACTTTCCACAAAAAAATATATAGAACAGGACTCCTTAACCCTTCTCTGATAAATTAATCTCCTCTAGAAAGGTTCACATGGAAAAATCTTGAGAAAGAGTGATATTGGAATCCTTGAATTTAATATGCTATTAAAAAAAAAAAAAAAAAAAAAAAAAAAATTGTTTCTGTTTGGTTATGTGATTTTTTTAAAAAAAAAAAAAAAAAAAAGAGATTAATGAGAGGTATCAACTTTAAACATAAAAGCTGTGGAATAGATAAGGACTTACTGAGTGACCCTTACAGGCTATAACTCTGCACAGCATCCTACTGAAACCAGAAATAAACACACACAGTCTGTGAAACAGTGATTTAAAATATCAGGTTGCTCATTTGCATTGAAATTGTTTCATAAGGGCATGTGGAAGGGGTTCATTTGTCCATCTCTAAACCTGGCTGTTAGCATCTATCTGCTAAACAGGACATAGCAGGGACCACATACAGGCAAATTCACACCAGGACATGCCACAAGCCTCTCTACAGCGTCACCCCAGCCTCACAGGGAAGACTACAGCTCTTCCAGGCACACAGGAAACAGGCCTATTCCAAACGGCCAGCTGCTCCAGCAGAACATTGCTCAAAACATGTCTGGAATGGGTGGAGGAAGGCCTTTAGATCAGAAAAGTTCCCTTCTATTTCTTAGATCAAGCCAGAGAGTAGTTTTGCATCACAGAGCCTAATCTAATCTCCTCAAAGAGCTACACAGTAATGTTGACAGTTCTGTGGTGTCTAAGGAGCATGCTAGGAGCTGCCCCTGGATCAGGAGCGAGGAGCCCGAGGAATCCAGAATCCGACTCCTATGGCATCTCCTTGGCCCCTCCAAAGACGTGGAAGCAAAATGCCACATTCTCCATTTTACCATACATAGCACTAGCTGATCCTTATGGGATGAATACAAAAATATAACCATACCCCATCACAAAAACTAATAAACAAGCGTGTGGAAAAGGGAGATATTAAATCCTCAAAAAGTCCAGCTCAATGTGGAATGAGGTCTCTCCCTGCTGCCTCCTTAGCAGTTTGGTATCAAGCACATTCCAGGAACTCAAAGTAAGTATTCAAAAAAAGTAATTTCAAATAAATGACAGTGAAAGGCTAATTGGAAAAGCACTCGTTCCAATAAGTATCACTGAGAAAAAGCTTTAACTCGCATATTCGCCTTTAGCTCAAATATTCTCCTTTTGTTTAATCACTGCAAACCTATGGCATGCACCAGTGGGAGCATCTTGTCATTGTAAAGTTCTTGCCATTATATGCCTTCAACAAATAATTCTAAAGCAAAAAAATGAAGTCAAATGGTTGGTAGACACACAGATTTCAGATACACTCAATTTCCATAATTTTTGTGAATACTGGTGACTAGCTGCAGCAGATACCCAAAATTAGTACCCAGAATGAGAAAAAAAGGCTGAAATGGGAGTGTAACAGATACACATTTCGTCTGCTCTAGAATATATAGTGCCCTGCCAGTCAGCACTTGGGCTGTTTTTTTGCCAGTGCAGTGGTTGGAAATACTGGACAAGAAATGGCAATACCATACAAGACAAGAGAGGACTCTCTGTCCCACTAGAGGACAGTGAGACGTTCTTGAACACTGGAAGAGAGCAAATACCACGCTTATCTTCAACATCGGCAATAAGGAAGATCCAGGAACTACAGGCCTGTCATTTTCACCTCAATCCTGGGAAGGTGATGGAGCAACTAATCCTGGAAACCATTTCCAAACACATGAAGGACAAGATGATGATTGGGAGTAGTCAGAATGGATTTACGAAGGGGAAATCATGCTTTACTAACATGACAGCTTTCCACAATATGGTAACTAGCTCTGTGGATGAGGGAAGAGCAGTGCATGTTGTTTACCTTGCCTTTAGTACGGCTTTTGACACCTGTAGCTCTGCAGAGAAAGACCTTGGGGTCTTGGTGGACATTAAGTTGACCATGAGCCAGAAATGCACTCTTGTAGCAAAGGCCAACAGTATCCTGGACTGCATTAGGAGAAGCACTGCTAGCGTGTCACAGGACGTGATCCTTCCTCTCTACTCAGCACTGGTGAGGCCGTATCTGTGTTCAGTTCTGGGCTCCCCAGTACAAGAAAGAAATGGACTTACTGGGGCGAGTCCTGCAGAGGGCTATAAAGATGATTTGACTGGAGCATCTTTCATACAAGGAGAGACCGAGAGAGATGGGACTGCTCAGCCTTGGAGAAAAGAAGATTCAGAGGGGTTCTTATCAATGTATATAAATAACTGATGGGAATGAATGAGGAAGAAGGAGTCAGACTCTTCTCAGTAGTGCCCACTGAGATCACAAGAGGCAATGGGCACAAATTAAAAAGCAGGACATTCAATCTGAACACAAGAAAACACTCTTTTATTGTGAGGGTGGTCAAGCACTGCAACAGGTTGCGCGGAGAGATTGTGGAGTCTCCATCTGTGGAGGTATTCAAAACCCAACTGGACACAGTCCTGGGAAGCCTGCTCTAGCTGTTTCTGCTTGAGGAGGGGGTTGGACTACCTGATCTCAAGAGGTCCCTTCTACCCTAAACAATTCTGCGATTCCATGGAAGACAACACACAGCTCCCACTGACTTCACTGGGGCCAGGATTTTACCATATAGAAAGTGGTAACTTGTGTATTCATTCTGTGCTGACACCTGATATTGTCTCATGTAACTAAACCCCTAAATGGCTTAAAATGGATATGGCAAAACTGTGATACACAGCAGCAGAGAGCCATTCCAGTGTCCTAGTCCTACTCATCTAATTGTCTCTCACGGATGCTCTTAAGTGAAAACTGACACTTACATTAATAGAGTTGAAAGAGAGAAAACTTATGATAGGCAATCGGAAAAGCAATCCTCATTGCTCAGTGCTCTTCTGCGATAACAACAGTCATTATGGAAGAGCTGCCTCTGCCATTTGTACATAAATCAGTGTCAAAGACAACACGAATCAGGTTTCCATTGAGAACAGCCAGCTATGGTAAGCCACACCTGGCCACTGAATAGCCACCAGCGGTGGTGATAGCAGCAAGGGCACTCCACTGACATTTACTTAAATACCAGTCCGATCTCAACACACTTCAAGGTATGCAACACGTTCTCCTTCTGCTTTCTTCACAGTCCCCAAAAGAAAATAAATTTCTTTTTTTCCCCAAGCTACCTGACCTTGAAAAAAACATTGCTTCTCTTTGTTTGAATGTATTCAGCTGCTTTTCTGCCAACTACAATGCATTCCCTATTCATCGAGAAAAAGGTGGACCTGAAAGAAATCTGCAGGATGTTTTCTTGTGCATGCATGTTGTATAGAGAGTAATGTTGATTCTCTTCACAGCTTTTAAATATCCCTTTGTGCTGGTTTTGGCTGGGATAGTTAACTTTCTTCACAGTACCTAGTATGGGGCTATGTTTTGGATTTGTGCTGAAAACAGTGTTGATAACACAGGGATGTCTTTGTAACTGCTGAGCAGTGCTTACACAGAGTCAAGGCCTTTTCTGCTTCTCACACCACCCCACCAGCGAGTAGGCTGGGGGTGCACAAGAAGCTGGGAGGGGACACAGCTGGGACAGCTGACCCCAACTGACCAAAGGGGTATTCCATACCATATGACGTCATGCTCAGCAATATAAAGCTGGGGGAAGAAGGAGGAAGGGGGGGACATTTGGAGTGATGGCACTTGTCTTCCCAAGAAACTGTTACATGTGATGGAGCCCTGCTTTCCTGGAGATGGCTGAACACCTGCCTGCTGATGGGAAGTAATGAATGAATCCCTTGTTTTGCTTTGCTTGTGTGTGCGGCTTTTGCTTTACCTATTAAACTGTCTTTATCTCAACCCACGAGTTTTCTCACTTTTACTCTTCTGTGTGGGGCTGTGTGGTGCTTAGTTGCCAGCTGGGGTTAAACCACGACACCCTTCAACAATTTTGATTAATTCAAATCTTATTGCAACTCCTTTGGTCATGAATTTTCAAAAGAAAAACTAAATGTCTTGTGCAATAAATCTAACAAACATCTGATTTTGAATCAAAATCTTTTTCTCTTATGTGCTTCATGACTTTCCACTTTCATTATTCTCTAGAGAAAGACTTTTTAGTTGTTTTCTTAAATATCTTCAAATGATCTTTTGAATCTTTTCCATTTTGCTTCATTTACATAATGTACCAATTTTTAACATGCAATTCAGTTTGCACTTCAATATGCCCTTCAAGGTGACCTCTGAAAAGGTTTCTTAAATGCTGAGGTTAGGACTTTGTCAACAGAGGCAACATCAGCACAGCTGAAGATGTATTGTTCTGCTTTCCTGTGGTTCAGAGTGGCAAGGTGCAGATGGCAAAAACGTCTGGCAGAGCAACAACATCCTTGGCTTATGGCAGTAAAGTGCAAAATGGAACAAGCAAGAAAATAAAAACATATATTGTTCTATAACAATTCAATAATCTATCACAGAAAAAACTCATTAAGAAATTGTATCAAAAACAATTATTAGCAGGAGGGGGAGTGTAAGTAGATGAATGGGTTTCAACAAGAAAGAATGGAACCTATACGAGAATTCTCTGTTCTCAAGGATGCCTCCCCTGCAATTTAAAGGCATAGAAGAGGATAAACAAAATAACTGCAGTACAACAAAGTGAATTAAGATTGTGCCATGGTTAAAACAATCTTTGTACATGCCTCATTCACTGCTAATGCCAGGACACTGTAGCAAAATTGTATTATACTACCATCATCCAAATTATCAGAGGCACTGAAAGCTTCAAGTAGGAAATGTGTGCACTCAGAAATTGTAAAATAAAGTTCTCTCTCTGCTTCCTGTTAAGATATATCCCTTCACACAAAATCTGCTTGTCCTTCTTCCAGCTCAGTCATTTCCTATTGTCAAGTCAATCACTGATTTTGGTGCTCATTTGTAAAAAGAGTCAGGGAGTCCAAGATTCCAAATGATTAAAGATAACTAGTCCTTATTAAAGATGATTACAGATATACCTGGTTGCTGTTTTACTGGCACAGACAGTAAAACAGCAAGCAGGTATTGATTACCATTGACTGGTAATCACTATTGATTATGTTGGGTTTGTAAGTTTGGGAATATATTTCAAAAGGTAAAATGGCTGGTGTCTAGAACACTTGCTGAATCTCCTTCCTACACCTGAACTTCACAGCAAGGATTCAACCCACAATTATCAGCTGGAAAGACAACACCGTCTTGCAGTGCAGCAGTATTTCCAATGAGAAGCTATGCTATATAGTGGATGCCTTGTATGTATCACGGAGTTTGAGTAATATAAAGCACCTGAATGTGATTTGTGACCTTAAAGTCAACACACTCCACCCTAAGAGAACCCAGAATTAGTAATGGTTTAGAGCTGCTGATCAACAGATCTGTCTTTCCTCATTTCAACTAGGAGTCATTCTGTGTATACCATTGCTGAGTGAAATAAAAGGAAGGAGTTGAAAGAACTTCAGCTGCAAATTATACCTAATAAAGTGGTCTACCCACCACATTATTCTTCAATTGCAGCTGGCAAATCCAAGACAAGGACTGTATGCTATTGGTCTCCTTACAGTCTGGTAACACAAAAAGTCAACTTCCCTTCTCTTTTTGTATACGTAAAAAATGTTAAATACTTAGTTTACTGTCATTTTCTAATGTTGTCTGAAATACATTGTGACACATCAAAAATGTTCACAGAATGAATAAAAAATGTGCTGTCTGTTTCAATATACTACCTCAGTCATTCCTCTGCATTTGATGTTGCCTGTATTTAAATGTCTAAAGCTGCCTTAATTATTTATTTTATTGCTTTTCTAAAACATTCTTTTCTCTTTCTGCTATTCTTCCCTTTTTCAAATAAAATTGTATAAAACATGTACCAGCAGTTAGAACAGATGCAAAACTGGGGGTCAGTCACCAGCTAAAACTAGTGTTGATCAGGTATATGTAAACCAGTTGCCGTTCACTTGAGTTCTATCAGCACTGAATACCAGCATGCATTCAGTTCCTGATCCACCTAGATGTTGAAATGGCTTCTTGTCTGACCACAGATGAGTCACATAAAAACTTGTCCTCTGGAATAGTAAGGTCCCATTACATTCATTCAGACATGAGAGCACTAAGTATTTTCCAGGAAACACTGCACCTTCAGGATTTAGCCTTCAACATCACTTCTCCCACTCAGCAAAAGCGGAGCTGAGCTACTTACCACTTGTAACGTGCTTTAAGATGCCTGGACAAAAAGCATGCAGTTGTGCAATGTATTTGATAACCACCACTACCGTATTCTAGAGCTTTCCTTCCAAGAGGCTGGCTGAAGACCTGCACCACTCATATTTTGTCTACTATGAAACCTGAAACTTGAGACACGGGCATGGGAAACAAATCATCGTAAAAGTGCTCCCACAACAAAGATATACTCTGACATGCTCCTGAGATTATGAATTAATCTCTAATTAGAGATTACAAACCAGCAAGAAGGAAGCCCAGATACATCTCTTTCTGTTTTAGGCTAACTGATTCATTGCCAAATATTTATCAGGAGACCCCCAGATTAATTTAGTGATGTCAGGAATTAAAAGATAGATTTGGCTGGCTTTACGCCAGGCATAATGGCAGCAGCAGCTGTGTTTGATTCATCTATACAGCTCTGGGAATTAATCTCCCAGTCAGCCAGGTTGGAGGTCAGAACTGGATTTCTCCTGAGAAGAAGCACAAACTGTGCAGCAGGACAATATGAAAAATATTGTACTCATTGCAATATGAACAAAAATCCATACTGACTAGGATGAGACACCTACATTCATCTTAATTTCTGAACTCAGCCAAAATAGGAAGATATGCGGCATAAAGAGCTGACAGGCTACTGCATTACATAATCTTTACAAAGAATATTTGTGTTAGGCATGGAACTTAATTTAGGAAAGTTTGATTTTCCTTTGCCTGCACCCATTCCCCTGATAACACTTTATTCAAGGAATCAATTAGGCCTTGATCAACCACTGATCAAGAGTTCCCAGCGGGGAACCGTAATGCATTTTATCTGCAGTTATCGTTCCTAAATAACACCTATTTCTCAGCATGCACTTAATTCTTTTCATCAATACTTTGCTATCCTTCAACAAGCCTGTTAATAGCATTTTGGAGGTGCACTTTCAATGAAATCCTCCTTTGACAAATGAATTAGTGAAACTATTGGGATTTCCTTTGGTGTGTTTGCTTTTTTCAGCCACACAGGCAAATAAATTCCATCCCCCTCACCTCCTCCTGCCTAAAAAAAGGTTAAAGTGATGTGTTGGAGTTCAAGATACTAAATGGAAAGCTGTTCAGAACAAATAGAAAAAGATAACCAATAATGCTTTAAAGGAAACATTCATTATTTTTCACTAAATTCCCTATGGAGTGAAAGATGTGATGCATCTTTACAATCTCCAGAATTTTTCACTGTCATTAGCATTTCCCTAGCAATATTTCTTTTAAAGGAAAGATACAAAAGGTACATTTCAACTTTGATAAGACTTCAGTATATGATTAAGTCAGTCACATGGATTTAAGCATGCACTTAAGTTATCTGCTGAATAGGGACAGATTTAAACCTATGCCTGAATGCTTCGCTGAAAAGAAGCCAAAATGAATTGGTTATAATTAAATTCTTTTGATGAAATTTCTGCTACTCCCTATTGTGTGACAACAGTACTGAAATGCTAATAAACTAGTTAAAATTAAGCTTATTACCAAGTAAAATAAAGCACAGAGACACTTCTGTCTCTTCTTATTTTGTATCACCATTTATATAACATTATTTTGCATTAGAGAAATAAAATACTTGACCAGGGCTAATGCATCACCTTCACAGAACAACAATTGCAGTGCATCGCAACCCAGGAGACAATCTATAGATTCCTCCACATCCACCTGCAATGCTACTCTTGTTTATCTGAGAAATAGCTTTTAGCTATGTCAGGACTTACGCAAAACCCTGACTCCAGAACACTGCCAGAGAGATGCTACATGCCAGGAACTGCTCAATGTGTGGAGAGCTCTTTTAAAAACAAACCAAATGGAGCTCTAACTGAAAAATAAAGCATTAACACACAGGCTGCTGAGAAACCATTGCATACACATACCAGGACTTGCACACTCTGAAGCATGTTATGTTAATGCAGCACATCCCCGCAGAAATACCAGAGAGTTAAAAATGGCCTTGTCCTCTTCAGAGCCTTCTGCATGCCGACAAACGCAGATACTACCCACACAGATATTGTTCTGAAATTCTCCCAGCCTTGCACAGCAGCAGGAACAGCTATGTTCACTGTGGCAAGGGAGGATACAGGGACCCAATATTTCTACCACCACTCAAAGGTTTCAACAGTAAGAAGTTTTGAAACATGTGACAATGGGACAGTGTAGGCAAAGTCAAATGCTGATGAAGAAACACCAGTAGAAAAGGCAGGCCATCTGACTGAAGAGTGGTGCAGAGTGACCACCCTGCCAGTTTTGCAGGACTTTCCAAAGCCTGTTGTTTTCCAGTAACTTAAGACCATCTGTAAACTGCATACAATTTGGATGATCTTGTCCCTTCACTTTAGCCTCCATTTCTCCATTTTCAAAAAGATTAACATCTTCTCTGTGTGTGCCTTGGACAGCCCTATGTGCTAGGCAGACTAGGAACATGAGGCATTTTGTTACCTGAGCAGACATCCTGCTCCGCTGAAGCTCTGTCAAAGACAAACATGGAAAACTTTTAAGCTCTCTGGACAGAAGCAGTTTCTGCAGTAGGTTTGAACTATACTTTCTGTATGAATAATTTCTTCAGTTCGATTGTGAACCCCTTCCTCATATTGGTGAGCGGCTCAGCAGCATCAGATCATTTCTGTGAGCAACTGCTCATGAGTGCAGAAGGTGGAAGAGATTCAGTTTTTCCAGTTTGTCTTTTAAAGCCAAATGTGAAAGAGCTTGTGAGGACTGAGCTATACTCGAAATCATACCCACTACATTCCAGTCTGCTGTCTATGATCTGTATGGGACCAGGCAAAATATCAATCAGGAATTACGATAATTTGTAAAATGTTTTGAGAAACAAAGCAAGAAATGCATCAATCTACAGACCATATTTTTTATAAGCTGGCAGTAAAAGCTATAGAGGAACTCATTACAATTTACTGCGACATGGAAAACAAGAGCATTTTCACACATCTCATGAAAAACAGAAGTAGCCATTATTTTTCAATCCTCTACCATTCTGTGGGCCATTTTCAACACAGCTAAGCAGGCATGGAATTTAAGCTGTAATTTTCACAGGGACCCCAAGTGAGTTAATGGCGTAAACTTTATTGAAAATTCTGGTCTTAATTTTGAGTTGCCAATAGCAGTAACTGCTCCCATAATCAAATATCATAGCCAGTGATCCTTTAGTGCTTTTGTTCCTTAAACTGGCTTATGTTGCTCAGTTTGACATTTCAAAAAGAAAAGAAAAAAAAAAACGATTATTTTAGTTATGTTCTTCCATTTGTGGGCATTAAATAGCGGCACCATAGCTCTGCCCATAAATCAGAAAAAATGCAGACATCTGAACAAACAAACCTTCTGAAAAAAATCATGTATTACAGCTGCAAAAAAGTAAATATGGACCTTTTTTCTGTGCCTCCAGCAGAATCATCACAGTAAAAATAAATACAGATGCTAAACCCAGAAGGATTATACAAGTTAGAATTGGTACAAGACTATGCATTTTATTAGCATAATTTACATTCTAACAGGGTCCAATCTGGTGTTGAGAAATATAGGGAGTATCCAGCCTCTGACAGGATAGGGCCCTGCTGCTTTCTCTTTATCACAATAAAATTAAGGTTAACCCTATCAGTACTCCATATTGAGCCTCACATAGAAATGATCAACTTATAAAAATGTCAAATGCTACTCTTTATTAATGGAATCAAAATAAAACATATTAAAGAGAATATTCAAGCTATAGATGGGTGGCCATTCACATAACCATTCACATGACTCTAGCAATGTCACTGGAGTTTGGACTGCTTCAAATGGGGGCATAAATTTAGCCTGAAGAAATAGTGCTCTCAGAGTGRTAACAACCTACCTTAGTTCTCATAATCACACAAACTCCATTCAATACCCACATCTCTTGGGCTGATATTTCTGCCCTCAAAAAAATAAAAAGCTACACTTTTTATTGTTGTTGTATATGAACACGCACAAACACCAATAGGAGCTCCAAGTCCCTCGGGTGCTCACTTTGAGCTGAAGACAGCCTATGAACCAATCACTCTGCTGCTTTGGGAACAGCCAGGACAAAATAAAAGTGCTATATATTTTTCCTGACAACCATCCCGTAGGAATGCATTTCCTCATCCTATTCCCACACAGCCCACATTTCACTTCTGCAGAACTCAAGGGATTCATATTTTGCAACGTAATCAGCCAGGACAGTTGGAGGAACAAGGTGTGAGCTCAGGCCCTGCCAAAGAGATCCACAGTGCAGCTCCAAGAAGCAAGGCATTACCCCTTTTCCTTCCTATACTATGTATTCCTGAGCTTTCTTCTCCAAGCCCCTCACTCTTTACAACATCAGACTGCATAGCCAGTTCAGAGAAAGAGTTGTAAAGTCCAGGGCAGCATTTATCTCTTGATATCAAGACAAACATTTCTCCATCAACAAAAGGCAAGATGACATTCTAGGGCATGGGAGCAAGCTGGCTTCTTAAAAGCTCAGAGAGGCTGCTGCCAAGTCACTAGAACAAGAGGCAGAGGCAATTTTGGGGCTTCTCCCAAGCTGATGAATGAGAACTGGTCAGTCTAGGCTGCCTTGAGTCCCAGCAGCCTGTCCTGTCCACCTCCACAGCTGCATGCTCTTCCACAGCAAAAGAGTAAAAGCGCTAGGCCAAAAACCTATCCGTGAATGGCTGTAAAGAACTTTTGTCTTGATGCTTTTTAAGTAGCATGTTTAAATTAACATGCTACTAAAGCAACAGTCCCAGCAATGGATACAGAGAGACTGCTTCACAGCTCGAGAGCCCATGCATTGTGTCCAGATGCACCTGGATGCACACTCACCCTGTGGCTGACATTGCAGTGCAAGCACCAGCTTGCTACTGTGCCCATTCCACAGTAGAAGGAACAAAATGGGCATCATTCACTGGACAATTGCTATTAAGGCAGCTGCAATACCCAGCCCTGCCGTTGGCACAGCTCAGTCTCTCAAATCCCTTGCCGTCAGCCAAAACACCAAGAGCTCTAAATTTAGAATCGGCCCCAGCTGCCTGCAGAGTCTTGGGCAACTCTCTCAGCTCCTGCCTCTCCACCTAAATAAGGTAATAACACCGCCCTGCTTCAGGGAGAGAGGAAAGTATTGATTAAACTCTGTAGCAAGAGACAAAGTATCTACTCCAAAGTCCTACCACTTGACAAAGTAGAAGTAAAAACTGCCAGGGAATCCATTATTCAATCTCTTCTCAAGCTTCTGGCCCCCATTTTATCCTGGGAAGAATTTTACATGTACATACACTCCTAATTAACAGAAGGCTACCAGGTACTTGAAAAAACTGCTGATTTTACATATATATACACACACATAAAAATATATATATAAATGAATGATACAGGAGCCCTCAAAGTCTTAATCTGTAGAATCCTTTTCTGCTTTTGCACACAAAATTAATGTTACTTTCTTCTGACGTGCAAGTGTTAGTGTAGATTGTTCTTTCACTGATTTTCCAAGGAACTGCATTAACTGAATTACTGTGGTGGACTTGTCTGGGTTAGCTACTTCCCCATACCAGTACACGTGGCAATACTGTTCTTCACATCAGGAAAGCCAGCACACAAATTCTAAGCATGCTGTACAAAAATACTAGTTTTACGCTGCTGCTGTTTTATTTATTCTGTAGGCAGGACTGTAAGTGTAACACAGAGACAAACTATTGATATCCTCAGAATAAGACCATGGATTTAAAGTCATACAGGAACGTTAAAAGCCTCAAATTTGATCATCTGCAATACACAGACTACAGCAATTTCTTAAACTCAGTAAAACTGCACTTAAACTGGAGCCCGTATTTTAGACTCTGTTTAGTAAAACTGCACTTGAACTGGAGCCTGTATTTTAGACTCTGTTTTGATCTTACAGACAACTGTAGTGCGCCTCCTGCATCAACCTACAGTACGTGACTCAGAGGAAAGTTAAATTTCCTGATGTCTTTATTAAGAACAAATAAAACCCACTGCAAACCAACAGGCTGAAAGAGGGAGGGAATCTTTCCTGACACTTTTCATTATTTTTAGCTCTGAAGAGTGAGGACCAACATTCTCTGTGACACACTTGTCAACATAACAGTGCTGATTGCTTTATGAATAAAAATGTTTCATTGGTTTTTTTCTTTCCTCCATACCCACATGTTTATCGAACTATCAGCCTCAACAACAGCCAACAACAGGGAATTCTACAAGATGATGATGTGGAGCATAAGAAACATTTATCTTTCAAACCTACTCCTTAATACTTTCAAGTATTTCTTCTGTGTTCAGGACAGGTCTTTAGTATGTCATTATTTTAGAAACTGCTATCATTTCTCTTCTTAAGATCTCTTAAGCAGAGGATCTCTTTCCTTTCCCAAACTGAATCAGGGTAGTCTCCATAATCCCTCTTCATGACTGCTCTCTCCCACCTTTCTAGTGCTTCTAATCGTTTCTGTTACCCTTCACTGAAATGAAGTAACCAAAACTCAATATAAAATTCACAGTAAGGCGAGTCTGTCAATTTATACAATGACATGATAATATTTTCTAACTGATTCCCTTTCTAAATATACGCCAAGTGTTGTATTTGAGTTTTGGAGGCCCATTGCATATTAAGTAGATGCCTTTATTAAGATGTCATGTATGACGTGTAGATCTTTCTCCCAGGAGGTTACAAGTAATTCAGAATCCAATAATGCATACAAGTAATTTTAAATTGCCCCTTCTACTTTAATTACCTTGCAAGTTAATTCCATGTTCCAGCTACAGCATGCCGTCCAGCAACCTAGCGCTTTTCAGTCCTTCAGAAGTGCACCTGACAATCACTCACAGTGTTCATTAATTAATTCGGAGCCTTTCTAGAAAGTAATGTTGACATCTTATCCACTCCTCGTCCAGGTTATTGCTAAACATACTGAATATAACTAGGTCTACTGTTAATCTTCATTTTATTTTTATATTTTGTGTAGTTATTTTTAATTTTTATTTATTTTTTGCTATTTTGTCTTTCCGTTCCAGAAGCAGCTGTTTATTGGTCATGTACCTGATGACTGTTAATTCATGGCAAAATTTTGCCACCTACCCTGCGATTTTCAAGCTCCCTTAGTCTTCAGTTGTAAGAGACTTTGTTTGACAACTTTGATTGAATAGGCAGGTCATGCATAATTATGCCCTTGTTTTGGGTTTATTCATGTAAGGGTTTTTTTTAGAAAAATTATTTCAAAGATAAAGATAATTCAGATAGGCAATCTTGCCCTTACAACAGAAATATCAAGTAAGCACAGGAACAAAGGTCAAACATAAGTAAAATTTGAAACCACAAACAAAAGCTTTGTTTATTAAACTTTTATACATTTACCTTGGCTTTCCACTAGAATCTAAGTACACATGTGCTGCAAGGAGCAACTTGGAAAGATAATGAATTTCGTGCCTTTGCCTTTGCTAAGGACAACTCCTTTGTAACAACATTAATGTGGCTCTTAAATCCTATTCATTCTGATGGGTGCCTCTTCCTATATGTTCCTAGTAAGGCTCGTTGGCTTCTCTGCTTTTTTGTGGGGGTTTTTGGTCTTTGTTTTTTTTTTTAAATGGCAGATGCACTTGGCAATATCTGTGACCTTGAGTTGTACACATGAGCAAGCAAGAGAGCCCAGTGCTGCAAGGTTGTTTATGCATTCTGAGAGAGCTCCTTCTGAGAGGGGTGTCTCAAGGAAGACAGAAGCATGATGTGCATACCAAGCCAAGTACTTCATGATTTATTTATAGGGAAAAGGGGCATAAAAATTTGCTGAAGAGGAAACAAAAATGAAGAATCTGACTTACCTTGTCGGTGTAGACGAAGAACAGAATCACAACAGTGAGCTCCAACAGAAATATAATTAACAGCATGATAAAAAACTGTCAAGAGAAGAAGGGACAGGGGAAAAAAACAAAAAGCAAAAATCATCAACATCTATTTCAGCTTCTTCTGGATGCACAATAAGTACATTCAGCAGATCATGCAGAATGGGGAGTCATACAGGCAGCAAGATGCAAAACTGCTGTGTTACAGCAGAACAGAAGGCACACGACATGCAGCAATTGAAAAAGCAAGTAAAGGACTAGTCAGGAAACACAACAGTATCCGGGCATATGTATGGCTCATTTATATCACTGATTTCAGTAGAACAGCATAAACCCCCCCAAAGATCTGTCCCCCCAGCAGGCCAGTGCTCTATTTGACAGTAACCCTTGAGGACTCTTCCCAGGCTAGGTTTTCTTTATTTTTTTCCCCATCAGATCTTTCCAATTAACAAGGTATCAGCAAAATCACCACTTAGACTTCCCATTGCAAGAGAAGGTAGCCTGGTCCATAAACCATAAAGTCATAGCTCCTTTCAAGGGGAATTGTGGGAAAAGTGAAAGGCACACCAAAAAGCTTGTATACCAGGTTAGCTTTACAAGCAGTTTCGCGTAGCTACACAGATCACCCACGGGTTTCAACTGAAAGGGGCTGATTTGTACTGTAGACATCAAAGCAAAGCCGGTCCATCCCTTTTTCTCCTCATAAGCCATGGAACTGTCTAAAACCCAGCAGTCAAAAGCTCAAACATGTGGCTAAAAAACTTTTAACACAGGGATTTCAGGTAGATTCTCTAAAGCCCTCAGCTCTGATTGACTTCAGCAACAGGAACTGTTGGAAATGCCAAACACTTCTGATAAACCATATCCCCTGCTTTTTGTTAAGATGCTGGACAGGTCTGCAGCACAGGTCTGCAGCAGCATCAACACAGCGGTTGCACAGACATTAGAACAAGCGCAATCAGAGCATTAAATGAAACTCAGTTTTGCAAAGATGGGTAAAGGCAAAGGTCCTCCTCCCTGTAACACAAACTCCATACCCTTAGCAGCCTGCAAGGCTGGAATTCTAATACTGAGCAACACTGACTTAACTGAAATCCTATCCCCAAGAGAAAAAAAACAGTTACCATCTCTTTAGCTTCAACCACAAGGCTGCAAACCTATGAAAGCTTAATAGCTACAAAGCCTTATCAGAGCTTCTTCACTGCCTGGTAAGTCAAAAGCAAACCTTTGAACCTATGGATTTCCGTGATTGAATGGAGGGCAAAAGGTCAAGAAGGGGAAAATACCTTTCTCCACTAGTACAATTACACTGTCTACAGAACTCATTGCATTTTGCCCCATGAGTCTTAAATTAAAGTTTATTTTCAGATCTTCATCACTTGTATCTTCATACCTGCCTGACCCTAATACTGGATCCTATTACTGCCAGTTTTGAATCACAGAACTCATTCACGCTTGTGATCCAAGCTGATTTCCATATCATTACCATCGAACACTGACCTTCTGTATGGCTTTGCAAACCAGCCTTGGTGCAGCTTGCTTATTTTTTACATTTACGATTTTAGTTTGCTGCATAGCATTAATTGAAACAGGACAAAGCACATCACTCTYTGCAAAGACACACAGACACTTTGCTATATTTTATTTGGCTGTGGGGTACTTTTTTGCTCATCCATAAAGCATGGCTTTTCCAAAATGTGCATGCAAACACCACTGCCTCCCTGTGAAATTCACTGGCATAGCCTGGATTACATTAGGCAATTTCTAGAACAAAGGAAGGACTCATACCCATTATAAACAGTGATGAGCATTTCCTACCACAGGACCCCAATTTCATCATCTTATAATTTTGCCAAACCTTAATTGTTTATGCTTATATATTCTGAGCTTGTTTCTGTCTAAAGGATAAAAGCTTTTTGAAGAACGTCAAAAATAGCACTTCAATTATGTCCTGGTTTCAACTGGGATAGAGTTAATTTTTTTCCCTAGTAGTTGGTATAGTGCTATGTTTTGGATTTAGTATGAGAATAATGTTGATAACACGCTGATGTTTTTAGTTGCTGCAAAGTAGTCTACTAGTCAAGGACTTTTCAGCTTCCCATGCTCTGCCAGGTGCACAAGAAGCTGGGAGGGAGCATAGCCAGGACAGCTAGCCCAACTGGCCAAATGGGGTATTCCATACCATATGATGTCATGCTCAGTATATAAAGCTGGGGGAAGAAGGAGGAAGGGGGGGACATTTGGAGTGATGGCGTTTGTCTTCCCAAGTAACTGTTACGTGTGATGGAGCCCTGCTTTCCTGGAGATGGCTGAACACCTGCCTGCCAATGGGAAGTAGTGAATGAATTCCTTGTTTTGCTTTGCTTGCGTGCATGGCTTTTGCTTTACCTATTACACTGCCTTTATCTCAACCCACGAGTTTTCTCACTTTTACCCTTCCGATTCTCTCCCCCATCCCACCAGGGGGGAGTGAGCGAGCAGCTGTGTGGTGCTTAGTTGCTGGCTGGGGTTAAACCACAATAAATTACTTCTAAGAATGAAGCAGGGCAAAGTATGTTATTCTGTCCAGGTTAAACTTCTAGTGGCTTAATTTGAAATCCTCTCATGCTCCAGTGTTTAGGGCAGAGACCTGAAACAAAGTGCGGCTCCATTTCAGGCACGTGCCTTTTGTCTTACCCAACTATGAGTGGATTTTTGTGGGAAAGTTATTAGCCTTCAAAAAACTGCATTTCACACATCCAGCAGAGATGAGAGGGCTCAGCAGCTAAACCCTTCAAAGTCTACAACCACAAAAAGCCTACTCGCATCCTTCCCGCAGTTCACGTGTGACCAGACATCTCGCAAACCATCCCACAGAGCATCTTCCCCGCTCCTGTGGCACCTACACATGCGTGCAATGCCTTTCTGCCATCCCCTCAGAGCTGATGGCCTCCAGTCCCACTTCACAGGACATCACCTGGAACAGCGGGTACAGCCAGGAACCGGAGTAAAATTCAGGGACCTGTTTTTCCTGTGCTCTGAAGAAAGCTTTCCTCCATTCTCTGTAGTCACCAGCACAGAGACAGTACAGACAAAGCCAGGAAATGACTTTGCAGGAGAAAGGGGAGCCTGAGGAAGAACGTTTTTAACAGCAGATGGCGAATAGTTTGGTTTAGGATATGATCTGGCTACCAGTTTTAGAGAAAATGGACCTACTGGCAGTAGCCGATCAGGGCAGGAGACCCCAGAGAAAAAGGCAAGGCCTGCGCAGCGGCAGGGGACGCCTGCGCATGTGGATACCCAGGAGGAGCTATGCCTTTGAGAGGATGGCGGCCTGTGGAGGACCCCGCGCTGGAGCCATGGGAAAAAAAGAGCAAGAAACAAAGAGTGGCAGAAAAAGGAAAGCACCCCATACTGACTCCCATGATTGAGTATAATGTGCGGGGAGTGGACTGGAGACTGGCAAGGGGGAAGGAAAGGTGTCTGGAGGGAAGCTGAGGTGTTTTCTCAAGCGTGTAATTGTTTGTCATTATTTCTCAATACCAGAATCAGTAATTAAAAGTTTATCTTAATTGGCAATAAATTAAGTGACATTTCACGACTCAAGAGTGTTTTCCCCTGCAACACCAAGTCATACAACTCTGCTAAAACCCCCCATCTTAGGACCAGAGCAGGCAGCTGCTGTTGCCAGCTATGCCGCTGTGTCCAGCAGCAGAAGCCCATGGGCTGGATCTCCTGGTGAGACCATGATGGTGCTCCTGCCTTCTTCAGTTCATACTAGAGAAATAGGTATGACATTGCCATCGTAAAAGATGCTAAAATTGTGAAGCACTCAAAATTTAGGAAATCTCAGAATAAAAGTTCTCTCAGTGATGGTTATGGACCATGTCTAAGTCTTTCCCTACACAGGCTCAGAGGTTCCTCCAAGCTATTACTGGTGGGAATTGGGTTTCATGCACTGCAGATTTTGGAAGTCATACAGTGAACTAAAATTAATGTACACTGTTCAGAAAGTAAAAACCTAGATAAGCTTTTTCTCCACAGAAAAATATTTTTGTTTTTAAATAAAACCTCTAGTTTTATCTTTCTTACTATTTGCATTCATTGACAAAAAGTGCACTGTTATATCACAGATAACTAACACGTATTAGTAATCCCACTGTGTGCAGACAGTAGAGACACGCACTGTATCTTTTATTGCAAAGGTAAATTAGGTGAGGTCAACCTCAAGGTGGAGGCTTCAAATTCACCACCTGATAAAAGCTACAAGTGCTTACATGTCAGCACATTTATCATTCTCCTCTAAAGAAAAACCCTACCTGAACCCAAACCAACATGTCAGAAAGTAAAAATCGAGGCTTCAGACTGAGCTGGCTGCAAAGCACAGCCTACACACATCAGCACATCTTCTGATCCACCAGGCTAAAGTGCATGCGTGGACGCATGCACGACCTGCTCCTCTATTCCCATAGCACCTTCCAACAAAAGTTCACTTTCAGTTCCATCCTCAGTATCATCCCAAAGTGAATGATGCCCAATTGGCATATCTCATTCAAATTTAAAAGGGAGAAACATAAGTCCACTGAAGGTTCACAGCACCCAAACGCCCACCACACCTGCTGGAAACTCCCATAGCTCCTTTTCAAATGTGAAAATCACTGTGGTGACAAATACAGAGAAGAATAAAAATGAGTTTTGCTTTGCTTCACTGGGGCTGCAGGCTGTTGGTACAATAAAGATTTATGCATGGAGAAACACCAATCCCAAAGCAAAGCATTCATGTAAAACTCCATAAAAAAAAGATTAATCCGACCTTGTACAGAGAGATGCTTTACTACACTACTTGTCAAATAGTGGGATGCAACCTCGTAGAGGTTCACTGGAGAGGTACCTACTGCTCAGCTTTTCATAAATTACACCTGAAATAACCCCACAGAAGTTTTGATGAGAAGGGAGGTGATGCCTTTCTGCCTAGCTACCACTGCTGATTTCCAGCCCTTAAGAAAAATAAGGCCAGTTTCTCAGTACTTACCTTCATATTCTACAAAGCCCATGACTTTCCCACAGGTTCCCATTAAAGGAGTAAAGGAAGTATGCAATTGCTCTCAAGTCTACCTCATAGCTATGCATCACCCTCCTGATGTCAGAGACAGAAAAATCTATTAGAGAAGAAGAGGTCCCAACTTGCTACTCCATCCCCATTGGAGCTGTACTAGGCTTTTGACCCCCTAGTTCTGGTTCCCTTCATCTAGCCTCTTAATATCAGTGAGAGAATCAAGAACTGTTCCCTATGTACATCATTTAAAGCATGTCTCCATCACAGCTCACTAAGGCACAGAGCAGCAAGTTAATTATATTTTCTTCCCAAACAAACAAGATTCTCTGGTTTCTCAGATGTTATAGACACTTGCCTCTCTGCATGATGATTGAGCATCACACACTAATACACAGGATTGGGTCTTTTGCTTCCCCACTGCCTCTCCTTCCAAAATCTTCTCAATAGTTCTATCATGTTGCTCAAATTGGCCATCTCTTCATGTTAGGGGTAGCTGATCTTCTCACAGTCTCCCAAAGACAAAGTGACCAAGTACAATGAAAACCAATCTGCGATCGTCTTGTTAGTCTCCTAACATCTTGCTATGAGACTAAACATGATATAACTTATGGCAGGATTGAGACTGCTGTGTTTAGACTGATCCCTGAAGTAATGCTTTTAGTTTGATGGGAGTCTGTCTCAGAAGGAGACAGTAAGATCTCAGTGTGCCAGACCCTCTTCTCAACTTAGCTAATGGCAGGAGACAGAAGTTTCTTGCAAAGTATTATTCAAATCCTCTTCAACAAATACCAAGAAAGTAGTAGGAAGACCCAAAAACCAGCAGTCTCTTTGGAATAGTGACACGCTCCAAAACAGTCTTAAAGTTCATGGCTTAGCAAATTTGTTTAGACCAGTCTACAAATTAGCATAACCTACCTAAGAAACTGGACAAATAACTTCAACAGTCAGCCTGTGCTGTGTTCCATCACGTAGTGCCTACACTTAATCTGTCTGCAAGGGGGACAGTTAGCTTCTTTTCTGACAGAGACAATATGAAGTAAAACACATGAGCAGGTAGGTTGCTCCTGTGAAAGAACTCCAGCGAGCTAACTGCTCTTGGCCTGCAGCAGCTCCCAGCATGAAGAAAAAAAAAATAGAAAGTTTACAGGCAATCTTTCCTCTGTAACATCAACTGCAAGTTTGATACTGCCAAGCATTTTGCCTTTTAGTTAGGCTGGATTACCAAGTCCTCGCTAATCAGCTTTAATTTCAGTATTACATTTCACTTCCTAATTAATAAGCACCTCAGGTACAAGAAATTACAGAGAATTCATTGGGCTAAAATTGTTGGTCTGCCAAGAGAACTCTAATTTCATAGCCTGGGAGAGATTTTAATTTGTCTGCCTGGTCCTAACGCGTACATATATAACTTTGGTCTTCAAGAATAGTCCAGCTCTGGCTGCTAGAAGACAGAGTCTCTTCGAATCACAGAAACATATAGGTTGGCAATGAGCTCTGGAGATCATCTGGTCTAACCCCTTGCTAACAGCACAGTCAAACAGGTGAAGCTGTACAGAGCTGCGTCCAGTCACCTTCTGAGCATCTCCAAGGATGAAGATGGACAGCCATCCACAGCCTCAATGGACGCCTTTTTCCAATACTTGACCATCTTCCTGATAACAAAAATATTCCGTATCTCTAATTGGAATTTCCCTTGTTGTAACTTGTGTCTGTTACCTCTTGTCCAATCCCTGTGAATCCTTCCAAAAGCTGTATTTTCTTTAGACTCTACTGTAAGGTAGTTGAAGATAGGAATAAAATCTCCTCCTTGCTTTAATTTCTTAAGACAGAACAAACCCAGCTCTCAGTCTGTCCTTGCACATCACGTGCCCCATAATCATCGTGGTGCTCTTCCATTGGACTCCTTCCCCTCTGGTACGTACATGTCTCTTCTACTGGGGAGCCCCAAATTGGGCTAAGCACTCCAGATGTAGCCTTATCTTATTCTGGAAGAAGGTGTTATTCTTTCTTGGTGTCAAGAAATGTAAAGGAATGTGGGGCTTGGTATGGCCCACAAATACCCAATTATTACATTTATCTTTTTATTCTGATTTAAAAAAAAGGCACATATTAAAGTGCAGGCTCTCCACACATTTGAAAGATCTCTGCTTGTCCTGAACAAAAGGAGAAGGTCCTTTATTTTTGAGTTAAAAGGAGGATTATCAGATTGTGTTACTGTGCTTTAGGCCTAAACTATCTGCCAAAAAGAATTTTTTTAAAATTCATGTTCAGATTATAATTTGATATGAACAGAAATACTATCAAAAATTACATCACATTCTGCACATAACCTTCTCTGCAGGGATAGCATCTTATCTTTAATACTGAAGGTGTAAACAGTATCTCTCTTTTTTGAATAAAAGAAGTCAAACCTTTACCTACAAATTCACAGAGCTCCATTAAAGTCAAAAGAACTTAATGGATTTTATAGCAGCCACACTTTTACAAGTCGCCTGAAAATGAAGAACTTTCCTTGAATTTAATATGCTTTGTAATTTTCCTGTTCTCTTATCATAAATTATATTATTTATATTGAAATAATATCTTCCAGACTGAGTGGAGCTGCCTCATTACTATGGTTGGCATTGTCAAAATCTTATGTCTTCCCTGCAGAAGTGTAGCATCCCCATGCCTAACCAAATTAAAACAGATGCATCAACAAACTTAGATGCATAGTCAAGCACCAAAAGGGGTAACACTGTCAGAGGTCCTGAATGCTATAAACTATTGCCAAATTTACTCCATATTCCACACTTCGGAAAAAATCAAGCCACCTATGAAAAGTCAAAATCAATGCAAGAATTCCCACTGAGGTACTGGAAAACAAAACTCCAGGTACTGGAGAACAACCCGCTCTTTATAGGGATGCTGTACCTGCTTTCAGGTACCAATGCTTGCCAATGTTGGCTCCGGCTTTCTAAGCACAGCAATGTGAAGATCATCCCCAAGCATGATAAAGGTTTCCCAGAACAGCTTTTTTATTACATACTGGTACATGACTTCCACAGAATAAAATCTGATATGGTACAGAAGAAGAAAAAAAAAAAAAAAATTGAAACTTTCTTCCACTTGTGAAAGCAAAAGTGTTTAATTTATCACTAGTTCTCACAAGAAGTTTGATACCACATAATTCCCCAAAGGCATTTTGATCTGATATATTAATAGGGAGTAGGAACATTATGAAAGGCCCGCTTAGTTTTTTAAAATTTTCTTTTATTTTCTTTTCCAAGGAACTAAGCAAGGAGAGGAGAACAGAAGAAAAAGTGCAATGGGAATTGTACTTGAAGCTTAGAAATTACTTCTTCTGCAGCCTGGAAGACTTGTACAGAAAGAGACAGAGCAACGAATGAGAAATGACAGGACAGCGCCCAGACAGTAACAATAACTGGGATTACAGTCAATAAAATCCCAGTGTATTGATCTACCACTTGAACTTCACAACAAAAGGGAAAGGGCAGCTTGCTTCCATCAATTTCCATCACAGTGGATTCTGATTCTACATCTCAGTACCAAAGTTTTGCTGACACTCGGTTTGAATTCTCCTTTTGTTAGTTCCATACCATTGCTCCTACTTACCACCCTTTGTAGCACCATGCATGCTTCCTTTCTGCCCATAGTATTTAGATTCCTTGAACATTTGTAGACTTACATCCCATCTGAGCCCTCTCTCTGCCACACTGTGCATATTTAGCTCTTTTAATACTTCCTTGGAAGTAAATCTCTTTAGCCTCCTGATCTTTTTTTTTCAGCATAAAAATGATAAGTTTGCTCATAAACTGTAAAAAGGCAGTAATGTATATGAGCAAACTTATGAACAGAAACTCCATTATGAAAACAGCATGTATCTAAATTTGGTTCATCAGCTATTATTCTCTAAAAGCCTTAATAGTTACTTCATTGTGATTGTGACAAAGTTGTGCATGCTTTATGCCTGCTGGATATATAGTACAGCTCTGCTTATGTTTGGACTATATTTTTTATGAATGTGCAAAAACTCCTGCTGATCAATAAGGCTCAAAGAAATCTACAGTAATTATTTCTGGGAAGATATACAACATATGCAGTTTTAACACATTAACAGTGTTTCCTTTTAGTCTCATTACTGCTTTCAGTTGGAATCAGTCTTACTGCATTAGTAAGTGAGAGTTGAGAGAGTTGGCATTCCCATACTATATGTCATAGGATTTTACTGGCATTTTGTGGTGTTTCTAGTAATTTTCCATCTTCTCCAAAAACTGACTCAAAATCGACGAAGTGTCATCAAATATTAGCCAGGTATCACTCTCACATCACAACAGTAGGTGGGTATAGGCCCATTTAACAAATCACAGATTATTATTCCTTAGCACAAATAAAAGTCTCATTGGCCTTTGACTCTTTTAAGGGTTGCTTCATCTCTTCTGCAAACATAATGCAAAGGTGTGACGTGATCTGGTGTCAATCTTTATCCTAGTCAAGACAGAAACTCATCCTACTTGTGAAATACGATGCGGAAGAACTAAAACATTAGACTAGCTCTTACAAGTCCTTGCATCACTCCATTAATAACAAAGCAGTTGCTTGAGTCCATCTAACATAGCTAACGGAAATAGCAAATACAACTAAAAGGCTCTGGCTTGGGGTTAATCCAGTATTCTCCATCTATGGCAAAGACATGCAAAGTTMATTAGTGTCTAAGCTTACACCTTTTACTCAGACTTTAACATCACCTGTGTACTTAGTAAATGGAGCTTCTTCCCTGAATCAACCATCCCCAGGATATTTGTCATCTAGAATTCCTGCATGAAACGTGATCAGACAGCTCGGTGCCCCAAGAGGAGGAGAGCAGCAGCAAGTGGTCCCCGCACACCCTGCTTGGGGAGCGAGTGAGTCGGCAGGGCTGTTTTCACACTCATGTTCACACCGAACATCTGGCTGACCCCAAGTGCTGGGCAAACTGACAGAAGCTCCCCCAAGATGATAAGGGAAAATGACATGACCATGCTGCTCAGCTGACTTACAATGAGCTGAAGGGGAGAAAAATTACTCTGAAATTCTGCAGTTCTCCCTTTACACGTATTTGCAAACTCTGAGCTAAGCTCGCAATGGGACCTCACCTGCTAATTATAATAGAAAATTTCTCTTATTTCTAGGAGTCTCAAAACAGCATCTAGAAACTGCACTGCATGTGTAAGTGAAGGAAATGGTGAGAAGCAGATGGTCAAGAAGAGAAAAAAGGACAAGGCAGAGTATTTTGTCTGTGTTTAAATTCTACTGCTGGTTTTCTCCCCAGTTTGCTGTTCCCAAATGTGCTACACAGAGGCTGCTGCATCAGATGCACATGGGTCAGTCTTGCAGTAGCTTAAAAAATGAACAGCAAGTTAGTTTGGTTTACCTAATTCTGCCTTTTAGCTGGTAATATTCTCCTACTGGAGAACTGAAATATCTATAGCATTAAATCAGCTCTGGCTACACCTTGTGTTGGCATCACTGATTTACACAAACTAGCCTCTATTTCTTTACCTCCAGAGTAAGATTTTTCTGAGGTTCAGGTAATTCTAATCCTTAAAGAAAAAAGCCAATGTTGCTCTTTAGTATAAGAAACAGTGTTAAGGTGTTTCTAACCTTAGTGTTAAGGTAGCTAAAATAGCAAATGAATGATTGAGAATATAAGCACGCATTCTGCTTTGGTAAGCCTATGGCTTTCTATCCGAGGAGATAATTTTATTGTTAGGGAAAAAAAAAAAAAAAATCAAATGTTATGCTTAAAAGTGACATGAATGTCTCGGCTGGCAAGGAGCACACAGGTTACCTGTCCTTTATTTTCAAAATGGGAGTAATTCTGTTGCCTACCAGATGTTTCAGGTGACCCTAGGTCTGGAGCAAAAGCCCATCAAAATCAGCAGAGGTCAGTCTTATAGACCAGACAATGAACACATCTGTCCAGAGACTGCAAGCTCTGACAGAAAACAGGCTTCCTTGAAAGTGTTTTCCTGACCACCATGTAGTCTTACGCTCTGCTCTTCCACCGTGAGGTTCATTGGATTACTTAATTGTCCTGGTAGTTTGATGTGCAGTGAGGTATCTGTGACCCACCTCAAATCCTTAGACAGTAGTAGGGCAAGATGAGGCTTGGTTTCTGGGTCCCCTTTTGAAATTACTCAGAGCCAGGTTTCTTTTCAAGAAACTCTGGCACGTGAGAGTTGGTTGAATGCCGAGACAAAAGATGGGGTGAGGGAGGCTTTCTAAGTGATAGGGGATCTTGAGCCTGTGTAGACTGTCAGAGAAGCTGATTATTGCTAATACACAGTGAGCGACTACTAGTTAATGGATTAATCAACAAGGAGTTAGGAACTCTGAAACACTGATAACCATTTAGGCAAACAGATCAAGCCTCGATATAAATTAGTATAGCTCCACTGACTCCTGCACATGGCACTGTCACACTGTTTGATTGCCATAAAGCAGCATCTTGGCAAACAAAAAGGAATGGGGACATTAGAAAAAGGTTCTTCACTGAGAGGGTGGTCGGTCACTGGAACAGGCTCCCCAGGGAAGTGCTCAGGGCACCAAGCCTGACAGAGTTCAAGGAGCATCTGGATGACGCTCTTAGTCATATGGTTTAGTTTTAGGTAGTCCTGCGAGGAGCAGGAAGTTGGACTCAATGATCCTTATGGGTCCCTTCCAACTTGAGATATTCTATGATTCAAAGCATATCAGGCACTAGTGGTATTGCATCAGTCTATATTAGAWGAATAAATACTACCCTATGAGGTAAGCCCTTCCTACACATTGAGCCTAGGCTCAAGTCTAAAAACAGGAGGGAAGGAAAACAGCTTTATTGTTTCTCTCCTCTGTTCTCAGGTTCTTTGATTAATTGCTCCCAGAGCTGAAGAAAAGAAGGGAGAAAGAGGAGGACTCAGACAGGTCCCATCCACTCCTGAGTTTCAGTATCAGCCAAGCAGAAGGAGCTAAAAACTGAAAGGCAATGAGGAGCAGATTCTTAATAATAAAGGAGAGCCAACAAAACTAGGGGAGTTTGGTGCTCAGTACTTACAGTCCAAACAGGTAGCAAGCCAAGGCTTTCATATGCAACAAGCACTACACAGAGAAGCGTTACACATGATGTATAATGCTCTCAGGCTGTGTGTATGGTATCTTCCCGGTCTCTGCATCACTTGCTTGCTGCTGTGGCTGCAGCCACAATTTCCCTGATTTTGCTACTCAGATTGCTAAAAAAACACAAGCTCATGTGCTAAGCCGGAATGAGAATCTACTGTTTGGTCTGTAGCATTAAATKACTGGATGAAGTCATTCACGGGCTATTTCTTTCCCATTTAGTTGCTTTGAAATAAATTCCCTGTCACCAATGGAGTTTCAGCTGTCAGCTCTCTGATTGGATCCAGTGACACTATTGAAAACAGTAGGTTTTTTTATTCTCCTTTTCTTCCCACTCATTAACTTTTTCCTCATTTTCTTTGTTGCTATTTCACTTACAGATGAGCTGGCTGAAGTTCAGAAAACTCTCAACAGCACAGTACAAAACATCACGGGCACTCATTTTCCCCTTGGACTATTCCAGAAATAAGAGCCTTTTGATGTCTGGATAGTCATTCAGATACGTCTACAGCATCAGCTCTTTCCACAGCTGGTCCTGACCTAATATCAAGGTTTAATTCTGATCTTATTCATTCCAGCAACTGTGATGAACTCCTCGCATATTAACATGAGGTTCTCATTTAAATTAAGCTGAACACATAGATCTGTCTGTTAATGATTATTTTCTTTCCCCTTCTCATTAATTATTGCTTCAGCTTTTCTACAAAAAAAAAAAAATCAGGCTTACCCACAAATCAGGAATAAGGCGAAAGGGCATATCTAAGCAACCTTTTTACTTATCTAATCCTTGATCTGATGGAACATATCCAACCTTGGTGCTTTATAAGAAGGCAGCTGGCTTTGGGTAATCAGAGAGGAATCAGCATTTTGTCTACTTCAAGCCCTTTCCCCTTTCTAATATATTCCTGTATGGGCAATACCTGGTGAAGAATCACCTACGTCAACTTAAGGCCTTTTTAGGCCTTAAGGTCTACACAAGCAAGACTCATCCTCTACCTCTTTTGGATTATTGGCTGTGTTGCACATCCCAACCAGGAGCAGAAGAAAGTGTTCTTTGTACCAAATCATTGGAGAAAAAAAAAAAAAGGTGTGACGAAATCAGAGGGTGAAATACAGAACTGCCTATGGATCTTACTTCCTTCCAGGGCATGGGTTATTATTTAAGTTGCAAATGTCTGGAAACATGGTATCTATACGTGTGTGCTGTAAAAACCAAATAGACATAAAAATTCTTCCTGGTTTTTACCAGTAACTATGATTTCCTGGACCAAAAGTAAGTTCCTATTTGCAAAAAATTTGCATTAGACCATGTTCACATGCCCTTTCTGGCAGCTTCTCTGAATGTCCTGTTTCCCATTTAACTGAAGGTAACATTGCAATTAGGCTGATCAGCTCAGCTGGGACAGCCTGCAGCAGAGCTCATGGAAACCAGCTAATTGTGCCAATTAGGCACTTTCAACAAGATAAAAATTGAGAACTAATTTTGCTTGGGGATATTTATTTATCATTTGGACATAATGCATATGATGAATGAAATCAAAATTGTCATTACTATTATGGAAACATGGGCTAAATACTTCTTAAAGGTCATTGTAGCACACAGGACAGCTAGACATATTCTGCTGTAATCAGAGAAAGATGACAAAGGCACTGAGTTGAGATTTAGACAATTTGGGTTTGCTTCATAGCTCTCCCACAATCTCCCAGTGCAACCTACGCAAGGCACTTAGTTTCACTGTGCTGCAGCTCCCCATATGTCTAATGAGGATAATAATACTTTCCATTTGTCTCATCTATTTAGATGGTAAGCTCTACTGGTCAGGGACCTCCTCTTACCAGGAGTTTTATACAGAATGAGCATCCTGATCTCATGGGCTGCCTGCACGCGACACTGTAATACAGATAATAAATAACATAATCCATCATGATTTGATGTCTAGAGCTGAGATTTTTAACCTGGACTATCCATGGAATAATGACCTTTTTCAGTGTAAGCACACAAATACAGATCTCAGCTAAACATGGATGAAAGGCAGAGAATTCAGGCAATTTAGCTCCTCAAACATAGATCTTAAGCAATTAACCTAAAAGACAATGTTTACACAGACACTTAAGGATCAGCTAGGTTAACATTTGAGCATGAAAGAGAAAAAAAGTACTTAATCAGGCATAAATTTCTTCAGCATACAGCAATGGCACGTGCATATGTACATACAGCACCTGCCTAAAGTCAGTACTATGATCAAGTGATCATAACTGATCGTGCTAAAGTGGTACAGCAAGCTGGTGCCTCATCTTCTGCAAGGACCCTCAGCTGAAATGCACATGCATTGCAATGGGGTTAAGAGCACTCAAGCTAAATGTTTTGCTAAAATTCACGAAGATAATGGATATGACTAATAGCTCTGATGGACATTAGAACTATAACACATTTGCAAAGGGGAAGGGAGCAAAAACAGATTCCTAATTTTGTTTCAAGATAGCCTATAGAGATTCTCAGTACAGCTAGATGATCCTGCAGCACAGGATCAAATACCTATGAAAAAAAATCAATGGAAGTCCATAAACTAACTTTCTCAAGTCAGACTCTTAGCTTATTACCTCTGTCACCTGTTCAGGACAGTGACCCAACCCATCAGAACAAAGCTGCCATTTTCTAATTACAGCTGAGCCTGTAGCAGAGGTACCTCTGTTATACAATCTTGAGCAACAAGAATAGCAGAAATGTCAAAGGAATCTTACCGAAGCAAGAAAGCATTGTTCACCTGCTTCACTCTTCAATTTGCATCTACATTCAGATGCAAGATTATATACACCAGGTTGTATACTTATTTCAATAAATGCTAGTTGCTCTGATTTCCCTAGGGAAATCTAATGATGGAAAAGTTTATCTTCTTTCACGTTGTAGCTGGAGCAAATAAGAATCATTGTAAACATGCATTCTTTGTTCACCAAGATCTTAGAATGACAGCTGCACAACTCACCCCATCTGCGTATTTTTGCAGAATGCATACAATGGTTGAGGTTTCCTTTTAATTTTTTTTTTCACGCTCCATTTTACATTTTCATATTATTCTATTCCTCTGAATGCAGAGAAATAGGAATGGGCCTGTTTCTTAAGAGATTAATGAGGCATTGTCCTGGCTATACATTGCCACTGAGTAAAGAATATCTGCCAGCTCCTTAGTTGGTGGACACCGGGTAAGTCCTTTGAAGTCAGAAAAACCGTGACGCTTTAATCTATCTAAACACTCTATTCAGAGAGTTAACATGGATCATACCGCTATTGCATGCAGCTATGCAAAAATCTCATTTACAGATTAAACTTTACTTCTGCTTTCGACCCCCTTTCTCCATCTGTCCTCTGCTACTTAAAACACTTTGTCTGTCCTCCTTTCTTTCAAAAGTCGTTGGCAAATGCCAGAGGTAAGCAATTATTATCATTTACACCTAACATCACAGCAGCCTAATACCAAAGAGCTTACAGGTTTGCTCTGACAACCCAATACAAATGTCATATGTGGAGAACACAAAGATACAGGATCAGAGTCTCATCTGCTCTGCAACCTAGTGCATGAAATACAAATAGATCGAAATGCCTCTTTGATACTGCTCATTTCTCATTCACTCAAGCAGATTCCTTAGAAAATCTCATCCCTTATCACATCATCAAACAGTAGCACTATTCATAAGGCAAGACCATACACAAACATCCTGCTGTGTCCAATACCACATAAAACTCTGCTCCTCCAATGYAGGTGGGTTGAGCTAGTAGTTTTTCCTGCCCTGCTCCTTCCCAGTCCATTTTAGGATCCCAGTGGTGCTCCATGCCTCCTGCAATATTTCCAATGTCTTCCTCCAAACCACCCATTCCAATAACAGCAGCACATCCTCCCAGCTACATCCTTCCCCAACTTTTAACTGCCACATCCTTTCCTCTTTCTTCTGCTTTTAGGAAGCAGAACAAGAGGTGTTCCTGTTGCATGGGAAATTTGTCTTTCCAGTCCTTGCAGGTCTAAAGACTACCACCAACTTACTATTAGGACAGGGTGCACTACAGGAGATAACAGCAAGTGGAGGTCCAAATTGTTCTTGATTAAACCAGGCATGTCCATGTGGTCCGTATGCCTATAATGCTGTAAGTGTCTTCAAGGAGATCTTAAGGGCGTGATTTCAGAGCAGGAGGTGACAGGAATATAGCACAGGCAGAGCATCTGGAGAACCAGATGACATTCGCATCATCTTTATTACTGTCTATGGTCATACTTAACATCCCAGACTTTCTCTCACACTGTATCAAGCAGAGGAAAGAGGGAGGTCAGTGAAACCTGCTACTCACTCAGAGATACACAGCGATGTTCTGCTCAGTGGAGCAACGTTTGATCTCATATATGCAGCTTATAACTTGAGTATCTGCCATCCCACCACGATAGCATGGGTACTCCTCCAGCTTGGTTTATTCCACTTCCTTTTCTTTTTGTCCATTCCAAGCCTCACTTCATCAGACTATTACATACAGACTACTGAAACGTGCAAGGGACACAACATCCTAGCTTTTACTTCTTGATTTCATTTTAGTACTCTGTTAATACCTTTTCATTGCTTTTAAGCCCACCACAAACCTGTTTCAACTGCCTGCAGACCTTGTCTAACTCCTGTCCATCTCAGTTCCCTAAGCTTGTTTAGCACTTGCATCTTTATTGGTCTAGTGCTGGGGCTGGCCAAATATCAGAAGGGGAGGGCAAATTAAGAGAATCAAATACATTATCCAGTGAATAGTGCAACAGAATATATTACCCACACAATCAAATAGCTTGCGTCAGCCTGTCTTAAACACCTGTGCGGCCAGACTTCAGTTTCTCTGTCTGTGTACTATCAAAGCTCCTATTTCCAAATGGAACAAAAAGTTAGGGAAAGTTAGCCAAACCAAATGCTGCACAAGAAGATATGGTAGTGACATCACACATGAGCAAGACAACTTATTCTGTGAGTTGCTGTCACATTCATGGTAATACCTTCTAGAGACAAAAATTACAGGAATCAGCTCAAAAAGCAATCTTAGCTACTACCAGGAACAACGTCAGATGTTAAGTGGTGGCCTGGGAGATACAGAAAGGAGTGTAAGGACTTGATCCTGCAGTGACTGTTAAACACAGCGTGTGTCATACACACAAGGTTGCTAATGCTTAGTAGCTTTCCCTTTACAACTTAGATGGTAAATCCTATCACATCCCAGCTGCAACAAAACAGCCCTCTTAAAAAGCAGTAGAGAAGGGGCATTCTCAGGGATGTTGTGCTGGTTTTGGCTGGGATAGAGTTAACTTTCTTCACAGTACCTAGTATGGGGCTATGTTTTGGATTTGTGCTGAAAACAGTGTTGATAACACAGGGATGTTTTCGTTACTGCTGAGCAGTGCTTACACAGAGTCAAGGCCTTTTCTGCTTCTCACACCACCCCACCAGCGAGTAGGCTGGGGGTGCACAAGAAGCTGGGAGGGGACACAGCTGGGACAGTTGACCCCAACTGACCAAAGGGGTATTCCATACCATATGACGTCATGCTCAGCAATATAAAGCTGGAAGGAAGGGGGGACATTTGGAGTGATGGCATTTGTCTTCCCAAGAAACCGTTACGTGTAATGGAGCCCTGCTTTCCTGGAGATGGCTGAACACCTGCCTGCCGATGGGAAGTAGTGAATGAATTCCTTGTTTTGCTTTGCTTGTGTGTGCGGCTTTTGCTTTACCTATTAAACTGTCTTTATCTCAACCCACGAGTTTTCTCACTTTTACCCTTCCGATTCTCTCCCCCATCCCGCCGGGGGTCAGTAAGTGAGTGGCTGTGTGGTGCTTAGTTGCCAGCTGGGGTTAAACCACAACAGATGTTTAACAAAAAACCAGAGATATTTTGGGAAGAGATTCTTTTCATTTTGGCAGAATACAGTGTTGGGAACACCTGTGAAATCAGAAAAGGATGAAGAGAGGTAGCAACCACATACCCTGAGAACAGCCTTGGTTTGATATTCAGCAAGTTCTTTCATTCAAGCATTTATTTTGCTACCTACGTTACCTAGAAAAATGGCAGCTGGCCAAAACCAAATGCCCCGGTCCTGAACTTAAAAGTACTATTTCAAACACTAGTCAAATAGAACCAGCCATTTGGGGAAAGGAAGACTAAGAGCAAACCTACATGATAAGGCTTTGCTCCCAGAAACAGAAGCTCCTACCACCACCCATTTCCCTTCCAAACAGATAGGCTCCGCAGAAGAACTCACAAGAGCTCAAATATCCCACTGGTATTTAATGAGGGTAAGTAAGTACCGATGCACATTATGGAAAGTTACTCTAGACTAAGCAAAAAGTGAATTCAACGTAGACTAATGAAACTGTACTTCAACCCTCTATAGTTGGGCTTATTCAGAATTAAAGTAGCTGTAATCAGCTCTAAAATAACTCCATTTTGAAGAAAATTGAGTAAAATAGAGGCCACGCTGAATAGCTACTGTACACAAAAGTAAGGATAGGCAGAGTGAAATGCTGGTACCAAATCAGATCAAGCTTCCCAATTCTTCCATGCAAGGAGTTCCTAAATGAATTTGGATTCCTTTGCATTACTTAACTTGATCCATCAAGTACAGTCCTTACATCATGCACTGAAGGGCATTAGATTAGTCCTTAGATTGTGCATTGAAGGGCATAAGATTCTGAGTATTGTGCAGTATGTGTTAGGAGGAGCAGTACCCCCGAACATTTTCATCTCCCTAAAAGGATGCCTATCTAGGGTTGGCTGAGTACATTCAGCTGCGGCAATGATGGCTGATCAAGGGAGACTTTGCCCTTGCCAAAAGTGATGAGGGCCAACAAACCATACAAGATAAAAGGCTGAAACTCCCAGTACCGAGGACCGACTGCCAGATCCTGACCTGATCCTGACACATAAGACAACACCGCTCATTGCTGGTCACACCCGAGCTAGGACTTAGATCAAAAAAGCACAAAATAGGTGATTAATTTTGCACATATAAGCTACACGATTAGACTTAGCACCCTGTGGACTCCTGCTGCATTGGTATTGAAGATGTAATCCAGTAATTACATCTGTCTGGCCAGACACTTCCTCCACAAAGTGTATTAAGTATTTAAAAGACTGTTAAAATCGTCAAGGACTTTCAGCCTCAGATTCTGACTTCAGCCTTCCCAATGTAAATTTCCACTCACAAAATTGCCTTAATTTCAATTTATGTTGTTCATTTTAGTTTCAAACCACCTACCTGCCACATAAATAGCCCTTACTAGCCTAGACTGACTAGTCCTGACTTTTACTGGTTAAAAATCAGCAGAAACAACTGATTAAGGCAGGGGTCTGGAAAGAGTCCTTTATTGAGGCTTAGAATCTCACAGTCACTTAAAGATTTTTACAGGGTGAATTTTTCTTGGGGGCTGTGTGCCTCGACTCATTCTGTAGTTCCCAGGAGAGCAAAATGAATATGTGAAGCACAGTGAGGAACAGCCTTTTACAAAGGAATCACCAGCTCACCAAACTAAACCCCAGCTTCACTTCACTCTGAGGTTTGCCGAATCTCACGGTGAAGTCCTGGACTTGAGCAGCAAGATCACGTCACTTCCTGGTCTTCAGCTGAACAGGACCCAAAATATACACTAACACCAACTACAGCAGGCACTCACAACTTCTAAAGTCCAGCTTTGAGTGGCATCAAATTACATTTTGATAAAATACACTAGGGATGTGGCTTAAGCCTCTGTTAAATCATGGACAGCTGGCATCTTATTAATCTTTGATTTCACAGCAGTCTCCTTGTGCTGGCACCTTTGCTTCCTGACATCTCAGCCTTTTGAGAGTTAATGATTGGCAAAACCAGCATTGCCAAATCTGAAGGACTTCATTTCCAATTTAAACCAAAATCAACCTCTCTACAATGTTTCCTGCCTACATCAATCTTTCTGCCCAGGACTTCAGATCATCAGTCCCACCACAGTAGATAGCTACCAAAGCTGAGTAAAAAATAATTCAAGGGTACACTGCAAAAGATGTCTTCACAAACCCCTCCCTCTTCTCTGAAGAGCTCAAGGAAACCCACACCACCACTAACCCTTCCCTTCTTGAACGTCTCATCCTCCAAGGACAGGTTAAAAGCATGGTCAGGAATGACCTAACAGCTCCTTAGAGCTATCAAGGACTGATTCAAACATGACTCACATCTCATCCATGTCAAGTGGGCAACTTCTGTAGGGAAGTAAGGACACTGTAACATGCATTGGAATAGCACCAGCACCTTAAGACAGCAAACACTGCAACAGCATAGCAGCTTATACTCACACTCAGCAGGAGGCACTTGTTTTCTTTGATGGCACCTATGCAGCCCACGAAGCCAATGATCATGACAAATGTCCCTGTGACGATCAGTAGGTTGGCAGCTGACAGGGACGGGAAAGAAGAGGAGAGGGTGGCAAAGTTCCCTTGGGTAACAGCCAGCCAGATGCCTACTCCAAGGATTCCACAGCCTCCCAACTGGGAAAACAGAGAGAAACAAAGAAACTCAGTTATCATATCCAAGCAACCCCAGGTATTAATCCATATCAATACAGCAGTGGTAGAACGGCTCTGCTGGGGTAAACCCAGCAGTCACACCTAATAAGAAATGATCTCTCCCTATGGCACTTTCAGTAGGGAAAACAGACAAAGGAGAAAGAAAAAAAATTCATAGAGGGGGAACTCATCAGTAAGATGTAACATTCAAGAAAAAGACCCAGATTTCCTAAATCCAAGACACAACTTCAAATATCACGTCTCTTCCTCTCTAGTGAAAAAGCAGACACTGAGTAAAGGAGAAATTCCCAAAGATTCAGATCTCAAAGGGATTGAACAAATCCATATCCTATTTAGGTACCTCAGAGAGCTGCCCAGAATAGCTGAAGCACTTTCGATCCCCTGTTCTTCCCATCCCAATACACCGTCTCCCATCCCTGGCACATGCCATAAACAAATCTTGCCAGAGCATCACCTGGTAGGACACCTCACACCTCTTTTTAGTTAGTTCCTGTCCAAGGTCTAGCCTCCCTTGGAAGCAAGAGAGCATTGAGAGTGTAAAGGGGCCAGAGAAAGAGGGAGAATCCTCCCGTAACATTAAACAAACCAAACAGATGTTTACTCCTAACGTGGCCATTGGTTTGGTAATTCAATCCTCAGAAGAGGACTTGGCTGGTTTAGAAAAAGTTTGAGAGTGCAGCAGTAGTACAGGCTCCCCAGGCATGTGAGCAAGGAGAAGGAAGGATGCCAGTGCAGGCAGCAGCCACCACAAAACCATAAAATTTACAATTATTATATACACAAGGAACTTTTAAAAAATGCAAACATTTGTAAGTGTGCTGCTTATAATTGCGAGAAAGCCTGCAGAATTGTAACCACCTGAGTAAAGCTGAGCAATTAAATAGAATTAAACCAAAGGGGATTTTGCATTATGATACAGTCACACAGCAGAGCATCACTTAGGTTTCTTTCTTTCCTGCTCTCCCTTTAAAATAACCAATTTTTATTGGGTTTTATAATTGCCCTTTATTATCCAAATCAATTAAAGGCTAGGAAAGAAATTGTGCTCATAGAGTAGTAAACCAGACATAGGAGCATATCAATTAAATGTCTGCATAAAGTGGATGAACATAAGGCAGCTCATGAACCACGGAAGGAAAAAGACAGAGCTAATCTTGGGGCAGAGCTAAGCCTCAGAAATGAAACACAGAAGAGAAATACAAAAGCCAAAGCAATTTCTTAGTACTAATTGCTAAGGTTGCCTCTGCATGCCACTGAATTCCCTCTCAACAAGGGACAATAAAGGCGGCTGTGTCTCAAGGCAGGACTCCTCACCCCAGTTGCAAACCAGTCTATTTTGTTCAGAACTAAGGAGCCAAACTACACCTGATTGTAATGTACCTCAGCTGTATCAACCTGCATGTCTCCACTGAGAGAAGGCAGACTCCAGGACACAGGGATTCAAATAATTTCATTCAGTAGCCTTTTCATATATAGGCATCCCATATCACCATATTCACCKTTTCGCAAAGTACCCTCTACAAGCACCACAGAGGGACAGTCCATGCCCTGACCATATACACTGGAAATACCTCCCCTCTATGCCCACTTACGGACCATGATCTTTAACATGGTCTAAAATGATTGAAGAATAACCAGAGGAGAGGAGGGGGAAGAATACTTAAAGAAGGTAACCCATAGAAAATCATTTAGGGTAACTGAGAGGATATAAACAAAAGCTATCAACATGGCCCAAGGAAAAAAATGGAAAAAAAATTAGGAATAAATTCCCTAAAATGGGAATAAAACTCTGAAGGTCTACTGGACTAAAGAACAGCATTGAAGGAGAGGTGGCAGACACCCAAGTTAAAACCGAACTGGTCAGAGCACTGAAATACAGTCAGGAAGAGCACTAAACTGACCGAGGAACAGGATGGAAAGCACAACTGCACATCTGCCTCTGCRGCCTGGTGGACATTCTGCCTCAAAATCATCCTCGGAGCCTCAGGCACAGTAAGGCTGCAGCAATGGCCCAGTTAAGCCTAACGAAAGCAGATGCCCAGCAGCAGCAGAGGCATCACCTTGCAATACGTTTAGCTATTATCTTCAGTTCTTTGTTCTGAAGCAATTCAACAGCACCAACGAGAGGCAGCTTATTTTATCACCTTTTGTGCTCCCCATGTTGCTACTCTGCTTTGAGTGATACTGACACCTACAACTATCATTTGTATTATAGGAGGTGGGTCTCGCTGAGGATGCTGCTGTGTTCGGTAAAGGCAAGACCTGCTTGCCTGCTCCTCCGTCGCCCATTAAATTCTTTATCATGTACAATGCATAATGCTTAAGACTTTGTTGCCCTTAGGACATTTGATTCCAGCATCTTCTCCCTCCAAAGTCATTCTTGTCTGTGGAAACTGGGAATTCACCAGTGGCACAAAACATCACAAAACCAGGAGACGGTTCATGCAAAATGCTGCGACTGTGAATATACCCATTTAGATCAGGGCTGAGTATTTCAGGTCAGTTGGTAAGCAGGAGTATCTCACTACATCGCCCTTGATTCAGAGATACTCTAACATACATCAGGCTCTCTAGCAGCTCATTATCTTCCTATTTTTGAAGAGATAATGCACAGCTCTTCCTTAGGCTGATTAACCAAACCCTGAAATGCACAAAGGGATCCTTTGAGCATTAAACTACCTGGCTCAGACTGGATTTCATGAAGCGCTGCTTAGGAAATGTCAGCACACACTACTGAGGGCTGCGCCACCTTAGTTCAGCACTGTTCCTTTTCCCACACCAAATGTCCCCTCACGGTCCTTGAATAAAGTCACTAAGCTGTCACACCAGGCCCTGGGAAACAGAGGCTGCCCTTAACTCTGGTCTAAACTGCTCTTTAAAGCCCCCTTTCTGGCAAGGAGTGAAGCACACCTGTAAGTCTCTGTCCAATGACCATAATAACACTCAAGAACCTGGTTAAGGAAATGCTTAAGGGAACCAAGACCCACCAAGACAGCCATAGGAGCCTTTCCAATGATAGCAGAATATTTTCTGTTCCCAAACATTCAAAAAGCTCGCTCTGCCCCCCATTCTGAACTTAACAGCAGCGTAATTCCCAGTCTAAGATCCAGAGATGAGAGGGATCACGTTTATTTATTCTGGATCAGAGCAAAGAGAAAACCGTTGTAGTTGGTTCTACACTGCCTGTTTTGATTTCTTTATCTTGGTATCTAAGGAGCTGTTAAGTTACGGATAATTTTACTTATTTATGATGTTCCCTTTCCTCCACTTTTTCTCTCCATACCCCATCCCCAATCCTCAGTCCTTGTTTGTGCCACACAGTCACAAGCAAAGTGATGAGATGATAAGCCTTCACAGCTTTCAGGGCTTGCTGAAAAATTAAACAAAACCAAAACCATCTACAGGGCTACTCTTGACAATTTGGGGGCTTCCATGCAAACAGTGAAGCTGCCATGGTTAAAAGAGAAAACATTAAAAAGATTAGCGAGAACTCTACAGCTTGAACCTGATCTATTGGCAGCCAAATATGAGTCTGTATTGACTCCATGTGGTGAGTGCAGGGTTGACTTTAAAAAAAAAACAACAAACCAAACAAAAAAAMCCAACAAATCCCCCTCAAAGATGTCAGGCTACTGACAACAGCATTTTTTTAATTCCCTTGTGAAATGTTTAACACATTATTTGCCTAATTGTTCATGATAATCCACTCTCTTGCAAGCAAGGCAGCTCATGGCAAAATCTGAAACAAAATGCAGCTTCCTCTAACATTTTTTTTTCCCAATAAATGTTGCATTTTTTTGTAAAATCTTTTATTCTAAGGCCAAAACAGTGGGACACCAGAAGGGATAGTGTCATAGCCCTAAGACTTAGGAGATTTTAATTAAGTGTCTGTTCCAGGACAGACCTCAGTGTAAATCTCGAACAGGCTGTTTAGTAAGTCTGTGCCTGAGTTGCAAAATTGTGAGTACAAAGACACGAGTAGTGGGTTCTTTCCAAGCCCTGGACTTTGCAATTGGTGGTGGAAGGAGCAGTTTATTCTGCTCAAGACAAATTGCTCATAGGCATTTATACAGCAGAGTCAAGCAGTAAAGCGGGTGGCTTACTCTAAAAGCACAGATTCAGTCTGTCTCTCCTTCCCCAAGAGATACACAGATACGTGTGCACTTGTTCTCTTGGCAAAAAAGCTGCCTATGGAATTAGATCCTCCCAAATTGTTCTAATGGGCTAGAAAATAAATTATTCAGACTTCAGTGCGTACATTTAGAATTGATCTTACAGTATGGCAAACAAAGTAATCCCAAACAGCCCCGGATATGTGCATGTTGTTGGAGAAAATTATTCTGAAGTTACAGCTACACACTTAAAATACTGCAGGAGAAATTGCCTCATTGTTCATGATAATGGTGTTGGTGTCTTTAAGTGGGTTTTTTATTGGTTTTATTTACATGGAAAATGCACCTAATCGAGGCTTCTCATACTGTATCTGATTAGGATCTACATATCATACATCTTCTTTTAGATAAAAAAAATTCCTTGTGTATCAAAAAATACACTGATAACAGAATACAAGTGGAAGGTATGACCAGTTGTTTTGTAGTTAAACTAACTCACTTGGAGGGTTTTTCTCCCCCAGCCTCTACATATTTAAACTAGAAGGGCTTTCTCAATCCCACTTGCTGTCCAGTTACTCTTGTGTGAATATGCTTCCCCCTCTAACTATAGAGTAAGAGTATACAATGGAAAAATCAACATCAAAGTATTAGTAGTGATGCGAATATTATCCAGAAATGTTCTTGTAATGTAAGGCATACTTAAATTACTGTTCCTTTCAGCTAGACACATAGAGGAGGTGCAAACGGAATACATATATACATTGACAGGATCAAATGGATCAAGAATCTTACATGGAAAAAGCAGAAGCATGTGCACTAATGCAGAGACCGCAGCACTCTATACAAGCACATGCAAACAACCTGTCGGTGCAGCTGCTGCCTATCTTGGAGGAAGAAGCGGCCACTTCTGGAAAACACCTTCAAGCCGGCAGTTCATGGCCATTAGACTACTGAAGACCTCATAGACATCCATCTGCACCACTCCACCATTACCGACTGCCAGTACGCAGGATGACTGAATTTGCAGATGACGTTCCACCACATGGATGGACACTTTAGCAGAGCTCATGTGACATATACTAGTAGTATCACCTCAGTGTAGCACAAGCTGAATTTCTTTCGCTAGTCAGAGGTCTGAAATTTAACAAATATGGGATGGTATACGGAACCCAGGTGCCTCTGATTTTAGAAAGTTAAATGGAGTAGTAAATGGGGAACTGAAGCACATTTCTACCCTTAGCATATTGAGGCTCTAGAGCTCTGCAGTGCACAACTGAAGGATATGCGCAAACCTCATCCAAAACGGCCATGATCTGAGCTGTGTCCTTTTAGCAACAATTTAAAAAGAACTAGGAAAAAATACTTGAAAAAAGATCAGTTAGTAGGGACCACATTCCTGGGAGTGAAGAGACTGGAACAGTAGCACTCCATAAACACCAGCATGGGATGGGAAAGGTGAATAGAGGATCATTATTCATTTTTCTTGAGATAAAAAAAGCTAGAGGTTATTTGGTCTGCAGGTTGAAAACCAATAAAAGCAAGTACTTTTTCACAAAACAGTTAATTAAATTATGGAATTCATTGCCATAGAGTTTTGTGGATGTCAAAATATAAGCAGGTTCAAAAAGGGATTACACAAATCAAAGGAGGGCAAGGTATCCTAGCATTTATTAAAAATGATATTTTGCATGCAGCCTTTGCAGGGGAAGACCTTAAACCATTAATTGGAGCAGCTGGTAAAAATGTCCTATGTTATCTCTCCTTTTTTCTTATATTCTCTCTAAGCATCCCTGAGCGACCACGACCAAAAATAGGGTACTCGGCTAGATGAAACTTTCTCAAAGTTATGGGCATTTGTATGTTCTCCTTACTTCACCCTCTTCCCCTCCCTAGTTTTAATGTTCACTTACAGTTTGAATTTGATTTTTTTTTTGCTTGCTTGCTTTGCTTGGCATCTGCCTATTTTCAGAGACAGGGTTATAGATACAGACAACAATCAAAGAGTTAAGTCCCTGTTTCTCTTTACCTACGTATCATACTTTTGGTTTTTTATCAACAAAAGCATAGCTTATTTCAAACCAAAATTTAGAAATCTGTTCATTCATCAAATTAATCAAATTTAGAAACAAATTCAAAATCTCTTTCTCTCCCTCAGATCCACTGGACCTATAGAAGCTGTATTTCTTTTCCAATGGGCATACGGATCCTATCCAGACTCTTCTCTCTCAGCCTTATCAAATCTGGAGTAAGACCTGCTAACCTCTACACACCCAGTCCACTAGATTTTTTGCAGTTTGATATAGAATAGTTGCAGGGAAATCCTAGAACTTATGCCCACATGTAACAGACATGTAACGTGTAACAGTGTTGGTGCGATCAATAGCTAAACTAGAAACAACACAGTGCTTACGCTATGGTACATTTAAAAAAAAAAAAAGGGGGGGGGGGGATGAAATTATCTAACTGCGTTTCTGAAGCAGAATAAGGATACCTCCACTTCAGCTCTTCGCACACATGCACTTCCTTCTCCTCTGTAGTGCTGCCTTCTGCTCTTGCAGCCATGGCCCAGGTTTTCAGTATTGCTTATGGAATTTGGGCAGCTGCCAGCAAATTCTCAGCTGTCATCACTCCAGAGCACTTGAGCTGTCTCATAATTTGCATCAAAAAAAATCAATGAGAACTGGGCTTATGGATCCTCTAGATCATTGTAAAAAGTCTCCCTGATTTCCCACTCTAGGGACTAAGCAGCCTTTTAAAGCTTGGCTGAATGCAAGCATGTCCTTTCCACCCCATACTCCACCCACACATCTTTAGCACCTTGATTGTCAGGCTGGCTGAGTCAGCACAGTCCCCCCCTGAAGAAGTCTTTTCAGAGAAGCATAAATAAGGGCAGTAAAGTCTCCAATCTATTGAGTCTTGGGATAGACCTCAAAAGTCTGTTGAGACTTGGGATTTCAACAGTAGAGCACATCATGAGGTTTGTACAGAAGGAAAAAAAAAAAAAAGAAAAGAAAAAAAAAAAAAACCCCAAGCCTGCAGCCTGCAAAGCCCCTCTGTAAAAGGGAACAACTCAGGAAATCCTTTCCTCATCTAATTCAGATGGGTTCTCAGTTGCATTGCTTCTCAGAAACATCTGGTCTCAACTCCTAATGAGTGCCAGCTCCACACAGTAGACAGATATCATCCCACATAAATTACACATCACAAAGAGATGTTGCTCTACTCCCAGACTCAACGCTTTCTTTTAGAACAACATCTACTCACTACGGTATATTCTCTCAAGCCAAAATTTTATTTTGTTCTACTTTTGAACTCTTTCACTAATATCTCTATGACTTACAGGAAGATGCTTTAAAAGACTGCAACTGAGTAAAGCACAAAGCACTTCAAATGCCAATCTCTGCAGATAAGCAGTTAAAAATTAAAAGCTCTACGAAAGTAGTTGTTTGGCCATCCCATAGTCTTTTCATTTTGCTTAAAAATTAGTTTCAAATACAAAAGTCTCATCTTGCAATATGGGCCGTTATGTACACAAGCAGCAGCCAAACGCCTCCAAGAGTTGCAGGCCTACATTCCCCGCTGGTGTCAACCAGCATGACTGATCAGTCACCACCCTGATCAACAACAGCCAAGGATCCAGCCTGAATGTCATGCTAGACTTTTCCTTATGAATTGATTAACATGCTGCCTGTCTCTCCTTTACAAGCCACTGTCTTGTCAGCGGTGCAACGCAGCATATAGTGCTCAACRTGATTGCAAAGTAGACGTGACACACCACCTTCCACAGGCCTGAACTTGGTATCCTGCATGACAGGCAAGCAACCGTTACACACACACAGGTAGCTGAGGGCTACAATCCTAACTGTGTTCTGCCTGCCAGCATGACATCCTGGGATTCATACCCTCACTGCCCTCTACCGCACTGTAGTCTTGTCACAGGTTCAAAGAAATACACTTCAATAGCTCATGTTGTTGTTTCCTTCCTTTTAGAYACTCCTCTCCTATAAATAGGCTTTGTTTTAGGATATTCCACCCAGTGCGTGGGCCTGACAAATACCAAAAGCGTTTTTATCAATCCCAGAAAGTCTACAAACAGGACTTTGGAGCTTTATGTGGGCAAAGAAACATCACAAGAAGGGCATTCATTTTCATAGAGTCAATAATGGAAACATATAAAATGCTGCTTTTTCAGTTACACTGGTGAGGTTTGAGTCTCAAGAGTTTAAGCCTTAAGAAATTCATTATTCTTCCCCAGTTGAGTTCCACCACTAAATTGCAGTCTCATACAACAAAAGTAAATCTGGGGACAACTGAAGATGTCAGAAGACAGAATATCATGCTGACACCCCGCTAATAGAAAAGTGAATAAAAAGTCATTCAGTTAATCCCTGCTGTTTTATGAGTAGCATTCTCTTACGCACTTGCTCCTCTAAATCATAGTTATCTATCAACTACAGTTACAAAAGAACACAACTACAACATTTATGAGTTAATACACCCAATCTAGAAGTGATGTTTTCCTTTCACAGGCTCAAAATTCACTGAAACACTTAAACGTGTGCTCAGTCGCATCCTTATCCAGCAAAGCATTTAAAGCATGTGCTTAACTGCCACTGACTTTAATTAGTCACTTCTGTAGTGCACTTAATTGCCCCATACTGCAAAGTCATATCACTGAGGATGCAAAAACTTGCAGAAATAGAACAGGTGAGGATGACCTATTAAGGYGGCATTGCTGATAAAAGATTAAATGTGATCACAGAATATTAAAAAATGGTGATTATCAGTGTCACACACATCTAATTTGGAAACTTGCCTAAACTCTAATTCAAATTAAGGATTATGAGTAAAGTACTGAGTTAATGACAACTCACTGAAACACACAGCAAATGCATGAGTTAGAAGACAGAAAGGGTTGAACACATGACAACGAAAAGAATATGTCTCTCTTCAGGTTCTAGTTTTAACTGCTGCCAAATTGAAAGCGTTAAAAGCTTTTTCATCTGCTCCTCAAATGTAATTTCTAAATCCACCTGGGATGACTGTAATGAAACCAATACAGTTGTAAAGAGGAATACATGCATGAGGTCTGGAATCAGAATCCATCAAATCAAGTTAAATCTTTTAAAAAAGAAGCAGAAATGGAAGAAAACTGCGTGTGCTCTGGAGTCCCTGTTCTGTCCCATCCGTAAAATAATGCACAACTTTTTAAATGCCTTTGTAGCATAAACTGGCAAAAGACCAGATCTGGAGCTCTAGATGCAATTTTAGTCACCTGTTGCCACATACATAGCACTAAATACTGAAAACAATGGAAGCAAATAAAATGGCAAAGTGCCTTTTACCCAACACAAAAACTGTGATTTCTGTAAAGGAGATTGTTGACAGAGGATTTTACCTAAACCATTTGGATGAGTATCAAATAATGACTCCAGAGGCCACAGCTCAGTTCCCTGGTTTACCACAGATTTCTTGCATTGGATAAAATCCAGATTATTCAGTGTCTTTTCTCTCCCTTAGAGGCACTGGATGGGTTTAGAGTAAGAGGTAGTGAAATAATAAGATGATAGGGGTCATAAAAAGCAAAGATAAATAAACAGGTTTCTTTAAGGAGTACGAAGATGACAGAGATGGTCTTTCTATTTCCTACTACTCCAAAAGTTTTTAAAACGTGCTAACAGGCATAGCCTGCAGAAAAACAAAACGAAAAACATTTTTATGTTGCATGTTTAATCCATCCATAGAGGTATGTAGATAGCACAAGGCTGGTTGCTATAGAAACGTCCATAGTGAATATAGATACTATAGTTGAAATGCAAAATTAGTTGTGTATCTAAAAAAGAAAATTGCTGATACCGTTAAAAAAAAACTATGACAGCTAAAGCTGACATCCTCCCTCACAAAAGCTTTCAAAAAAATAAGAGTCTTGACTATATAAACCAGTATTTGATTAAATAGTCTGAACAAAGAATCTCCTGCGATGCACCCCGGCAGAAGCTGAACTTAGTTCTGGAAGTTGAGTCAGATCACAAAAAGAGTCTCTGGTTTCAGTCCTGGAATGGGGGGCAGGTGGCTTTTACTAATGTGTTTGGCTCTTTACATCTCGAGGCTGATTTTAAGAGCATCCTTCCCCCAGGTCCCAAATTGTGCTGATGTATTCCACTGTGATTATGGTTAATTTTCCTTTTCTCCTTTTCAAAGAGAAACTGGTTTTCTTTGCAAATGTATGGTCTACACAATAGAACAGGTCTTCTCCAATTCCTCCCGTAGCAACGCAGCTATGCCACATGCTCCCCTCCCATCCACCTTTCTGAAGTTCACTCAGCAGCAGGTAACAGTAACAGTGTCAACAAGGATATACAGGGTCACCATCAAATACTGCTCTTAAACCTACCAGCTGACAGCAGAGGGCTGGAGGTGAGGGTCAGTGGGAACACCAGCAATACAGCACTCCCTTCCCTTGGTCCCGTCATAGATACTGCGCCTGTGACCTGCTCTCTCTGACCAGGTGCTGGCAACACCTTGAGTCCTTTCAAGGACAGACAAATCTTCCGTATTGCAGGAAGCCCCTTCCCACTCTTCTCCAAGTCCCTCCCCAAAAAGCACAGGACTCTCAGGCTGATTCCTGGCACACCCAACTCTCTCCTTGAGGGGCTCAAGCCCTGCTCAGGAATCGAGCCCATCCCCAGCAGGGACAGGAAGGTTTTGGGAAGCAGTAGGACTTYTACACAATATCTCAGCTCCTAGAAAGCTGTGGGACATGACTCTAGGACAACCCGCCTATCTGTATGAGTCACAGGCATGAAAACCTTCTAATTGCTATTTATTAAGAGGCTTCTTCATATTCATGCTTCCAGTAAAGCTAAAGACACATTCCAGTCCATATCATAACAACACTACAGCATCAATCAATGGAAGTAATATAAGGTGTGAGGTTAGCATTGGGAATAAAACGAACCAGAAAACAACTGGAGTACAAGGTGGGGGTGCTGAGGCCTCACGAATAAAAGAAAATTGTGCAATGAAAGACTGGTTCAGATCGCTCCAACACAATTTCCCACCCTCTCCTTTTATCTTTATTTTCCACCACCACCACCAGCCTCTCTGCCACATTTCACAGTGAAAACCTATTACTCTCTAGGATGCAACTTAACCCCTTGACTGCCATAAGAGCTCACATGCAAAATGAACACTAACTGTCTTAATATCCTTCCCTGTATTAAAACAAACCAACAAACACCAAAACCAACTGAGGTACCCAAGATGCAAATGCAAACATAGCTCCATGGAGGACAGCTAAGCATACCAGCAATAGCCACATTAATGACGAAATGTGAAATACATTAAGATGCAGTGAGACCTTCCTTTTCTGAGGTTTAGCTTTCCACGAAGATGGGGAGAATGACCAAACTTGTACACCACAACTAGCTTTTAATGAAAAGTCCTTTTTAAACAGTTCCATCAATAAGCAGCTCACATGGTCGTAGGAAGGGTTTCTACCATGTTCAGTATCGATCCCCTGATCAATAACAGACTTGTGAACAATAATCACACACTAATAACAAGCAGCCTCACATCACAAAGCTCATCTTCTTTCACTGAACACCATCATAAAGCTGAGCAAAACGCATTCTGAATCTTTTATGGATTCTATTTAATGGATTGTTAATAATATTTGTACAGGCAAACAAAAGTATTTACTACCATTGCAATTGCCTAACAATACCATGTAAGCAATCCCTCATAACAAAACCAGCATTATGACTGGAATAGCATCTCTCACTTCAATAGTTCAAATGCCTTGTCAAGAAAACTATTCTAATTGGGTAGGAGTACAAGAGAAAGCAAAGATTATTCCCTTGTTTTATGTTAGCAATTTTTAATGATTGTTTATTTATATTAGGCTTTGCTATACAATAGCACATCTGAGGCTTTTCTACACTCTTGCTAGTTCTATTTATATACAATTGCCTGTATCCCAAGCCACTTCCAAGCATGGGCAGTATGCCATCAGTAATGAATGCCACCTCAAATAATCTTTTTTTCTGCACTAGTTATCCCCAAAGGAAACACTACAGTCCTTTCTTATCACCAACCAAATATCTGCTATGGAAGCATTTCAGATGCTTTAGAATAAACACATTTAGTTAAACAGATCTGTGATCAGCAGCTTCATTGGAACGTACAGATAGGAGAGCCCACAGAATCCCTTGCTTTCACATTTTATTTTGCTTTTTCTGTTTCAGGGATCTGCGGAAATGAGCGCAAAGACTATGAAGTAAAAATGAGTATAAACATTCCCTCTGGGACTGTCCAAACAATGAGTTTACACTAAGGGCTACCTACAAGTACCCCTCTGGTCATATAAGTACCATTGAAACTTCTGAACTGCAGAAGATTTCTGGACTAAACTCCATCTTCTTTTTCAAATGCTACAGGATACAACACAGAAAGATTGCAAACATATCTTCTAACTTGAGGTCTATATGACCAGCTTTTAGACATCTAGGGTGGGATTCAGGTCACTCAACTTTAGATGTCAATGCTATTAGTGGTGTCTAGAAATCAACGTAGCTCATCATAGTCTAAGCCTGCCTTTGTTCAGCTGAATAGCTCCCTAGACACCATTAATGGCATTGACCAGAATTTCCCTGACCACAACAGTAGCCCAGACACCTAGAGTTAGGGCAACCTGGATCCCAGCTCAAATCCATCTGCCCAGACTCTCCTTCCTTTGTCATTGAAAGAAACAGGCATCTCCAAAGGTCGCTCCAGCCTATCCTAGAACATGAATCCAGGACAAATCACCCTTYGGGAAACCTACTCTATGTAGTGATTGTAGGGTAGCCAGAGCAAACAGCACAGACTTAAACATAAAATCCCTCCCTCACTCTGTTACCTAAAAGACACAAAAGCTGATTCTCTCTCCAAATGTCAGGTCATGAAACTTCACAATCCTCTCTGAGGTAATTTGGAAATTAACTCATCTACCCTTATTAATTAAAATTACATATTGCTTTTTTTCTTCCTTATGATAAAAACATGCTACTGCATAGATATTAAAATCCCATGTGTGTGCAAATACACATAGAGAGCATGAAGAATCAAATTATTTATTTAGCAAGTTCCTTCCAGTCAATGCTCATGGAAAGCATTCAGCTACACTTACATTCCTGCACTGCCCATTACATGTATTGCTTAGTAGCTCTTAATAAAGGAGTATGACTGACACAAATTTATAGCTTTTTTATGACTTTGCCCCCTCACGTTATAAATTCATGAAACGGTTGTAGTTTATTGCATTTTTATGTTTGTTAGTTTTATTTACATACTCTCTCTTGCCATTAGAGGGGAAAAAGCTTTTGGGTTTCTGGAGATCCTCARTCATTCTGTGCTGGGGTCTGAAATGAGATGGAAACAAAGACTTCTGGCTCATCTAAAAATAAACAGTCATCTCCAACGCTTTCTTAGCACAACCTTCCACCACAAAGCACTGCTATATAAATATGGCTTTATAAATTATATATCTTAAGTCTTTGCATGCTCACAGCAGTTTACCAATAAATGTTCTGCAATACCTGCTAAAAAAACCAGACATAAAATCATTGCCAATGATGATAAATGATTAAAGCTTAATAACAGTCAAGCTGACAAAGCTGAAATGTCCACAGGGTGTATTGCAATTCAAAAGCCACAGGTGGAAAAATAAAAAACTTTCAAATATAAATGTTACAGCCTTCAGCAAAGAGAGGAGATCTAGAGAACGGCCTCGTGACACCAGGYTGCCTACTAATTCTAGGATGTACCCCAAAACAAAACAGTGGAATTTAATGCAAATTTAATACGCAAGAGAATAAATGAGCTTCAGGGCAGAGACTGTTGCAATATGTCTGTGCTGGGTGGGATAGGCCTGACTAGAGAATAAAATCAGAGAGAGACATGGGAGTGGGATAGAAAAGGTAGTCAAACATTGAGAAGCATAACTTTATCTAAACAAGAACAAGAGGATATTTTGGATAGTGAACCATATTCTTGGGTTAACTACAAAATTAGCTTCTCTGGATAGGAGGGCGGAAGGCGGAAATGGGTCTCTCAGTATGAAATTTCTTAGTTAAGTTCAGGCTAAAAATCGTACTTCTGAATCAAGTGAAAAGTCTTCTTTAATAACTCATCATGAGGCCACTTACAGTCTGCAGCTGTACTGTAGAGAACCTGCTCATAATTAATGACCTGTAGCCACTTAAAGCTAAATGACTGATTTCAAATTGTAAATGAGCAGCTCAGTAACAAGAGAACATCTCAAGATGATTTCAGCAGTCTCCATTCCCATTCCATTAACCATTTAACAGCCAAAACACAATCAAAGGGACAGAGAGCTCTCGTCGTTGGAGCCTGCCTTTAACAGCTCACCTTCAGACGATGACGTGAATCCCCAAGAGGCATTCACTTCAGTATTTTTTCTGGCATTGCAGTCCCAGCACGGTCTCTCGCTCTCCCAAGGGCGAGTGAGCTTTGCCTATCAAGTAACAGCAATGCTCGGTGGTTAGTCTAGAATGATGAGATCTTACCTGGCATGTGGCACATCTCAAGAACTATTCTAATGCAATGGGCTTTTGCCATGACAAAAACAACAAAAAAAAGCATCCAATTTTCAGTCCACCTCCTCTCTTTCCCATGGCTCTCTAAGAGTGTGACTTGCCATTAAGAAGATGCTCTCTCACAACAAAGACAGGTATCAAAAGTACATGGCTGAAATATTGCAAGGGAGGAAAGCACAGCAGGATGAATGAGAGTCCTCAAATGAAAGTGGAAAGATAAAGCAGAGAAACATGAGAGCAGAATAAAGCCCCCATAATCCAAGAGGAAGCAGTGAACGACCTGCTACGCCACCTGGACACTCACAAGTCTATGGGGCCAGATGGGATCCACCCGAGAGTGCTGAGGGAGCTGGCGGAGGAGCTTGCCAAGCCACTCTCCATCATTTATCAGTGGTCCTGGTTAACAGGGGAGGTCCCAGACGACTGGAGGCTTGCCAATGTGACGCCCATCTACAAGAAGGGCCAGAAGGAGGACCCGGGGAACTACAGGCCTGTCAGCCTGACCTCGGTACAAGGGAAGATTATGGAGCRGTTCATCTTGAGGGCGCTCGCAAGCCATGTGCGRGACAACCAGGGGATCAGGCCCAGCCAGCATGGGTTCATGAAAGGCAGGTCCTGCTTGACCAACCTGATCTCCTTCTATGACCAGGTGACCCGCCTGGTGGACGAGGGAAAGGCTGTGGATGTGGTCTACCTGGACTTCAGTAAAGCCTTTGACACCGTCTCCCACAGCATTCTCCTAGAGAAGCTGGTGGCTCACGGCTTAGACAGGTGTACTCTTCGCTGGTTAAAAAACTGGCTGGACGGCCGGGCCCAGAGAGTTGTGGTGAATGGAGTTAAATCCAGGTGGCGGCCGGTCACGAGCGGTGTCCCCCAGGGCTCAGTTTTGGGGCTGGTCTTGTTCAATATCTTTACCAATCATCTGGATGAGGGGATTGAGTGCTCCCTCAATAAGTTTGCAGACGACACCAAGTTGGGCGGGAGTGTTGATCTGCTCGAGAGTAGGAAGGCTCTGCAGAGGGACCTGGACAGGCTGGATCGATGGGCTGAGGCCAACTGCATGAGGTTCAACAAGGCCAAGTGCCGGGTCCTGCACTTCAGCCACAACAACCCCATGCAACGCTACAGGCTGGGGGAAGAGTGGCTGGAAAGCTGCCTGGTGGAAAAGGACCTGGGGGTGCTGGYTGACAGCCGGCTGAACATCAGCCAGCAGTGTGCCCAGGTGGCCAAGAAGGCCAATGGCATCCTGGCCTGTATCAGAAATAGTGTGGCCAGCAGGAGTAGGGAGGTGATCGTGCCCCTGTACTCAGCACTGGTGAGGCCGCACCTCGAATACTGTGTTGAATTTTGGGCCCCTCACTACAAGACATTGAGGTGCTGGAGCGTGTCCAGAGAAGGGCAACAAAGCTGGTGAAGGGTCAGGAGAATAAGTCTTATGAGGAGCAGCTGAGGGAACTGGTACTGTTTAGCCTGGAGAAAAGGAGGCTGAGGGGAGACCTTACTGTGCTCTACAACTACCTGAGAGGAGGTTGGAGTGAGGTGGGTGTCAGTCTCTTCTCCCAAGCAACTAGCGATAAGACAAGAGGAAATGGCCTCAAGTTGCGCCAAGGGAGGTTTAGATTGGACATTAGGAAAAATTTCTTTACTGAAAGAGTGGTTAAGCATTGGAACAGGCTGCCCAGGGAAGTGGTGGAGTCACCATCCCTGGAAGTATTTAAAAGACGTGTAGATGAGGTGCTTAGGGACATGGTTTAGTGGGCACAGTGGTGTTGGTTTGACAGTTGGACTCGATGATCTTAGAGGTCTTTTCCAACCTTAATGATTCTATTCTATTCTATTCTATTCTATGAAGCAAAATCCTTTTGAGTAAATAGCCTTACTAGTAGCCTCCTTAACTAGTTCCCTCCAGACTCAGTGATCTGGATGAATGTTCCCTCTCCACCCTTGACCTTCATCCTGAGATACGCTATCTCACCAATTTTTGCTATTCTACATTCAATGTATGCATTTTACATTCTACATGCAATTAATTCTGCATTCACCCCTAATTTGAAGGCTCTCTGCGTTCACTGAACCAAAACTCTTTTCTGTTCAGTGACTGCAGTCTCCGATTTGCTTATGGAGGGGGAATGAACCTCAAAGAAAGCCTTTGCACGCACTTGGTAGAGAAAACCAACAGAAAGGTATCTCCCTCCCCCCAAACCAGAAAGCTCCAAAACTTCCAGACTAGTTAAAGGAACACGAGACTAGAAGGCATTTCCCACTTACACTCTGTGGGCTTTTGCCATCCAAGCTATTGGATACTACGCATCCAACAATATGCTATGATCTGGAATTCATCCTTCCACTTTACTCACACAGCCTCCAAGACAAACAGACCTGCTAACAGTCGTCTTATCTATCTCATCCACATCACGACTGTTAGGGAAAATATACTCTCTACACAGTTGCTGACATGCTGCTGCTCTCTCTTCGGATTCAGGTACGTTAATTCTGAGTGACCATATGTGGGATGCACGGTTTCATTTTTCATCAAGTACCTCTCTTCCTATCCCAAAACACTTCCCTCAGATGCCACTTGCATCATCTATATCCTGTGTCTGAGCTGTTCCATGCTGGATTTCAACCTATAATGGAGCAGGAAACAAAGTGTAAGTGCCAGTGCAGATGAATTTGCCCAAAGTGGCACGAAATTTAAGAGAATGTCTGTCTTTCTCTTGTTCTGGTACAAGGTGGCAGGGAATAAAGTGCGTTCAAGGCAGAAGGATATACAGTAACAAAAAAAGCAGAGGTTTAGAAGGAGAAAAGTCAGAGGAAAGCTCTGGAGGAAGAGGCAGCTTTCTCAGACCTAGCCTCTGCCTTCCCTTCACTGCAGCAGCACAGGGAGAGCTGATGAAAATATGATGTCATTGTGCCCCTTTATTTTAAGGGAGAAAGTTGCTATTGGCAAGCTGCTGTCTGGGTAATTGCTTCCTCCTTGGTCTGATGAATCTGAGATTTGTTGTCAGCCTTCCAGGGGCAGTGAAAAGCTCATCCATCTTCTCCATTTTATCTGGATGAAATGGCCATGGGATTTGCTCAGTTGGGCAGCATTAGTACGAATGATTAAGAGGAAGTGCTAAAGCACCACCAAGACATGCATGGCTCTACCAGGGCTGTGTATTAGTCCTCTCTGATAGAAACTAGTTCTTACAAAGAATAATTATCCTCAGTTGTAATCTTTAATAGCTATGACTGGTGCTAGCAGCTAGAGCTAGTTTCTGAAATACTTAAAATAAATACTCCTGTCAGGACCTCCAAGGAGCTGTGATCAAAGTATGACACCGTTTTCAGCGAGCTCAATGCTGCATCAAAGTCAGCTCTCTTCAGGCTTTCTATGTAAAATATCATTCTGCTCTCCCAAGCCCAAGGAAAGCACAGTCAAGCTTACCCTGACAGCTTTGTAAGTACAATTATGCATGTTCGACATGCTTGCACAAACTCACATGTTAGAAGAGGCAGGGTAGAAGAGATTTTAGAGAGAGAGTAGAAATGGCTTGCCCTGCAGTAAGACCTTCTTCTTCAGAAGTGACTTCCCCAGCCATTGCTCCCATTGAACGTTCTCGTTTGGTAGAGGACTGATTCTGTCACACTTGCTTTCACTCAGTACAGAAGTCCAGCAGAGGCTTCCAGGCAATATAACATTTTTCAGACTGAAGTGGAAAACACCTGGCTCAGGCAGGAACCCTACTGCTTTGTTTGACTCTAAATACATTCAAAGTCAGGTCCCTTCTCTTTAAACCAATACAATCCAGGCCAAAGCACGCAGTGAGCCTGCAACAGCTACAAGTAGCTAGAACATCCCCAAACTCCAGTGATGCTGGTGGCACACAGCACTTGGCAGTTAGCATACTGAACACACTTCAGGGCTTTCCCCTAAAAGGACTTTCGACAAGAAAAACTTTCAGCTTCCCTCACTATTAAATTGACAAAACAAGCATATCATTACCTTAAAGCCAGCTAGAAACGGGAAATTAACTCTGACAAAGGGTACAAGAGGCTCACAGTGAAACTTTCCTATCTCCTACCCAAGAGTGGCTCTCAGAAAGCCAGGCTTATTACAGACACAATCGACTCACCATAAAACTTTGCTATAGGGCAAGAAAACCCAACAGCAGAGAAATAATTTCTCTCTGCAAAGCATCTGCTTGCTGACTTTATTGCTGTTGCCAACTCGAACTGCAGAATTAAATAGTGGCAATATTTGTATGAAAAGGAGAAATGCTCAGCATTGCCAATGAGAAATAGTTCTCCTCTCTTTACATCACTCCCCTATTGCTCTCCTTTATAAAACRGACCCCCCAAGGCTCTAGCAGGAAAAGAGAGTCAAACATTTCTCCAGGTGCCTCTCAAAATATCGACATAGACAGCAGCTCTGCTGAAGCAGAGCAGAAGCTAAGGCAGAAGCATTTAGATGTGGGGTTAAGCAGGCACCAAACCCTTTTGCAAACCCCAGGCATCACCTTTTGTGAAGTGATGGCCACAGGGAAGCGGGAGGCTTTCCCAGCTCTGCAGCTGGAGTGCTGACCAAAGAGCGCTTGTTGCCTGTCCCCAGGCCTTAAGGTTATTATCCCTGAGCTGCTCTGGGGACATTACAAGACTGTTCCACTGCATCCTGTGCAATATCCAGCCCCAACCATTAAATTGTACCTCCACAAATGCTCACTACAGTCTGTTCCTGATGGCACTGGCTATAGCAAAGCACATACTTGGGGGCCAGAATGGCTCACCACCACCTGTCCCACAGCAAACAGATTGATGCAAGGGCAGCCAAAGTCCTTCTGGCATAGACAGGGAGAAAAATATCAGCCAGGCAGCAGATAGAGGGAGTCTGCAGCAATTCCAGCCTCATCTGGCCCATCTGAGACACTTCAACAAGTTCAGCTCTGAGGACGTGATTTCTATGTGATGCTGGATGAGCACAGTGAGAGGGAAGAACTGCTTACACATAATGCTCTGCACCAAGACATGCCATCTACCTTTCTGAAGCCAGAGCTTATTTTACAAGCGTGGTATTCACAGCTAAATTCCACACAGGTGTTTCTCATGCCTTCCGCCCCCGTGGTCTCTTCTCTGGACCGACTGCAGATGAGGAGTTTGTGAAAGACTTTTTGCATCCACACACTCTGTTCACTGCTTAGATTTAGCGAAAAGCTGCCAATGTGGTGGCATTAATATATATACAGACCACAAGGTTTAGAGGTCGCAAGGTAGACTTTGATCAATGAAATGCCTCTTCCCTGGGTCTGCAGCTGCTTTATAATGGGTATGTGAACGTGCCCAGGAAAGTTTATCCAATTCTAATCTGCTACCGATGGTCTCTGCTGTCCATGTTATAATGGGGTAAACCTGCAGTCGGGCAGAGCAGATGAGAGAGAAAGAAATAAACCAGTTTAAGTCTGTCTGCACTGTAGAACACATCAGATAAAGCCACATGTGATACAACASGAGTTAAGGGAAAGGAAAAAGAATTGCTACAACAACAACAAAAAAAAAAGAACTAGCTGCATGCCCTCATACATGCTTATTCACATGCACGTGATATATAAAGCATACTCCTAATGGGGTATTCACTGGCCAAATCTCTGACGTATTTCAATTGCCTAAAAGCATGAGTCACATGACACAGCCAAATCCAGCTCCTACAAAACAGCACAGACCCACAGACTTCTAAGAAGCTATGCAAAATGCAGAACCTTTTCCCATATGGTGTATCTCCCCCTTCCACCCGATGCGTAGGGAACATAGTGGCTAGTAATGCAGAAAAGCAAAATACAGACCCCTTAAATGTCTTCAATTAAAAGAACTATTGGCAATTCCATAAAACTTGCTAACTTTCTGCACGTAAGCCAGTAGCAAAGCAGCAGAGCATTTGCAGCGAGGTCAGTGGTTTGGAAAATTTGGTCAACTCATACAATTGCACTCTGTAAATGAGAAGAGTCTGAAATAGCAAGAGTCTCTCTCCAGTGCTCTCCAGGGGGAGGAGCAGCAGCAGCATGAAGTGTAATGAAGCTAAAATAATCAAATCCCTTTTTTTTGTTTTAAAATTCCACTTTCCGAGTTTGTTCATGAAGAATATCAATCCAAAACAGAGGCCCAATTTATAATGCCAAGCGTAAAAGCAGCAGCGAGGCTGGCTCTTGATAAAGTTTTGCCTTTGAAAGACTCCTGCTTGGATTAGCCCCAGCATTTGTATAAAAGGAAACAATAAGGCAGTTCTCTTTCTTTTCTCACATTATCCTCCCTTGCCGTTTCAAAGCAGGTGTGAAAAAGTGACACACATACAACTAGCATATCTGAGCCGGCCAGGGAGAGCAAGTACGAACAAATCTTTTTGGTGCTTTTCACCAATTGTGCCTCTACCTGAATTACTGAATTACAAAGAGAGGAAGGGAGGAAAAGGCAACATTGCCACTTTCAAGTCTCTTTTGCATCATGCTGCAAAACCTTGTAGCAGAGGCCTTAGTTTTGACTGGCATAGCAACAGTGACACACTCACAGAAATTCTGACTGTAAAATTTTATTACTGAGATTAAACACATGGTTTTTAAAGAGGGATGCTAAAAGCATACTTTTTTGTGCATGTGTGTGTGTCCTTCTTACCCAATGCCATACTCCCCGCCCTCTTCATGGCCGTAAGCCATTCCCAAACTTCCTCTGATTTCAAAGAGTTCTGGTTCAGGTTCCCAGTCATTTAACCTTAGCAATGCTTTGTGGTCCTAATACCACTACGTCGTATTTTCAAAAGCAACCTTTTTAAAAATAAAAGGGTGACACTGAAGACAAATTCCTTAACCATTCTGAAGAAAACTGCTTGAAGGCCTTTCTTTCTTCCCGCCGCCACTGCAGACATTTTCAGCCGGTAGGGCTGTTTTTCAGATATAGAATTGTCTCCAGATAACTGAACAGTCAGGCTCCTCTGAAGTTTTTTACAATGAGTACTCCCACCACCATACAAATTCTTGTCATTTTTGAATACAGAACCTACTTGCACATAAATATGCCGCGTTCAAGCGCTTTATGACTATAAAAGCAGATGGGCCCAAAAAGCTGCCATGCCTCCCCACAGCAGGGCATAGTCTGTTTACTCTTGGTTCACTTTCTCTTTTTGTTGAGGGAGAGAGAAAGAAGGAAACAATCATGTGGTTTTATTCCTATCTTGTATTTTCACTATTGTTGATTCTGCTTCTAATACTTATTTTATTTCCCTTCTGAAAAAAGTACAGTTCAGCAAGGAAGGGCAGAAGGGCTTTTCATTTTGTTGCCACAACAATGGCATTTAAAAAAATGTAAAAAAAAAAAAACGACAAAACTGGCAGCTCACAGAATATTACATGAAAATAAAACAGCAACAGAATTCACCAAAATTAGAGCTGAGGTGCAGCTTTTCTCTGCACACCCAAGTTTTGCAACCTAGTGTTTCTACAGGCAGATACCAGTGTCACTGAGATGTGAACTCCAAAGTATGTGGCTTTACATGAAGAAAGGTAACAGCCAAGTGAGTCAAAAGTCCTTTCACAGCCTTGGAAAAGCTGTCTGCCATTCAGTAAATGCCACGCTATCAAAAAACTCTCTGATGCTATATTATGGAAACCAGCAAGACTGAAATAACTGTGATATCCTTCAACACTTAACAACATACAAATAAAGAAAAAAAAAAATCCAACTGAAGGGGGACAACAAGTAAGAGAAAAACTGTATGACATCAAAAACACAAACCTGAACTTTATATGTGTGCAAACAGGCAAAAGAAAAAAGATATACATAACAGGCGAGATCTTCCACAGGTAGAAATCATGCAGCTCCATGGACTTCATCAAATTTAGGTCTGGCACTGTTGTTTATCAGCTCCCCCTCGCTAAAGGTTTCTATTCCAGGCCCCTACTTTTTCCCTTGTCCATCTAAGTAAGCAGTTCCCAGCTGTACAAATGAGCTTTCCCTGTCATCTCCTTGGCTGTTTCCCTACCCTCTGTAAATACAATTGTCGCCTCTTGGCTGTTCTGCATCCTGTCTGATTCTTTCATCCTACCTGCATCTTCCTTACAGCACTGCTCAGCTCCTCCTCCTCTGTTTGGAAAAGAGGGGAAAAAAAAAAAAAAAAAGGGGCCAAAAAATTCCAAACCCTCACATCATATTTAATTGCTTTACTCACTAAAAATCATATTCACCCTTCCTCATTCTGGACAACAAGCAATTCTTAAAACTCTAATTACACCCTTCATATGAATTGTCTTCTGAAAGGATTTTAACAACAGTCCACTGAAGACGGATGTTTACTTGTTATTCTTAAAATCCCTTTGTCCCGGTAGGTGACAGAGTCTTCACCGAGTAATCCTCTGTGTCATACACATCAGGAAACATTGTCTGTCAAAATTACAAAGGAAGCCAATCGAAGCTGACAGCATATGTTCTCCTAAAAAACTTCAGCATTTGTTATCAACCAAATTGGAAAGCTGAAAAGTTGTCAAGCAAATGCAAAAGGTGAAACTGCTGCTCTTCATAGTGATCACATATGATGTAAGGGAATGCTATCCCTGAAACAGTCATTTCTGGGAATTCAGAGCATTCAGCCCACTGTAGCTGGCCAATGCTATATTGTGATAAAGCATTTCTCTACAGACCCCTTTGCTCTGCCCAAAAGGCCATTTGCAGATAGCCACGTAACTCGACAGATCACAGCAGAGATGTTCTACCAGCAGTCTGGTTGTGCTGTATAACTTGCTATTTTGGCATTTGATGGGTGAGTGTGCTCGTGATGAAAATCCTCAGATTCCTCTTTTCTCGCTCTGCAAGTTTTTCTACTTCTAACAGTTTCATCTGTCTGAATTTATCTGGAAGAAAACTGTTCAACAGGATGGTCAGGAGAGCAAAGAGGTAAATCAACCTAAGCCTGAAGGATCAACACATCCACACCTTTCTGCGTGCTGCGCCCTTCTTGACCCATGCTATAACTCCAGCTTTTATAATTGAAAACAAATGACCTTCTATTAAAGCTCCTTTTCTATTAATCATTCACCTGTCTAAATTAGAAGTTACTCTGCTCATACAGTAAAGAAATCATACGTGTTATAACACTGTCTCCCTGCTAAACTAACGACTCACTGACAAAGTTGACATCTGCCATTTGTCTATGAGATAATTTGATTGCTTGGGATGAACCCAAGAGGTTCAAAAATGCTGGCGACAGGTACTTGTCTGTTCTGAAGCTTGTGTCTCAGGTCTTGTAGTAATTTCCACTAGCTGACATAATTACAGTGGATGCAAAGGTTAACCCCATGCCTGCCTAAAGACCTCAGTATCCCAAGACATTACATCTCCAGGAAATGATGATTGTGGTTGTGTTGTTCTAGTGAAATGTCTAAAGTAATTGCAGCGCATGATGGGACAAGGAAGCAATGAACATGTGTCATCAAGACTGTTGGCACAATACAGTAATAACTAGACAAGTAAAGGGATAGAGAATGCTGCAGAATTAGAAGCAATTTCCCTTATCAGCTTTTTCTAGTAGGATTCCCTCAGGGACTTGCAGAAGTTAAAAACTGTGATTGTGCTTTCTGAAAAACAGAGGTAAGCACACAGATATCCTGGCTGACGTTTTCAACATCCAACCTACTGCCTTTTGGAAGGGTTCAACCCTGGATCCTTTTCTCAAGCAAGCAGCTACAGCACAAGCTGTCTCAGTAAGGGTTTCAGAGCATAAACAAGAAATGCAGATTTGCGAACAATAGTATTATAGCAGAGAAGGAAGCCCAAATGTATTTTGACGCTAAATGGAAAGATAGCAGGGAAGGAAAGTCTCAGACCCGCTGCTCCAGTAATATTTCTACTACAGTCCACAAAGAGCTCTCCAAGTCATTTTGTGAAAATGAAATAGCACAGTTGTCTTGTGGGTTGTTTTTTTTTTTAAAAAAAAAACAGAATGTTTATGAAATGTTTTTGAATTGTTATTGCTCATTGTGGGATGATTGCATCTTCCTGCAGAGCAGTACAAGATGTGTTTATTTAGGAGAGGCACAGGGTACATACATTGCTATGCAGTAAGATATCATAGCAATTACCCACCCTAGCTGCCTGCCTCTACATTACAGACGCTGGCAGTAACTTTAGCTGAGGGCCACAAAGCCTGATGTAGGGCAACCAATGAATATGTAAGGGTACCACAGTACAGAAATATACCTCACTCCTGAATCTTAACAGGTAAGCAACAGAAAGCAGGAATTTTAATGTTGTGACCCTATTTCAAGTTTGCAACTCTCATGGAGGCAATGCTGCTTCTGCAATCACTGTCAGCACTGCACCAAAACCACTACAATAGCAAGGTACCTTTAACAGTACAAGAAAACTAAGGGAAGAAACGTATCTTCCACAGAAATCACATCCTTATTAACCAGAAGGAATCCATGCTTAGCTCTGAAGTTTCAAAGGTACTTGCTAAATGATTAGATGAAGCTTTGTGTGATGACAGATTTCTTCAGGAGACCAGCCTCATAACTGCAACAGCAGCCCCAGGTTTTCATCGGAGCACACCGATACAAGCAGGCATGATGGCAGAATATTACTACTCCAAATGTCTGGCGACTACAATCATCAGTGTATTTTTATTACCTTTGTAATCACCAACTCCTAAAAAGCTTCCCAAGAACAAATGAATGAAAATAAGCCCCATACACCACGTGCAAGATTTGTATTATTGCAGCCATTTGGGCAAGGGAAAAGATAGAAAGATAAAGTATAAGTGGTAGAAACGAGCACTCAGGTCTCTTGATTCCTGCTCTAGTATCTTGTCTACAAGGCTGTTCTGCTCTCAAAAAGCTGTAACTACAGGCTTGTTCAGCATGAAACAGGCTGTCTCCATCACTCCCTTAGCTGGGTAAAGATCTGCACAATACAAATTTAAGGGAGTAAGTTCAACTTCTAAAATCCTTTTGCCAATGAAGATTGTGTAAGCCTAGGATAACATTATGTTGCAGTTTTTTGCCAGCTATTAGCTGGCTGGGAGCTGAATGGGAAGGAAGCTAGTTAAACTGACAGAGATGATGCCTAACATTGATTTTTCAATTGATTTCACTAAATTGTTGTCCACACAAACCCCAGTGTGGACATTCCTGAATTGGTTTAAAATTGACTTACAATGATTTAGCTTATGTTGACTCTTTATTGACTCAGGTTATGGCCACAGTAGGGGGGGAGGGGGGGGAGAGGGGGAGAAAGAAAGAAAAAAAAAAAAGAAAAAAATAAAAGAAAAAGTGTTCTTTGTGTCAGAATGCAGCAACGTGTCCTGTGAAACATCCTAACAAGAACAACAAGGTTGTCCAATATATGCTTTTATGAACATCAAGGGTTACGGATTTGTCAAAGACAAGATGTAAAGCCAAGGGGATGCTCATGTAATTGCAAAAGATTCATAGACTGTATTTTAAAGAAAATAACCCATTTCATCTGGAAGTTACTTCTCAGCTGAGGCAGGGAAGCCAAACGTGTGCACTCTCAGCCCCAGCTGTTTGCTTTAGTTTGTCCATTTTATTCTGTATTTACCAGATAATCAGTGTTTGTGCTAGCAGCTATCATACTCAGATGAAGGACAGGCACTTCTTAGAATACCCTACTCTGACTGTTTCCAAGTGTTTGGTCGTATCCTGAACTGCTAAGCCACCAGGAGATGCTTACACTGACTTAATGTGCTTTGAATGGCAGTCATCCCATAACACATGGAAGTCCAGTTGTATCATAACATAACACCAAAGCCAACTTTACAACTCACTTCCAGAGTGAGGACAGTAGCCAGGAAAGACCTGTTAGCTCACATCAGGCTACACAGCAACCTCGGTGCCAACGCTAGACTCCAAACAACGGCCCAGCATGGGAACGGCACCTTGACTGCTCACTAGTGGAAGGTGGCTCAAGAGCCACAGGTCTACCGTTGAGTCCTATAGCAACATAAGCCATATTCATAATGGTTGTGGAGCATCAGAAGAGGGTTGCGCATCAATGTAAGCTGGCTTAAGCAGAACCCCACGTTCACTGGAAATCAGGGCATGTCTGGAGCTGGAACATCTGCATTCCTGGTCGGAAGATTTAAAGGCAGGTGGCTGTGGATCAATGTGAGTTTATTAACGGATAGACATGCTCTATGCTGACAATTATATTGAAAGAAAAAAAATTGGCACTTGTCCTTTGACAGTGGTAAAATCATTACAAACCTAGCTCGTGACACAGGCCCAACTGTTCGAGTCTACTCATTCTTTTCGACTTTGAAATACCCTCTATACAGATGTTTTTGCCTTTGTAATTGCAGATGCGAAATTAAAATCTTCTTCCCCTTCCCTGGACAATCATTTTTCTCCTCTCCACAAAGTCTATAGCAGCTCACTCTTTGATATTTTTTTAATAACTTGTGTTGTGTCTGGCGCTTTGGGGAGCGCCTATGACAGAAAGCACTTTATTACTTCTCTGTTTGAGTTCACTGCAGAGCACTCACCAAGCCCTATCACTGAAAGGACGAATCTAGGCAGCAATTTAATCAAGCAGTGATTGAAAAATTAAAGGTGGCGGTGATTAATATGGATTTAGGACTTCTTTTGTTTGAATGGGTTTTAGCTAGAGAACATGGCAGTTGTTTGGTTTTGGTGTCATGTCTGTCCCCCCCCGCCCCCTGAAAGAGAGAGGCAGGTGAGAGGGGGAACACAAAGGAAACCTCTTTAGGCAAAGAGGTTACACACAGTGCATATTATTATCCTTAGGTAAATACCCATGTGTAATTTCAGCAATCACAAGCACACCTCTGTGTATAAGCAAAGATCCAGCCATAGAAACTCAGCTTAGACCAGCACCAGAAGGGAAAAATTCTGCCCAAGACATGAATAAATCTTGAGATTGAATCATCAGCCTGGCTTATGAAGAAATAGATACTTTTTAGTAACCAGGAGCATACTCTAAACATACATGGAGTAAGGGTGTTTTACCTTTAAAACAGAGGAACTAACTTCTTTGAAAGACGATAAGAAACAATGAAGGAGTAACCTGCTGGACAGTCACACAAAGTGAATCTGAAGGTCCAGCTCAGAAGCAGCGTCCACGACTCTGTTCAGTTAGAGGAGAAGGAATTTCTATAGACTCAGATATATATGGAGATATATCTCTCTCTCTCCCTTGTAGAAATTTGGGTATGCATTCACTGTTCCCTTGCACATTCTGCAACCATTTACAACAGTAAAGGAGGTGGAACATASCACCACGGTTTTGGATCAGATTTCAAATCAAGTCTTTGCATGGTAAAACATCTGCAACAATCAACTTATCTGAGGTTATAGAGACGCCAGAACTTTCGTCAAACCTTTTTGTATTGCCCCCATTTACAAGTTACTACTGTGAATTTATACAGAGTAAATTCATACTAAAGCTGGCTCAAAATCATTCTGTTTAACTTACTGTAAACACCTTTGTACCTGCACTTACTTCAATTTAAACAGTTTATAGAACTTTAGATCATCTGAGAAATTGGGACAAGCCAGGATAAGAATGGCCATGCAAAATTTGCTTCTGCTTAATTATGAATTCTTTAAAAAAAAAAAAAAAAGTTTAGCCAAACTGACACAAGTTGCATATGATACTGGCCTTCATTTCTTCCCCAGCAATGAGTAGCTCCTGCCTAGGTGTATTTGCAAAAATGTCAGACACACCTCATCTTCCATAAAGTGTTGAAAAAATTAAAAGAAAACACAAAAAAACATAGGCAAACAAAGAAGATTTTTTGCAGAATATTAACAAAAGCCTTGTCTGAATAAGGACTACCAGAGCTTTCACTTCAGCTAATAGACTTATTTTTTCCAAAACATTTATTTTTTCCTTTTCCTTTTTTCATGCTTGGCCAGAGTAGGTGATTCACATTTTCCCCAGATGTCTCCTGTCCCAGCACGCAGAAGAACATCTTCATAAGGAGTTGCTTGAGCAGAAATCTAAAGCCCACATTCAAAGCACTTAGATTAATGAAGAGAAAAGTTACCTATAAAATGGCTCTGGAGACAAGTATGTTTGTATGCAACTTCAGATGATTTTTGCTAACTAACACTTATATAATTGCCTGGTTCCCAAAGGATTCATATAATTTAAGTATAGGGTGTCTGAAAGGAAGTGAGTGCTGGAAGGTAGATACCTGGTAATTCAATCCCACCTGCCCCTGGGCACAAACATAATTGTATTATAAAGTAGCTCTAACAAAAATGAAAACAATTAAAGCACAATATGTATTTTACTGCTTACAGTTAAGAAGGGTGCTTTCATTTTTCATTTTTGTACCAGTAAACACAAAATAGAACAATTCAATGAACCCTGCTTGGAAATACAGTAATGAGATACTGCAATGTCATGTGTGTACCAGAGACRTTATATAGTCAGAATGAAAGCTTTGCCAATTCATTGGCAAGAGAGCTCTAATTTGATCAGTGTTCTTTAACCATTTTGTTAAACGGTTAAATCAACATTTTTAACATCGAGGATAGCTGTGAATTGAAATTCTGCAGGAACCYAGACAAGGGCAAAGAACTCTCTCTGAGAGTGCTGGGGTTTCTCCTGTCTTCTGCATCTGTGTCCTACAAGAGACTGAGGTAAAACAAAAATCTCTTTGTACTGCTCATGGTTGAGGTTAGTCAGAACAACAACTCCAAAATGTGAGACTCCAATACACAACTTCATCACATAAAGGATTCCGACAGAGACTGGGAAGAGGGGGCCAAGGCAAACACAGTCACCGTCTAAAGAATAACAAGTATAAAGAACAATCTATGGTAGAGCAGCAGAGCAGAGAAGTAGGAATCGCAGCCATGTCCGGGATTCCTATTGAGCCCTTTAGCCCTAGGAAGTCTCCCAGGCCAATGTTTTTCAGAGTAGCCTCGGATTTTGTCCGGTATCAAATGCTTTCCAGTTTTGTAAATGCCAAGCACTTTAGTTGATGCCCAGAGAGGCTCCACATGATCAGCATCTCTGAAAATCTTCGGAAATGTCTGCCTCCCGATACAAGACACGTTTGAAAATGCTGGACTGTAGTTCTCTGCGTGTCAGTCTCTCCCTCTGCAAACTGAGCATGAATATATTCTCCCACCATGAAGGAGTAGCATACGGCTTCCTTGCTGTTTGCAAAGCTCTTTTGAAAGGGGAGAATAACCAACACCATAAAAAAGAAAAATCATCATTATTGCTATCCAGATGCCTCATAGCAATACAGCCCACTTTCAACACCTCTAGGGACTGCCTCTTCCTAATAAAGGGTTCAAAATCATGAATGGCCAAAAAAGAAACCTAAAGAGAGCAACAGAAGATGCAGATCTGGTTGAGAGAGGACCACAATTACAAGGAAACCCAAGTTCCTACTACTGCCACTACCAAAGAAGTAGCTGCCTGATAAATATGCGGTGGCAACTCGCCAGCAAGTGTAGAAATTTCTTTTTGCCATTGAATCACAAAGGCCTGAAGAACTCCTAGGGAACTTCATTTCCTGGCAGATCGCTTGAACCAGTTACCTACAGAGCATTACCTCCACAGCTTCTGACACGCAGTAACTCTGCAAGTCTGCTGTCATGCACAGCAACAGACCTCACATTAAAGCACTGCAGAGTATTATCCCTTTATTTTTCTGCAGTCAGCCTTTACCCTTAATGAGATTTTTTTAACCACTGCTTCCTCTTTCTCTTTCCACCTTTGCTTCGCAGGACACTGAGCCCAGGCAGCACAGATTGCCTGATACGATGCTTTCAGTGTCAGTCTTACTGTCCCATTACATGGCAGAGTTTAATGTGCACATGCTGGGTCTGTCAACCCGTCAGTGACTCCACCGCTCTTCAGCATACCTCTGCCAAACAGCTTGTGGAGCTGATGTGTCCTCCCCGCCTTCTCTTCCCTTTCTCCGTGCTTTGCTCAAAGCTGGTCTTTTGCTCCCCGCCACCAAATAACCTTTCTCAGCCCCCAGGGGCTCAAAGGAGGAGCCACGTTGTTCATTCTCAGCCCAGCAGCCCGCATTACTGCTTCAGTATGAAAAACTACAGCTAGTCTATGGCGTAAATTGTTACTATCACTCCCTTCTTCTCATAAAGCAGGCACTGCTGATACCAGACTGCTGTGCTTCATGCATAATTCATCAAGTTCCTTAATGTGCAAAGCTCTCCTCTGCAGCTCTTTTCTCTGCATTAAAGTTATCTGTGGGAAAAAAGTGTCCATCCAGCCCCTGCTTGAAATATTAAGAGGACACCTGAATTTTAAAGCATCTGTTGGCTTCTTTAATTTACCATAAAAACACAAGCATCAGCAGTGTCCTCATGACCGCAAGGTCCAGGATGGGACAGAGCCACAGAAGGTCACAGGGATACAAGACCAAGCTCTGCCATAGGAAATACAGCTGTGGCTGTACTGCCTGGCACTTAATTCTGTTAAAAAACAATCCTTCATAAAAGCCCTAAGCCTGAAACCCTTTGCTGTCAAGATACACAGGGCAAAGGAGAGAGAAATGCACTCCCGGCAGCGTGCTCTGTGTTTTTCCAAAGGCTCCAATGGAACAATATTGTCATACAGAGTTACTGCATGACAGTACTGCGCACATAAAGACCCCCATTAACTTTTAACTATTTTTAGCCTTTGGTAGAGTCTCAGATTGCTTTTGGACACTTGCTAACCACCTATGCAGCTCACAGTTTCTAACTGCTTCCTTCTACTCACCTGTTCCATCCCAGTCAAACAGCACGCGATCTTCATGTCTACCCTCACATGCACGCAGTCTTCCCATTCCCTTCAACTGCAAAAGCCTGGAGCTTCCTCCCGTTCTTCATCCAACACCTCTTCTACATCTCTCCTTCAAATACATTGCTTCCAAAAGCCCTAAATATTCTGTCTCTCTCCTCCCAGTTGCTGCAGAAAATTTGAGGCTGTGGGCTGATGAGGAAGGGACAGCTTTGCTAAGTCCTCTCGAACCCCCACCCCACACCTTTAAATTTCCATCACTCTAGGATCAGCACATAATGTATTAAACTATTTAGTATTCTATTATTCACCATAAATAATACCGCACATGTCTTACCAGCACTGCAGTTGGGGCTGCTGGCAGAAAGCCATTCCTGGCTGGGATCTACAGCCTCTGGTACACAGACTAGCAGCTAATACCAGTCTCTTTCAGCCGCTAAAATCTAGTAGCACAGACACCACTCTGTAAACAACATTAGACTCACCTACACCCACTGACGCTGCCTTCTCACGCCACCCTGTTGCAGAGGCAGGGCCAACAGTCAAAGATGACTCCTGCTGCTTTCATTCCTCCCTGGTTCAACCTCCCCCCAACCCTTCCTTTGTAATTGTAAAGCTGGGTCATTTTGGCTCACACCTGAGTTTAATGTTGATGCCAGATGAGAACAAGAAGCAAGGCTTTTCCAAAGCTAAGGCAATTTCTCAGTTTCCCGTATACTGTTATGAAGTCCTTTTCACATTTTCCCTGCAGCAAATAAATGTAAGAAATGCTCACACAACAACAGGGTGGAAAAAACCCACCAACACGAAAAAGTAACATGACATCTATTTCTACAGTAATGAAACAATTACTGACTAATAAGAACCAAACAAACCAAGCAGGACACAAACACAAGGAAACATTTTCTAATAAAGCTTCCTGCTTGCTGAAGTGGCAAAGAGACGTGTGGCTATTTCCCTTTAGAAGGGTAAAAAAAATGCTTACAGCAGGCTGTAAAAGAGTTCACTGGTTTGTGAGGTTTTGCTCTTGTCCTGATACTTCTAATTCAGGCCATACAGTTTAGTTTTATCTCCAGAAGTGGGTTGAATGCAAAAGCTTACTGCCTTCTCCCCTCCACACCAACCCAACAAATTCAAGTGGGAGAGGGCAGACAGGAGCCTAACAAAGAGCCAAGGTCTCTTCCCCTTAGGGGGTCGATGAGAGGACCTCCAACTGCTATAACAAGCTGTGATGGGACACAGCTGCCCCAAGGCAGAGAAGAGCTGCAAGGTTGTGCTACTTCTGAGAGGAGAGTTTTTGCTTCTCATCTTTGCTTAAACCATATTGGTACCAAAAAGGAACCTCAAGTGAAAACTCCACTTGACAAGAGATTTCAAAAACACTGATGTGGTGTAAGTCACCACAAGACAGATGATACAAAGTGCCCATTGTGCCCACTAATACAATATAATCCCCCCTCAACACCCTGTATGCAGTTACATGGCACAATTCAGCAAAGCTAACTTTCAGTGAGACAATACAGGCATAGGAAGTCTGTTACACACTGCTACAGCATTTCAATGAGGCTAACATAGCCAGTTTTCTAGGAAAGCAAAGTTACCCAGAGGAAGTATTTTACTACCACAACCTTACTACTCCCTGTGCCTCAGTCTTGGAGAAATCTAAGTGTTCTACTAGGCAGACGTGACCTTTCTGCCTGGCTACAGCAGAGTCTCTTCCTTTTCCAAACAACAAAATCCCATACCATGTAAACCAGCACTGGACTTTTCCCTTTTCTGCTGCTTATTTGCCTCCAGGGCTGCTTTTCCCCTTCTGCAGGGAATGGGAAGCCCAGCCCCTCCGCTGGCCTCCAGCCCAGCAACATGCATTAAGCACCAATGCTCCTACCCATCCCTCATGAATCTTCCTAATTGGTTTTATAGCCACTCCTCCCCTTCTTACATTTTTCCTTGCACAATTCCTCTCAGTCTGTAGCTCTAAAACCTGACCTCCAGCTTTCTCCTAGCATTCACCTCCTCCGTGGTAGTTTGCAGCCCCTTGTTCTCACCAGCTAACTGGTTCCAGCTGGGGGAGGTAGCGAGGCCCATCCTTAACCATTTCTGATACACCATGCTGTCCGTTCAGTAAGCCCAGCAGAGAAAACAACACTGGGATTTGGTTCCTCTTATTACAAATACAGGAAGGGGAACCTTCAGAGACTTGGACCATACTTACACAGTCATGACCCATCACCAACCTAAAGCCCACATGAAATAGTGCAGCACTCTGTTTTAAGCTGACAAGAAAGTCATATACCCTTGCATGAGGTGCAGCAATATTGGAGAGGCTGGCCCTACCGCACAGAGCTGTGCCAGGCTTGGGAATGAGCAGATAGGAAGAGTTTGACCCTTTGGACCCACGGAGCTTTGCTCAGTTAGTGAGCATGCAGAAAAGCTGATTTCTTTTGCTGCCAGCCATCCTGCACCTGAAGGATGGGGATGCCACCTAGAAAGGTCTGCAGGAGAGAATGTATATTGCTTTACAGGCAGACTGTCTAAGCCTGGGACTGGGTCTGGGCTGAGCATATGGTCTCTATAACATACGTAAGAACCAGCTACTGCCTAGAGGGAGGAAGGTGACTTAAGCCGGAATAAGAAAGCTGTAATGCCACTGAGTGATTTTGTGCCCCGTGGAGGCAGAGTTCATTTTAGGCAATTATCTCATATGCTCCCTACCAACTGCTCTCCTCAATGATGATGGGCTGCAGTCTATACTAATAAAGACAATGAAAGTGATCTGGACACTGGAGTGATTCCAGGAATAAATTCCCACCTCCCCAAAGGCTGGAACAATCTAGCAAAGAAGGGCATCACACAGCACATATGGCATGCCAGGAGGGGAGAGCTGGAGCCAACTATTTCATCACCTATGGAGGAAAAAGAAAAAGGAGCAAGAAAAAGGAACAAACAGCTTGTTAGAAAGATGCAAGACAACATTTCACATTGTTTAGGATGACTTACTGGGCAGCGCAGGCATAATGCAGGCAGTGTCTTTGTGTCCCCTCTTTCCCCTAAAAACCCAGTCAATTTTGGACAGTAAGAACAGTTACCTGTTTCGCAAGCCTGACCAGTTGCTTCAAGCGTAGACTGAAATAGAGATACTCATCTGATTCTTAGGAGGGGTTATGTTTCTATTGCTAATGGATGATAAGTTATACTCATTGCCTGTCTACTCAAATCAGAATTCATAAGCTCAGATAAGGTTCCAGATCTCTATAGTTCTTTTTGCCTCCACCAGGCTTTAAGAAAGTTACACCAACATGAACCACGTGAGCATTTGGCTCTGCCTGAGCATATATGCCCAGGTGAAAATAAAAGGAGATGATACATTTGAAACTAGTATATGTGTGACAGAAGATGTATTAACTTGCTTTGCGGCGAATTGGCTAATCTCCTTTTCCACCATGTCTGATCTCTGTAATGCCAGGAGAGCAGCGAGACYGCACAGAGATCATACCAGGCTTAGATGCAGGAGGAAGTCAATATCCATGCTCTGCTGTGGCCAGCCACAGGGAGCCATGAGAGGCGATGTGGTAGTCAGCGTGTGAGTGTCTGCAGGGCTCCGGAATCAGTGCTCACCTTGGACCAGAGCTCACTTTCACCAGCTGCGATGCAATCATGGGACATCTTGCTCAGATTTGCTTTCCTGAGCCATCCTGTGCCCTTACATGGCCAGTCTTCAGAATTTAATTCTCACCATAATTCTCTTCTACTAACATATATAGCTCCCACTCTTACAGCCCTGCAATGACATGGGAAACAAGGCTTTGGACCCGAGTTTGATCTAAATTTAACCTATTCTGAAAAGGGGCCTTAACAGGTGCTACAGCTTTGTTTTACTGATTTCCCTTTGGATTTCCAGGCTTACATAAAGGTGCCTCAGTGAAAACTGGAATCGAGCTCTCTATTTCTAAATCCTGACATATAAAAATCAGTGCTGCTTAATTCACATGCCTTTTTCCCATATCCCCCAGTCTCAGTGTTTTTCTTTAAAAAAACCCATCATGGAAAAGGAATACATTTAGCTGGATCATACATAGTTCTGTGAGGTTGGCACTAATTCCTAAGGGAGAATAGCTTGTTCATTTTTTTGCCCAGTGTAAGTTACATTAAGTATGCTGGACCTGTGCAGGTTTCTGCTAAGATGCCTCTGTAAAACTGAAATTCATTTGTCTTTTAAATGACTGGAAATGTTCATGAAGCATAAATCATCCCCCTTCCTCACTCACCCCACAAACTTCATATATTATATAAACATATGGATATTAAAATTATACATAACTTTTAAAGTAAGTGGTATCTGCCTTTGAGACATTGGGCAGGTAAATTATAGCCTCAGAGACTAAGGAAAAGATTTGGGGACCATTAGATATACGGTGCTATGAACATCAAAAGCAGAATAAATTAAAGCTGAGGTAATTTTAAAAGTTGGATACTCTCCAATTCCTCTGCAAGAAAGTCGAATGGAACAAGGGCACTGGAACAGAGTGTCCCAGTGGGAACTGAAAGCAGAAGAGGCTTGGACACAGAATCTGCATTTAGTTTATTATTTTGTTGGTACTTGAACTGTCAATCTAACTTGGCTTTCTGCCTCCTCAAATTAAAACAGCACAACTTTACAACCTTAGTGCTTTGCCCTGTCTCTAGGGATCTCTTGCAAGCATTTACACCCTTCCGAGATCTAACAGAACACAGAAACATGGGGCCTGCAGCTTTTTAAGGTGACGAGGATAACAGAAAAGGAAAACGCAATGCTTTGGTAATACTGATCTTGCCTTTTGTGAAACTCTCTCTTAACATTTCCAAACAACTGCAGAAATGAATTGAATGGATTTAATATGTAAAGTATTTGCAGTTATATATACATCCTTATGCAATCTTGTGCGCACCCAGTGCTTTGTGTAGAGTGCTGAGTTGCCATGAAGCAAATGGGAAGGCATTTAAATCGGAGAGCTCTGCCCAGCAGGTAGCCCTCCTGCAATGCCCACTGCAGGCGATGGTTGAGCACCACCACTTCAGTAGCACAGGCGCTGCTGGGGCTTAACTGGTCCTTGAGCAGTGAACATCATTTTGAATTTCTCTGTCCTCACAGGATCTGCTTGATCCTTAACCTGCGCATTCGTAATAGCTTTGCTGATTTTTGTGTTTTGAGTTGCAGTCTGCGTGCTCAGCGGAACTACCAAGCATAAGGTCAAAGCTGTTTCGCTTTTTGCAGCATAAGGACCTTTATCCCTTTCCACCTTGCCCTTTAGTACTTCCACGTGGCAGAAGGCAGGGATGGAGATAAGGATTAACTTATATTTAATGTGCGAAAAGATCCAAAGCCTCCTCTTTATAGACAGTTCTGCAAAAAAGACCAAAGGGCTTTTAAACTAAAATAGCCAGGCTTTGCTAAAGTATGAAATAGAATAGTTAACATTTTAATTAAAGAAAAAAATCTCAAAAAAAGAGTATTGCAGAGAGAAGAGAAATGAAAATGGGTTATAACCGATACTCCCTTCACCCACGGTCGCCTTGCAAGCAGGTCCTTGCCCCCAAGCTTTATTCCTGCCATCAGTCACTTCCTGCAGCAAACTGCCCACTTCTTAAGAAGTCCTTAAGGAACACAGTCCTTAAGTTTTCTCTGTCCCCTGAGTGGCTGCTCTCAGCTCCATGCAGTGACTCTCCCGCCTCCCATACTCAATGTCTCTGAAAATCCCTTCCCTTGCTCCTTTCTCAGCTGGTGTCCAGGGAAGGTGTGATTTCCCTCCAGTGCCCAAGGGGTTCCCCTGACTCAACCATCCCATTTACAGAAACACAAGCAAAATAGTCAAGACATTTTGGGTCAGGACATAGGTCAAACACACAGCCTGTCACAAAGCATGATCACCAGGCTGTTACCCTGGGAAATTAATGGAAAGTCTTGACTGCTTCTTTTAAACAACTGTCAGAAGTCTGCTGTGCAGCAGAGAGCATTCAAGGGTCTTTTTTTGCAAATAGAAATACAGTGAAAATCCAAATGAACGTGACCCGTGGGATCTGAATATGTTGTCATCCGATGCCTTCATTTTTAATGACGTGGTATAGCCTATGACAACTTTATTCCCCATGAGCACTGCTTGGGCCTTGTGCTGGTTTTAGCTGGGATAGAGTTAACTTTCTTCACAGTACCTAGTATGGGGCTATGTTTTGGATTTGTGCTGAAAACAGTGTTGGTAATACAGGGATGTTTTCGTTATTGCAGAGCAGTGCTTACACAGAGTCAAGGCCTTTTCTGCTTCTCACACCACCCCACCAGTGAGTAGGCTGGTGGTGCACAAGAAGCTGGGAGGGGACACAGCCGGACAGCTGACCCCAACTGACCAAAGGGGTATTCCATACCATATGACGTCATGCTCAGCATATAACCCATGAGTTTTCTCACTTTTACCCTTCTGATTCTTTCCCCTATCCCACTGGGGGGGGGGAGTGAGCGAGCAGCTGTGTGGTGCTTAGTTGCTGGCTGGGGTTAAACCATGACAGGCCTCATCACCAAGACCTTCTCCAGTGGTTTAATAGCTCTGCAATTTATGGCAGTAATAGATTTTGCTGCTGGCAACCAACACGGAAACTTCTAATATCTGCAGAGCATGTATGGATACAAGGAAATTGCAGCCACAGTACTAAAAGACCAAGCAATGACAGACTCCACTTTTGAGCCCCCCTAGCTGTACTGCGGGCCTATTTGGGATGAACGTGTTTCTTCCAGGCTTGGAAAGTCTCACATATTCTGTGGCTCCATTATCTGGTGCCTAGAAAATGAGAGCCCAGTGCTGTGCCCTACTATCAGACATCCTGCACCAGTGTTGCTGATGGGCTCTGCTGACTAGCTATGTCCAGCCCATGGAGGCCACCGCACAGAATGTGACAGTCACAGCCAGCAGCCACGTGCAACTTCATGGGACTCAAAATGCAACCTCGCATTGAAACCTTCCTCTTCTCATGAGGCCAAGGAGGAGAGAAGTAAATTGCCTTTGTTGTGTGTCTCAGCATGCAAGAAGCCTTACATGGGGCAATAAAAAAGCCGAGAAGCCTTTTCTTCTGTGAAAATGGTGACGCTGCTGCAATGTGATTGGTTTTGCAAGCTACATGGCACCTTTGATGCAAGAAAGCATTTAAGCAAGGGCAAAGGTCTGAACAGAATTGATAAGAGAAACAGGTGAGAATGCTTAAATCACAGTAGGATCTTAATTCTGAATTGCCAGAGCAGGAAAAGGAGGAGTGTCAAGCACAGTGCTAGGCTCAGGGATACAAGGAAACCCTACTGCCTGACCAGGTGAGAAAATCTGTTGACTTTAGGTATGATATTTTCTCGGTGGTAGACAGGTATGTAATACTCTGAGTAGGTTAGCATATATAATCCCAAACCACTTTTCTCCCCATCTGCAGACTCAGTGAAGCTTGTAAAGGATTCCATATAAGTAATTTTAAATATTCATGCAGTGTTCATCAACCATGCGTCCCAGTAAACCTACAAGGACAACCTTGGGCTTTCTAGGCAATTCCTCTTCAAAAATAGTACTTTCGCATGCAAAAGTTTGCCTGCGTGCTGCAATGAGAGCATATGCTGCTGCTTGCAACATTAAACATTATTCAAAGGAATAATGTTCATGCTATTAACACAACAGCACACACACTGTGAAACGCCTTCTCCCCTCTCCTAGAGCCAAGTGGAATACAGAGCTCTGTCATCCCCCTCCCTGAAGTGTCCTGTCAAACAGCATCATTCTAACAGCATCTCCCCCTTTTGCTCATCACATCCAAAGAATACCCTGCAAAGACATTCCCTGACTCCTAACAAGACTTACTTTGTCAAGTCTTCATCTTCTGCTGAGAGCTGGAGATGTCAACATTGTCCTGCATCTTATCTCTAGTGCCTTGCTGTAGAGGGAAAAGTATCTCCCTTATGGACAGAATTACATATTCTCAGCCTGACAGTAACAGGTATCACTGCACTGCATTGGGTAAATTACATCAACTTGAACTAGACAAGGGATATATCTTCAAATATGAAAAAAGGCAGCCACATCTTTAGGCTTTTTTCAAAAACCATTTTCCCTACATCACAGTGGGAACACACTGAAAGGAAACAGAAAAAGACTGCAACAAAGCATCAACTAGAAACTGTATTTTGGATCTTCTGCTTTGCATAGGACCTGCTACTAAATAGTAGCTATCCAAGAACTATTTCAGCTCAAAGAGTTCACAGTCTTCGATGTTTGGGTTTTTCAATTTTCATTTTATTTTGATGTGTCTTTACCATTTTGTTGCTCATTTCTTTTCCATCAGGTCTGGTCACTCTCTGTGGCCCGATCTGAAGCCCACTGAAGTCTGTCTCATGATACTAGAAGACTCTGTTACTCAATGATATGCAGGGGGGAGGAAACAGCCCGTGCAATGAAATACATGGAAACATTTTACTGACCTGTCTGTCTGTCCACAAAATACAAAACCAAAAAATCTAGCAGCCTGTTTCATATACTTCACCCTCTTCAACTATGCAAGAATTAATTCTTCTCAATTTCTATTGTTAGTATCAGCTTATTCCTAAGTTATTTATAAAGATTAGCTAATAAAACCACTAACTTATCAGAAAAATAAGCATTTAGGACAAGAAACATTTTAAATTGAGAGATACCACTACCAGCAAGAAGACTTCAGAGAGCTGGCTACCTCTTTTTGCTCTCAGCCTCTGTTTTTCTACCCTCCTCAGTCTTGCATAATGAGATTTAAAGGTGCATTTGGTATTAAACGCTCTTTGAGGTCTTACCTGCAGATGAAAATCTGCTCTTGAGACAGATATTACCAATGTTTAATTCATTGTTGAGGAAAAGTATCCACGTGTTYTGTGAATCTTCGAAAGTACGTGGATAATGCCTCTCATTTCCAACAGGTCAAGTTAAAAACAGTAACAGTGCACAGTTTTCTCTGCATCTACAAAAATACTTTTCTTGTATAAGCACAGAAAATAATGCCCTTCCTCTCCTCACTAGCCCCATACCAGGAGAAGAATACAGAAAAAGACTAATGATAGTAATTTTAAAAAATGAGCATTTACTCATTCAATCAAAATTAATAAGTAGGCTCCATATGAACAGGAACATTAATGACAAGGGTTGTTTTGTCTAAATATTCTGCTTCTAATAGAAACACACATGATTTAATAAGCACTGCTTCAAAACAAGGGACTGCCAAGGGTCAGCCAAGCACACTCCTCAGCAAACTATAAATGGTTTGGATAAATGAGATTAAAGTTTACTCTTAAAGCAAGCAAAAGAAGTAAGACACCAGCACTGTCCAACTCAATTCAATCTTCCATCAAGTACAAAGAACTTCATCTCAGGCACAGGACATTTTTGAGCACTTCAAGATGGTTTTCAATTATTTAGAAAGATGTTACTTCAGAGTTTTCAGTCTGGTTATAATAGCAATTGTTCCAATGACCAGAAACTTTAGTTAATTTATTTTGCTAATAACCCCATCCCTTTCAGTGTGACATACTGGGGCCGGTACTCATCGCTACTATCTTATTGAACTTCATATGGCAAAAAAGCAAAGGGAGTAATTAAAGTTTATGTAAAATACTGTAATGGAGGAAGGAAAAAAACACATGCTTCACTTTTTTTACTCCCCCAAAACAGAATTTGAAATTTGCCTGACTGCTTTGTTTTACACCCTCTTTGCTGATTACTCTGGGCCTGCATAAATCTGGCAAATGCTAATGAATTAGCAGTCTATGCCTATACCAAACTGGAGCTGAGAGGTGGGGTGGACAGACATAAAATATAGCTGTTCTGGGATATTTTCAATAATACAGTATTGTGGCAGCAAGGAAAAGTTCTGTAAAATGTAATAAACCATTATCACTGACTTACCAAGGAAAGATTTTCAGCGACAAATTGTAATACTCCTTTTGCAAATTCCAGCCACTGCCAATCCAAGTCTCTAGGACCTGTGATGAGTTGTTTGTGCTTGTGGCTATGTGAAAGGTTCCCAAACTATGGTACACAAACAGGAATCAGGATGACCATCTTTTTCTCTCGAGAAGACTGGGTATTGCCTGAACAACTAGCCATCTGCCTCTGTACRTGGCCTGATACGGAGTCAAAAGCTATTTGCAGCCACTACTGCTGTCACTGCCACATGGTACCCCATAATCTCTGCTTTTGGTATCTCAGCACGCTCAGTATGCAAAAACCCCAGGCTATACTGTTAGTACAGTGGGATGTAATAAGAGGATAACAAAGATTATGAAAGGATATTTCAGCAGCAGCTCCTGAGCCCTGAAAGGCAGAATTAGTTATGAGGAGAAGTTTGGTTATGCTGACCAGTAACACAGCAGAATGGAGACAGCTACTGCATGCTGAAGTAGCTGCCCAGGCGAAAACAAGTCTTGTGATACAGAAAAATGAGTGTACTGTCATGGGGCACAGACATGGTCTGAATAGCRAAAGTCCCTGAATTTACAGATAAAGCAGCTGATTCTCCTGGTGCTCTGCAAGGATTCTTTGTTCCTTCCCCAGCATCGGGAGAAGTCCGTAGCTGTATAAAATAGGATGGCAATGTCCTCTGGAAGCTGACTTACCCAGACTCTTACTCACCTATGATTAACCAGTTTAGCAGTAGCAAGCCCATGCCTGTACTTTGCAACGATGGGTTTACAAGACAATTGATCATGAGTTTTCATCCAATGGTATTAAGTAGAGCTAACCCAATGCAGTACCTTATTTAAGAGAGCGGGATTTTTATATTCTCTTAGTTTGCCAACAAGGACATTGTGCCGAGATCAATAGCAAAGACTGCACTCTTTGCAACACAAACCAAATCTTTTGTAGTCCTTGACCCCAAGAATCTGCAATTCCCTTCCCACAAACGCAATCAAAACCAAGAACGTGTAGTCTTGGTATCTGAAAAACTACTCTGTCCTATAGTGTAAATTCCACAGCTACAGGAAAAACAAAACAAAACAAAATGAAAAAAATACCATCCCCCCATTCTTTCCCATCAGGACTGCTGTGGAAAGGTCTCCAAGAGCATATACTTATCATACAACTGAATGTATATTGTCAGGTAACAACCTCTCCAGTTGTGAGTTGTTTATATGTAAAGTTGCCACAGTAAAGCACCGCATTAGTTCTGCTCTATTTCAGCACTCACTGACTAATGCAGAGGTGACAGCATCAGAACAAATACCTGAAAAGAGCAGGACTGAGGGAAGCCAAGTTCATTTCAAGACTTGGTGTTTTGAGAAAAGTCCTTGCCTCAGCCAAAGCACAAGTGAACGCGGGCTGAATTATGACACTGGGTACAAATTCCTTGAAATGAAATGGTTCTGCCACAAATATTTGCTTGGTCAGATGATTTCAGGCTTTGAGGGGTGTTGGTACATAGGAACATAACAGTCAATCAATCTTGGGAAAACGGGAGGTAATATAGGACAAAACAGCAAGAACAGTAATACAAACCTTGTGGACTGAAAAAAGTTTTTAGGGAACACTTGCTTACAACTTAGTCATATTCATGTCCTTCGGAAACATACCATTCAACTTGGAAACCTTCTCTCTAAGCAGTGCCTGTTACCACTGATAAAGGGGAATGTATTCACTATCCTTTAAATAAAAAAAGGCATTTTTTTTTTTACCCTTCTTGATCATTTTTCCTCTGTTGTCATTACACTAACAAAGCACAACAGCTTTCCCTATTGTAAAGCTGCTCACTGGTGTCTGCATCTTTTCAAGGGAAGAGAGAAATGATACAAAAATACAGTGAATACATAGTAAATTTCATCTCAGGCTCCTATAGAGCTACTAGGCACATACTGTTATGAGATAACCCTAAATGGGAGTGCTTTATAAAAGGTGATGTAATAGTAGTAGACTAAATACAGGAATTGCTTATTATAAAATCTGCATTTTTTCTCCTTGTCCTGGTTTTGGCTGGGATAGAGTTAATTTTCTTCCTAGTAGCTGGTATAGTGCTGTGTTTTGGATTTAGTATGAGAATAATGTTGATAACACGCTGATGTTTTAGTTGTTGCTAAGTAGTGTTTACACTAGTCAAAGACTTTTCAGCTTCCCATGCTCTGCCAGGTGCACAAGAAGCTGGAAGGGGGCACAGCCAGGACAGCTGACCCAAACTGGCCAAAGGGATATTCCATACCATATGACATCATGCTCAGTATATAAACTGGGGGGAGTTGGCCAGGGGGCAGTGACCACTGCTCGGGAACTGGCTGAGTGTCAGTCGGTGGGTGGTGAGCAATTGCATTGTGCATCACTTATTTTGTATATTCTATCATCATCATTATTATTATTATTATTTTCCCTTCTTTTTCTGTTCTATTAAACTGTCTTTATCTCAATCTATGAATTTTACTTTTTTTTTTTTTTCTATTCTCTCCCCCATCCCACTGGGGTGGGGGGAGTGAGCAAGCAGCTGTGTGGCATTTGGCTGCCTGCCAGATTAAACCACAACACTCCTATTAAAGAAATACTACATTGTATCAAAACACAGTTCTTCCAAACTGAAACTGCCACCACAGAATGCCCCTTTTTAAAAGGATTTTTCCCCAGCAAGCTTTTCTGATGGGTGTCCTTGAAATTTTGCAGAGGCAAACAACTGCAGCACTAAAATGATAATTTGGCAGCTTGCTGCTGTTTGCTGAATCTCTCTCTGAGCCAGCTCCTGTTTTGTTTTCTTCTCCCTCTTACAATGATCTCACACAGCATGGGTATCTCAGAGACTGTAGCATGGAACTGCAGTTCCAAGGGTTTTTTCCCCCAAGACAAAGAGAGATCTTTGCTTGAGATTAACTTAAATACTCCATCCAACTTAACTCCACTGCAGTTCAGGTGTATAAGCAAGTGCACCTCCATATCAGAGGGTTAGGAAACTCTATCTTTGTTTCAGACTAGAGCAAAGTCTAGGGTTCAGATGCTCCAGAAATCCAAATCTGATGTTGTCTCCTCTCTAATTTGCACTGCACGAGCTCTGATACTGTAAAGTGAGAGGGGCAAATCACTTGTCGTCTTTAAATGAAACAACCACAAGAGCTTTTGCTTCATTTCCTTTACAGTAGCTAAGGTCAGGCCTTATAGAAAACTGGTCCACTCTTACTGCTTACAGGTATTTATCAGGAAACATTTTTGTCCCTTTAGAGATGTTTATCTGCTTCTGCTATTTATCTGCTATTTATCTGTTCACCGAATTTACACTGAGCTTTCAAAAAAATCTCTCCTTGACTCTCTGCAATTCAACTCTGTAAGCAATAACTGACCAAGCCAAAACATTGCTGAAAAATCTGTCTATCAAATATCATAATTTGTGTCTTTTCTACCTGCCTAGTTCCATCCTCCTACTGTGTAACAGAAAATACAACTTCACTTTTCAGAAACCAGCCAGCCACATCTTCAGCATTCAACCTCACCCTTATATGGAATATATTAGTCCTTACTATTTACTTCTGAGACCTTCAAGGTGCATAGGTGGCAAAGAGAATGGGGAACCCACACCAGTGCCTGCCTCTGGTTTTCACCGGCGGAGGTATGTCAGCTCTGCAGGAGAACCCACAGGGGAAGCTTTCAGGACCATCAGACCTGTTTCTTGTGTTTCCACTGTTGAAGAGGCAATGCAGATACTAAAGCAGAAATGGTGGTCCTGAGGCATGTTCTGAATACATGATAGTGTATGTAGCACAATATAAAAGTTTTATTGGCACTTCTTAAGGATGACATACATAACTTGGTGTGGACGTAAAACTTCAGCCAATAAAACTTGTGGCCATAAACTTTTACTAATAAAAACCTTCTATACTATATCATCAAATATTTTCTCTTTCTCTAATCATATAGAAATACAGTAATATGATGACTAGATAGATACAGACATTAGGCCAGTACGAGATGCTTCTAACTGCTGTAAATCACAAGATATAAACCTGTCCAAATCTGACTGGCAGTAAGTTAGGAAGGTTTAAAAATTATCATGGCCAACAGATCTATGATTACCACACAGGAGTTGTTCCCTGCTGTGTAATTAGTTTGTTCTCACTGAGCTAGGCCATATCTTACAGGCATTTTGAAATGGTGTAAAACACCCTAGAGAAGGATGACTACTGCTGATGGAGAAGCACTCTCCATTGCAACACACAGGCCAGGAGAGCTCCGTTAGCCCTCTGTGCGGAAACTAACTCCTTCAGAGCTGAAGAACCTGGTTTACATCCTGCTGCCTCTACTTGGTGCTTTATGTGCACAGCTGGCTAATGACCATGTTGTATTATGTATAAAGCCATTTACTGTGATATGCTTGTGTTGTTAATATGCTGTAGAGTATTTTTGCTCTGTTTAAGGGGCAACTCTGGGAAACATTAATGCTGGATGGTATGAAAACAAGGGCAATTCCAGTCCAGACAGCAAGAAGAAATCCACAAAGTGGCCAAACGTTTCCATCTGCTCAGTGAACAAAGAGACTTTCGTGCCTCAATTTATGCCTTCTGCTGTGAGCTGCTGTCACAGTGAGCATGTGAGCTGCTGTCACAGTGAGCAAAGAAGCCTTGCATTGAAAGGAGCCACGTTGCTGAATGCTGCCAGCGATGCTTCCCTTGGGTGGCCTCCATGCTTCTTGTCCCTCAGTCCGTGCATGAGGCTTTTAGGCTGTTTTGACTGGTCCTAGCCCCTTTGCAACTTCCCCCAGAGAAGACGCTGAATACAAGGAGCCCTCTGCTACACCAAAAAAAACCCCAATGGTCTGAAGGGTTGAACTAGGTTTTGAGAGTTTGGTGCTGATAATTGCACTCTCTTCCCAAACCATCAACTTATCACACACTTCTTGAAAGCGTAAAACAGCAAAGAAACCTTTGCTTCAGTCTGTTCTGCACAGTTAAATCATCTCCGGAGTCTCCTCATCCTGAGAGGCCCTTGTCTGCTCAATATAAAAGAAATTATGTACAGAAATTAATGTAAGCCTGTTACCTTCTCACTACAACTTGTGATTACAACCAACTTTTTCCCCCTTTTTTTACTGGTTTTGTACTTTCACTGATGCATCTCTAGAGTATTTGGCTTGAAGAGCCTATTAGAGACTTCAAAATATTGAAAAGCACCATAAAGGCACCTTAGAGAAAGCCCGTAGTGACATTATTCCTTAAGATTCCAAAAAATTATGGTTGGTACTTAAGATAGGTGGATCCATTAATGTCTCCACCAGCATACAGATGCAGCGCACAGTTTTGTTGCTCACAGTTAACATCTGAGTGGGAGTTCCAGGTCATTACCCTGTTAGTATCAAGCAGCATAGAATGAACTGCACTTGGTAAAATTTCCCGGCTATTTCCTTGCCTTCCCCTTTTCCATCTTCTTTCTGAGCAGGATTGTTTTCCAGAATAAGCATATCAACATTGATGGAGGAGCTCTGGCTCCCTGGGGTGGCCAATCTGCTACATCACTGATGCTACAAAGACAACTCAACTCACCTCTCACTGTTTTCTACCTCAACAGAGAATGCCCACAGTGTCTCTAGACTCCTCCAATGCTTTGCCTCTCTGCTGGTGCTGAGGGATGCTGAAACTTGCATCACAATGTGGAAATGAAATGTTGCATTGGGTGACTGACATCAAGGCTTAGTTTATGCAAAATGCTTAAGTCCCTTAGTCACATTTTAATGAACAAGTAGTGTTTCCTGAGATGCTCAGATACTGCCAGATGCCCGGGTACTCCCTAGCAGCCTTGTCACCCCTTGCTGTACTGCATCCATGACACCATTTGTTTGCAGCACTGACAAGGTCAATGATTGACTGGAATAATCATTGCAATGTGCTGCACATGAAGGCCATTCAACAATTTCACCTCATTCAGAGGGAAGCCACCTGTTAATGTTTCTGCAGAGTCTCCATTGTACCTTCAGGTCCCTGGACCTGTGCTGCCTTCCAGATAATTGTGCTCTGCTAGGATTAATTTGTTCAAGAATTCTTCTGTTGGCTTGGGCTGCTGATACATCCACCTTGTTCATGAAAACTTTAAAGATGATTCTCCCCTGCTATAGTTCTGCAGAAGCAGGAATGGGTTTACAGGCTGGACTCCCAGAGGCAGTGGGAGATACAGCACACTGCAGCCTGAATCACTGTTTTACAGGTTTGCCACAAAGACTATTTTCTCAGGCAGCTATGAACAGAGAAAGAATGCCTGGCATGTGTTAATCCTTATCAGGGGAGGACAGACTTAAATGTGTTTGTTTATAACAGTGTTAAAGTTTGCTAATGTATTTTAATAAGTAGGTAAAAAGAAGAGGCTCTAAACAATCTAGTTTTCCTTTGATGGAAAGAGGAGGAGAGAATCTAAATTAAAATAGATAAGTTTTCATACACAGAAAATAACACAGTGTAAAGAGTTGTGATATTTTTCTATGAATAACATCCATAGAAGCAGACTACACTTCATGATGTTACTCTTGCTCTGAGGGTAGGGGAACCTTGTTACCATTTTGTGTGGTGTTGTGAGGAGTTTTTCTGCGGAGTTTTCTTACTCACTGATTCTAACCTATGTAAGAATCACTATGAGGTCGCACTTGTTATCAGGACACAAATAGCATTAATGGGCAAAAGAAGTTAATACATGACAGGTAAAATCTGGAGGGTGTACACCGCATTTGTTTTTGCATCTCTCATTGTACTTACACACACTGATGACAATAATGGCATTCATGCTTACATACACTTTTAGGCTGTGACAACTCATCCCTAAAGAAATGAAGATCAATGCTTCAGCTAAAAGTAAACTCTATTACAAGATTTGTTAGGAGAGTCTAAAGCCGTTGTTCTTTACAGCATTTTATTTATGAAAGTGTTCTGGTGATGCAGATTGATTTTCTTGGCTCCATATTTTAGTATCTCACCTGTCTGGAAGTGGAGATTGCTAGTACATTGATTAATGAATTGAAAGTTTCTCTAGTTACACTGCTGTTTCACTGAGTGCTTCTCTTAATTCCCTGCTGATAATCCCCAAAGCTTCCCTCAATGAATCACAAATAGCGTCCCTACACTGACATTGCCCTTACAGGACTCTTCTCTCTCTTCCACCAGTGATTAAGAAATGCCAATTGTAAAGTTGATACGCAAGCCAGAATCCAGGCTAGGTCCAACTTCTGCAGGACACCAGACTGAAGCAAAAGCTTGTCTAGAAACAATATTGAGGATCTACCCAGTGCTGGAATAAGTAACTGACAAAACACAATACTGTTGATTCCAGTATTTTGAGCTTTTGCCTTTATGTTAAATTGCAACCATAAAGACAATCACCATAAAATTTATTGGGGCAGTTACCAGCCATTTAGTTTTCTATGTACATATTGTAGGTTCGGAGTGGTTTTGACAGCAATGGCTGTTTCTGCCTGAGGGACACCACAAGTACCAGGATTATGACACTCTGTAATGCCCAATACCGATTATTACACAAGTGAGACAGCTTTTTTACCATGCATGAAATGTTTCATACAGCCACGGCTGGAAAAGTTACTTTATATTCTGCTATAAACATGAAGAAAATATCACTTGGAGAATCTTCTAAGATAAAGTTGTATGAGCTGAAGCAGCCATTTTGAGAGAACCATCTGTAAATAGAGATTGTGACTTATTATTTGGCTGGCACATGACCACTTGATCTTCCAGCAGGCTATTGCAAGAAAGCAGATTAGAACTAAAGGAAGAACAGGCAGTGTATAAAATACATCAATGTTATGGCAGACATTGTTCTATGAGTCCCCTGAAGACAGTATCATCTCATATGAGCTATCATATTATTTTATTGTACTTGACATGATACTGCTGCTGAAGAGTTTTCCAAGGTAAAGAATATTTGTAATTTAGGATGCTCCATAAGTAGAACTTTGTGCAAATAACGAACTAGGTCAGGTCATCAGATTCAGACTGAATGACATGCTTAATACACTGTTTGTCCTATTCTTTTGAAATTAAATATTTATTTAACTGAAGGATGACAGAGATTTGCTTTGCTTTGATCTTATTTAGAACATAGTGAATGCATACAGTGAAGACACAATGAAGGGATGCCACAGTAAATTAGTATATCCTGAAACATTAAAATATGTGCCCTTACAATTTGATTTTTACAAGGCAAATAGATCTTGCCCTCTTCCTCTGTACATTTTATTTACATAGCATAACTAGCATTTATTTTCAGCAAAACACTCTATGCTAACATCAAGTTAGTTATAGTATAGTGTGCGTGTACATATATATATGTATAGTATACCTTTACTCTAGAATAATTCAATCATGCTGAGATCCATTGCAGCAGGCACCCAAGCTAACTAGTAAGAAGCTTGTTCAGGTACCTACCAGCTATACTACATTGTTTCTGTAATGTAAAAACAGCCTTAGCACAACAGGCTTGAATTAGATTGCTGAGCAGGTGATAAGCTAATTTTATTTTTTTTGTTTCATACACCATTTCACTGAATTCAGTATGGCTGTGTATTCTATTTCAGTAAAGATGGACTGAAATGACTAAGGTTCATCTAATGTTTAACTTTGCTATATGGAGAACCAAGAGTGTGAACCAGCAGTTACCAAGTTACCAAGTTAAGTTTACATCAGTTTCAGCAGGGACTGAAAAAAAAAGGTTTGAGATAGGAAGTTCAGGAAGTTCATATCTCACACTTACAAGAACTCTGACGCCGTCTCTTCTCCTTTGACCCATACTCTATTTAGGTATTGTAGGCAGCTCCCCTTCTCCATCAGTGACCCAGAAAATTAGACAAACAGGTCACACATACCGAAAAGCTGGAGGAACTAATAGTTTAGAAAAGAGATGACTCAAGGGGAACACGATCACAGTCTATAAATATCTTCAAGGCAATAACATGAAAGTATAAATGAAAGATGGGAATTACTCTGTCTCAGAAGTTGGTAGGTAAGTTGGCAGTATAAGTTAAGGAAAAGAATAACTGGTAAGTGAATAGCGTCTCCAGGGAAGTTGGCTAGGAACCAGTACTGTAAATATTCAAGAACAGGTAAAATCAGATACTAGTGGGAAAGATGCATCGAGCAGACCTGCAAGATCCCTGGAGCTAGACTACATGTTTCTAAGGTGTCTTTTCTGGTGCTACGTTTGCTATCCATGACATTAGGGTAAGCCCTAGACAGAGAAAAGATTACATTCACCGAACTAAATGTGGCTGCTTAAATTACAATTATCTGTAAGCAGGTGTTTCATTGACTCAGCACCTGCCATCTACTTCCTAACAGTGATAGCTTTTATGATGTGCAAATGTAGAAGGTACCACACAACATCGATACAAATTCATAGTTGCTAATTATACTATTAATAACATTGAACCTATCTGCTGCTAATCTTATTGATATAAACAGCATTATTAATTCCATCAGGCGTCAGCAGTGATGTTGAATGACACTGTGTACAGTAATCTCCCTGAATGACTCATAGGCTTACAGAGAAATAAGACCTCTTTACGTAGCCGCACCTGGCCTGCCTGAGGCATTAATGGCTCAGATGTCTTCATTTCCTGTCAAACAAATAGCCAGTGAAGTGCAGTGACATATTTTTATTAAATTAAAACAAACCAGGAAACCCTTCAGCACACGAAAGCTAGGATTGCAAAGCCAGACAGTAACAGGTTGCCTGTTGCACTTCAGGTCTCCCTCCAGCGCACATGCATTGGGACGCACTGCCAAAAACCATGTTTCCATAGGAATTACGGCTCATTTAGTGACTCTATAGTTACTTGGTATTTCTTCTCAACCTTCACATTCAGTATGTTGCACCACATCTTACTTCTGTACACCCATAAACCCTATACCAATTGCATCACACTTCCAGGCCTTTCTTTGTTACACTAACTAGCATCAGAAAATTTCTCATTTTGCCTCGGTATTCCTACAACATTTGGCATTATTACGATCTTTTTCTGGCAGACGTGAAACTAAAGGTAGCAGTGAGTAAAGATGAAGCGGCTAAAACTCTACATTTTAGGAACAAACTTGAGATCCCCAGAGTGTGATTTTCCAAAGTACTTATCATTTTTATGGCACCCCATACATGCAGAGCACAGATCCAAGTGGTAGTGCTTGCAGCTGGGAATGGTCAGCATTTATGCAAATCTAGCCTAACATACATCCCACCAAGTACCCGCATAATTAGGAATGTGCAACTGCAGCTCAGAGTATTTCAGCATTGCACAGCCTTATCCATTGCCTGTCAGCAATCCCTGGCCATATTCACTGCATAGTTTCCAAACAAGGTAAGGGCTCTACAGAGATCAGACTCATTCCCTGCACAACCTTGCAACTTTGCCATGTGTCCTGTATGAGAAAGGCACTCCATGGAACAAAATAGCACGTGAGCACCTAATTAAAGACTGTATCATAGTGCATGAGCACAAAGAGGGTGAGTTAAGACTGCAAAGACAACGAACCAGAATTCCTGTGCCTACTACACAGGAGGGCTTCACCTATTAACTTCTTAAATGATTACCAGTTTTGAAAACAGCAAAATAAGCATATTTTCCTAGGTAATAATTTAAGAAACATCCTCACTAGATTTACAAAAGCACTATCCTACAGTTTCCTACAATTCTTTAGAAACCCACAAACACTGGATGTCATGGTAAACACACGAGGATGTGCGGGTTTAGCAATAACCATATAGTGCCTCCTGCTCCCTATTTAAAAATTCAGAGATGAGTATGAACTAGCTCAGCCAGCCAATGCTTTACTCCAGACCTGTGACCATTCTCTCCCACTATCACATAATGAAGAGATCAAAAAATTCCTAGCGTGGAAATTTTTTGCTCAATGTTTGTATTAAATCTGGCAAACTATGTCTCTGCTTCATCGTTGATTCTAACCATGTGTTATCATTGCATAAATGATGCTTACAGTTTTGGGTAAGTCAATTTGAGCAGTGATTAGTTCTCCTATCTGCTAAACCTTTAAATATTTGATTTGCAAATGGGTATGACTTTTCATCCCAACTATCTTCCCCATTATTTCACCCATTTTTTAATAAGTTATACATATACTCTGGAAGACAGCCTTCCCAAGCATCATGCAAGTGCAGTTTATGTTTATGGACTTACTACGTGTGTTGCTTTGTATTTCTATCCTTACTATACTTTATTACCTACATTTGTCCTGGAAGAAACACACAACCAGTTAAAGCCTCACCTAAGCCAGCTGCTAGGGAGCCCTGCTCTAGGCATAGAGGAAAGCAGACAGCTCTCCCAGCCTCACTCCTAGTGAGGTTTTCTGGCTCTATTTCTCCATGCTTCCCTTCACTCTCAAGCTCAGCACAGGCCTTCTTCTCGGGGCAGTAATTTGGCCCAGACTGCTGAGAGCCTTGAGTTGCCCCTAACCTAAATAAATGGTCACTATTCAACATGACTAAAGTGAATGCCCTCCAGGAAGATTGTGCATATGGGAACAATGCCCTCCAGGAAGATTGTGCATATGGGAACAACAAATACAACTATACTTATATCATGAGAGACTGTCTGCAGAAATAGTAACTAAGCAAAGAACTTGGTGGTTTTAATAGATAATTATTAGACAACAACCTGTGAGAACAGCAAACTTACAAAAAGGGCAACTTCAGCCCTAAAGAGGGTAAGACCCAGGGAAGCAATTCCTGGATCTGCATGCGCAGCGTGGAAAGATCATTATTAGACTGGTGTGTGGCAGTTCTGGTCTATACGTACCAAGGTAGCTGTGGGCATCTTAAAGCAAGTGCAAAGGAGGATCATAGAAGTGTCCCAGGAACTGACAAATTCATCCTGACAGTGTAAGGACCAAGAAGCTTTTGATGTATTTAGGATATTGAAGAGTAAACCTAGAGGTGATGTGAACACCTTGAAACACTTTTTATAGAAAGGAGATCAGATAGCGTAGCCTTTCTAATCCTGCTGATAATAGCATAGCAAGATCCACTGACTGGAAGCTAAAGTGAGACAGATTTAACCTTGAAATAAGGCAAAATTTCTTAGGGAAAGCATAATTAAGTATTAAAACTGGAGAGGTGATAGGCTTGCCCAGATCTGGAGACTTCAAAATGTATATCTTAATGCTGCTTCTAGGAGAAATTTTATGGCCTAGACAGCTGGGAAAGAAGAGAAGGAAATTGGCCTAAAGGTTCTGGGAGAACCCTCCTGGCCTTGACCTCTATAAATCCTCTCCCAAAAGTGGACCAAGTTTACTTCCACATCTTGTAGTTCTGTATTGCTGCATGGGTAAAGTACACGCACTGTACAGCCTTGGGTGCTCTGTGGCCAGAATCGGGAAGGATTTTTCCACCGATGTGTGCTTGGCCAGGCACACTGTGGCTTTCCCTTGTCTGAATGTTTCTTCCTTCCCCAAGGCATCAGAGCAGCTGCAGCTAGAGCTGCAGGCACTGGATGGAGAGCTACCGCTGTGCTATACGAAAGAGTCCTTTTTCTTGAGGGCTGGGTGGTGACTGTTACTTGGATGCTCAAGAGCACGCAGATCACTTGATGTGAAGTTGAAAAGGAATTTTCTGAGGGCCTCGGGGGATTTTTTTTTGGCCTATCTCCCTTGCACAGTGCATAGCTTGCCTGCTAGAATCATGTGGACGTATTTCAATTAATACGTTTCTCAACTCTGCTGCTCTCTGCCAGGAGCATAGTTTAATGTCCTGAGGAAAGCAACTCCTCAGACTATCTGGTCTTTGGGCTTAATATAGGGAACACTGATTGAGCATCTGAGTACAAAATTATTCACCATAATATTTATTGTCTCTTTTTCCTTTAGTGCTCTTGAGCATGTAAGTAACACTCAATACAGGCAGCATGAAAAACAGACAACAGATTGGGCTGAGTAGAATCACTGTTTCAAAATTCAATTTATCCACCTCCTTTTGGGTATTTTATTTGTTCTCTGCATTAACAAAGTGTGTAGGAAGAGCAAGGAGCAGTTACTCAGATCTGATGTACCAATCACACAAGTGCAGAAGGTATATCTGTTTCTGTGGGCTGACAGTCCCTTTTTTCTCGTAAGTCATACTCATGGCCTACAGACTGAAACACTGACCTTTCTGGTCTACCTGCAGGATTGTTCTCACTGCCTGGCTTTATGCATGCAAGTGCTGACATCTAGTCTTGTAATCATGTATATCCACCATGACTAACTCCAGTCTGCCCATATAAAATCATCTCACATTAATTAGTGCGTGTGTGTGCACACGCATATATTTGTCCTGTGCCTCCACGTATGTACATGAGCTTCAGACTCTTGGCTACAGCATTATAGTTCACACCAATCCAAACGATAAGCTCAAAGCTATCACAGACAGGTTAAGTGCAGCCAAAACCAGGCTGTACAAATTAAGGGTTCAATTTTTATTTTTCATTCAGGATCTCAGTGTCTCTTTCATACACGCTTTCTGGAGCTGCCAAGCTTTCCTGATACGAGTTCTTATCAGGAGATTATTGTGTGTCTCCATTTCCCTTGTGACTGACTGACTGGCAGCTTTTCACGTAAGAAGTGTGGCTGCATCAGGAATGCTCTCACCTGCGGAGACCCCAGAGAGCTGCCKTTGCAAAGCTGACATTTCCGCAGCGTGGAAGAGCAGGCTGCGCTCATTACTGGCACAGTATAGGGACCAAAAAGAAAAGACAAACAGCTTTTCAGGGAATCATGGCTCAAAAGATGCAAATCCTGCTTCAATAAAAAAATGAATCTTGGAGAAAAAACACAAGGTGTGGGTGATAGCAAAGATAAACTAGAATGCTAAAGAGCTTAAGTATTCAGGGTCACCTCCAGCCACAAAAGACATTGTATTTTTTCATTCTTAAAGTACAACAGGAGATATGAGAGGCAGGCAAAACCTTGGAGATACAAGTAAGGTTTGATTCTGATTTCTGTATTTAGAGGCCTTCACTCAGACTTTTCACCTGGGACAGCCTCTCTCCTGCAAGCACAGGACCCTAAGTATTTTTCCTTTTTCAAGTCTTTGAGCACTTTCAATGGATTCTTGCTATCTGAGATGCTCAAAGGCTCTCTCCAGTTCCACTGCTCTATGCACACTTTAAAGCATCCCTTTTCACATCTGCCCATGATCTCTGCTAAAGTTCACTCCTTCATTCCCATTATTTATATTCATGCCATTTATACCTCTACCTGTTTGCTCATAGTGGAGACTCAGTCCTGTTCTTACACACACACCGAAAGAGTTTTGATGATGTAGTTCACTTAGAATGAGAACAAGGACACACTTGGCAGGAAATCATTTCAATGGGCAAAAGAAAACTCTAGCCCCCAAATACTGCCAAACACATCACATGAAAAAAACAAATAGAAAAAAGGACATTTTTAAAATTCCAATGCTATAAGATAGGAGTAGCAAGTAGACAGTCAGAAGGTTTTGTTAGTCAAGTTGCAGAGCAGAAGCTGTGTTTTGCACAGGCAGGCACAACACCAAGAGGTCAGTTCACCCACACCTCTGGTTTCAGAAAAGAGTTTTATCTCCATTCTACCAAAACATTAAAATTAAGTTCGGGAGAAAACTTGTTCTAGCCCACTTGTCTCTCCCCTTTCCAGAGGAGAGGAGCACCATCACAGATGACTATCAGCACTTCCCCAAAGACCAATCACATCCCCTGGGGTTCAGTTGTCTGAGACCCAATACCTGGTGTGCTGCAGGACAGCCATGAGAATCTGGCTCAGCTTTATTGTAAAAAAAATGGTTATTGAGTTGTGAGACAATTCGTAAGCTAAAGCCAAGCAACACAGGAATGCAGACAGAAATTAAACTATTGAGATAGTACCAGTCAGTGACTGAAGAGAAAAACACTGACACGAGAAGCTATAAAGCCCTAAGAAAAAAATGGAGAATCAGAGACAGCAATTCAAAAAGAATGGTCAAGGATCAGCTTGACTGAAAGAGCAGTAGAGGCCAGCCCTTTCCCACCTGACTAACTGGCAATTAACCCACCACCCACTACGTCTCTGCATCTGCAATGGAGAACACGTTAATGTTCTGCTAGCACTTTTCTCCTAGTTGACTACTATATGCATTAGTCAATAAATTATCACTGAGTACTCTTAAATTGCATATATCCTGCTTGCACAGTCCCTCTGCACATAGCCAGAGATGCCCAAACAGAAGTGACCCACTACAGGGAGGGTTACAGAGAGTCTCTCAGTCTGCAGAAGCAATTTGCTAGCACATTAAAATGATAAGCATCAGAACCAGACACTTCCATGTGGCTGCAAAGAAAAACCAGAGAACAACACTCCTTATTTTGTTCAGGGCTTGACAACAGAGGCAGGCAACATGCTGATACAGACACATGAAGCCAAGTGCATTGGTTCATTCTACCTTTTTGAACAGCATGCCAACAGCAGTATAATCTTTCTCTGAATATCCGGTATGTATCTGAAAATGATATCCCAAAAGTACAGTAAAAGGGGCTCAAGAGAAAGAAAAAGTCTGAGTGACAGTGTTGCTGCTCTACTGCCATTGCTGCTGCTTACTCTGACTTGTGATATGAAAAGAAAAAGCATGCACAGATGACAGCTGCTTTAGAGCCAGGACCATCAGATCAGCTCTCTGTTTTCCACAAAGCAGCGATACATCTACATTTCTGTGCCCCAGAATGGGCATCTGAGAGAGCACTTTCCAAAACCTCCACTAGTAACTTGTCAATCCTCAGGTACCTCTTTAGGTCATGACCCACAAAGTTAATCTGTATCTAGTAGGATCAGACTGTGAGCGAAATTAGCAGTACTAACGCAACCACTTCAAGATGCAGCCTACCTGACTGCCCAGTTGTCTTGTTTACAGAGCCTACACATTTTCATTTCTGCTGTGTCACAAGAACTTGGAAGTTTTAAAAGAACATAAAGCTTGTGCACCTGTTTATAGTACCAGAATATGGTCAAACATACTCTGTTTTTTGGCTGTGTTGAAAGGAAGGACGGAAATAATTTAATAGGCAGCTATTAAGGAAGAGGGTTGATAAAGGGAACCAGAGCAAAAAACTGTGAGCATGTTTAAATTAAAACTCATACTGAAATCCCATTACACTATTGGAACTTTAACACAAGCTGAAATGGGATGTAGGTGAAACTGTATTGCAGTTCTGAAGAAATCACAGACTACAGCAATGTTACCTTTAGCTGATTGAAAAAGGAGGAATAAAATGAAATGGCAATAATTTCCTCTTTTTTCCTCCTGTGTTGAAAATCTGTACTGTAATTGCAAGTGCACCCTCTCTCATTTGGGTAGGCAAAGGGTGAAGGATCTTTAGCACTCACCCTCAGTGGACTTTATTCTTTTGCACATCACATTCTGCCAATATGATGCTCACTGGGACTGAACGTGTCAAAGCCATTAGCAAAAGCAGAACAAAATGCTGCACTTCTTTAAAATCTGTAAACAATTTTTGGATATGAACAAAAATATCCCCATTAATGGCACCTTCATGTCCACATCTGGGGACAGAATTCAGTGCTATGCATCCCTGAATCCCTAACAGCGCACTGCATCTCTTACATCAGAAAACAGAAATGACTTGAGTTTCTCTTGGTCTCAAGTACCGATTTCTATATGACCACATTTCTTTGTAATAGCTGAAAGAAAAAAATATTATAACTTTATAATATATTTATTACTGGATGTAAAAAATCATACTGTATGTGTGAATTAAAACCAGACTCTTTTTGGATAGGGTTCACCTCTGTCTCCTGCCCTATACTCTGCGTTTACTGAGATTTTGCTCCTTTCTGCATCTTCTCTCTAACCCTAGACAAATGAGACTCAAGACCCAGTTCACCCGTCCCTCAGTTTCAGACCTCAACAATTATCTGTCTCACTCACTTCAGGTATCTTCTTCCACTCTCTTTTCCTGTGCTGCTTTATCACTTCCCTTTTCAAAACCAAAGCCCAACTTCCGCTGGTCTCCATTCCTGATGCTTATCCGTCTTCTAGCTCCAATGTAGTTACAACCCAAAGGGAACGATGACCAGGGAGATACAGAAAAACAATCAGGTCAGGAGGAGTCAAGGCATGAGAAAGCAAGCAACTGGAAGAAAAGGACTGAACTGCCTCAAGTGCTTGCAGATGGACAACCAGAAGAGCCAAAAAGTGGGCACAGGGACAAGATGTGGAAGCCCACATCTTGTGGGGTAAGAGATTACATCAGGTCTATACTGCTGTTTCAGTGTAATGGAAACATTTCTTCTTGAATTTTTGGTTCTGCTTCCACTTGATAGCGTGCCATATACARTCATTAAAAGCTGAGTGGATTTTTATAGCTGCTATTAGAATTGAATTTTACCTTCCTCCAAAAAGATTCCCTGTTTAATAAATTAAATTTCAGAGGCAAAAATAATCACTCACTGCCGTGTACATTCCCCTATTTTCACTATAAAATAAATTAAACAAAAAGAAAGTTTTCATCTGATAATCAATATCCATCAAATTCTGAACTTCAGCTTCAAGCCAAAGGCTAATAATAACATTTGGATTAGTGGCACATAGCAACACGTCCCTGTTCTCCCAGGGTCCCAGGGCCTAAGCATTTGCATGAATCACTAATGCACTGAATTGCTGATCCAGAGCCACAAAGCTTTCAAATGCACTGTCTTGTTGTCTAAAACACAACCATAGCTCAGAAATGCTGATCCACACTAATGCACTTACTTCCCAGTACTTCACTATACAGTCCAATAAAAATATTAATGCACTAGAAGTGCTGATGCAGCCCCATTAGAGCAAGATTTCCTCACCATAGAAGCATCCTGGGTTTCTTCCCTGTGAGCTATGCTTTCAGTAATTGTTAGGCTGGAGCATCCCAAGGAGGAGAAAATATTAAGCCGTTCTGTCCTCATCAGCCAGACAAGGTTATGGTGATTCAGAAATGATGACATACTTCTGCCAAAGAGGCAGGGTGAGAGAAACAGGAGAAAAAAGTATCCTGGCAGATGAAGGAGAGAAGGGACAACATATGTTGAGGTAACTGTTCTCTAGGATAGTAGCAATTTTCTTCTGCTTTAATTTGGTTGCACATGTCAGGTGGTAGGTCCTACAGGGCTAGAAATAAGCGATTCCCCCGGTGTGTCAGGAAGGAACTTGGTGGTTTGGGGAAGATGGTGAACTACCACCACTGACTCCAACTGGTGTGACACACATTGGCCCACCCATTCCTCTCCTCTGTCACAAAAGTTGTGTAGATTTGGGAACAACTTCTGAATGGTCCCACAAGCACAACTCCTCACTTACAGTCCAGTAGTTCCTTTCAGAGGAAAGCCTTGGAGTATTTTATAAGAAAAAGTAAATTTTGTAGCTCACATATGAGAATCAGTACTGATACAATAAAAAAACCCCAAGCCTAAAAATCCTAAGCTAAAAATAACTGTTGTCACTTTGTAAAGCCAGAAGAATTTTCAGACTTCAAGTAAATGGTGAAGCGGAAGAATTCATGCAGAAAAGACATGGAAGAGAATGTCTACAAAATAAACACAATGCAATGCTGAAAAAAGGAAGTAGAACAAATGCAGGTAAGGATGATGGAAACATGAAATTATTTCCAAATATTTATGACTGATCTTTCTCTAACTTAGAGCTTCTTTAGCTAATAACATCTGTTGATTTCACTGTGAATTGCATACTCTGGTCAGGAAGTTACTTTTTAATTCTGGACTGACTGCCTATGCCCTCTACTAGACTTCTGGTCTGTCAGGCAAACAATAAATGTCTCGGGGAATAGAGAACCGATAAAGGCCAAAAAATGATAGTTTTCTGTAAAAGGCCAATGTGATATTTAGCCTTACATATTTAGAAAGGTATCCAGTAGCATGAGTAACAACTTTAACTACACAAAAATTGCTTTATTAAACTATGTCTGCCCTATCAAGTTGACTTCTGGCAGTGAATGTCAGCAGCAGCAAGATCAGAGGAACTGACGCTGAAAGGTTTTAAAAGGCTAGCATGCACAGGACAGGACTGTTTCTGGCACCAATGCAGAATACATTCAAAACCCAGAGACTTTAACATACTAGGAGCATGCCTTTGGCTATGCTGTTTTGGAAAATTTCAGTCTCAACAGTTCAGACATTTCCCAGGAGGAGGTTAGAGGAAAATACATTGCTTTGCTCATGTTTAAAAACAGAAGAAAAAAATATTTTTCTTTAAGAAGCTCTAGATTTGCAGTGTGGAAGTGCAACTTGGCAAGGAAATAGCTTCCAAGAACTCATAAGCCATCAGAAAAACTGGAGCCAAGTCCTCCTTAGCAAAGATATTCAAGTTTGTTGCAGCTCACTTTGCTGGACTCCTTTCACCCTGAGCAGGCTGCAGCCAGGGCTGCAGGAGGCCATCCAAGGTTCTTCTACAAATGCAGATTCCTCACTCAACCTCAACATCAAAAGCACATAAATAGTTTCTTGATTCTCCCCAGGCTCTGGCAGGGGGGAGAAAAAAAACATAAGGTGTAAAGGTGTAAACAATGGCACAAGAAGGTGGTTAGCGTGGAAAGCAGAGAAGCATCCAAGTTTATGAAGATGAGATAAGGAAACCTCTTTACATGCTAAAAAAAGCCCTGGACCTCCAAAGCCTGGAACGCAATCTAAAATTTGAATCTCAACATTTCAGAAATACCTTTCCTGTTAGTAAATAGGTATGTAACATATTTGAAAATGTATGTCTTATTCCTATTTCCATTAAAAGACCCGATCTACTATTATTTCAGTTACTTCATTAACAAAATTGGTAGAAAACTGATGGGTGAACATGAAGCATCTTCCTCACTAACACATGATAGGATTGCCATTATTATAGGACGTAAGTACTAAATCTTTACCATAAGTCATTTAACACAGAAATGCCAAACTAATGCTACATAGGTTACTCCAGTTCTGGTGTTTTCTAATTTTAAAGCACTTCACAGTTTTATTTAGATTCTTTTGGGAAATTTTTTTGGCACATAAATACACATGGAGATTGTTGGTATTTATGCACAGTTTTATGATGATAATGAAAGCATCCTGTTTGCCTTTTTTCTGAGACAGGGAATATTCACAAAAAAATTGTGTCATTCCAATTCAAAGGGCAGAAAATGAACCACCTAAAGGATTGAAGGGTAACCCAGCAGTCAAACCAAAACTATGGGGCCCAGAAGTTCTTAGTGTTTTTCCTTAAGTATTTACAAAATGGGAAAACTGGCTACCTCTGATTTATCTCCAGCTCATCTGCTGGTGTCTGGCACCCAATCCCTCAAGCGTGCCAGCCACGTGTACTCAAGCATTTATGGTTTTTACACCTAGAGCTAATGTGAAAGATGCAGCTGCTGAAAGCTTTAAGAGCAGGAGGTGTGAAACAGTAACAATGTCACATTCTGAAATTACTGTTTATGCATTAGTTTAAAAAAAATTATATAAGTAATTCGCTAACTTTTAGAGAACCTGAAGTGCAAGTCACCTCTAACATGCTTCCAATCCTGCGGCAGCTCTTAGCAGTTCGAAGTACTTTTACGGTTCCACATGTGTATACGAACACTTGCAAGTACRCTGACAATTCAGCGCTTGAATGTACCTATGCAGCTACTGACTAATATTTTATAATGTAGACATTGCTTATTTTGAAACAGAGAGGCTGGATTAAATGTTGTTCACATCTTACGTGTTCAAACAAGCATGCTTTAACTAAGATCTTCAAAATAGAGTACATAATATTCAAAGGAATATAAATGATTGAAGTGGTTAAGTTACAAACATGTTTTTGAAAACACTTACCTAGTGTGTTTAAGTTATGCTCTTGCAGTCTCTGCACTGGTATATAAATACAGCTGACTTGGTTTTCAAATGGAATCAACATCCAAAAGCTCACACCAAAACCTTTGGTTTTACAGCAGTTCATTTACTATGGAAAGACACCTACAGTTGACTGACAGCCAAGTTTCTGAGAAGAAACATTACTTACTGTTGAAGGACAGGAGAGATTCCCCTGTTTTTTGGTGTCCCCCAATGAACAACGTTAACCAGGACAAATTTGGAAACTGAATCAATTGTGGTTTGATCCAGAGAGCTTGAGATCACAACTGGAACCACAGAGACACCTGAGCTCCAGGGAGGAAGTCAGTAAAGCAGTGTGTCCACTGCCAATCCAGTTAGGTAGTTGGTTGAAAATGTATGGACAAAATCCACCTTTCCTGTAAACAGTCCTCTACCCTGAAATGTGGATATCTATAAGCATGGAAAAAGCCTTATGACTCTTTCTCCCCCTATATATAAAGTGAGTTTAAAGAGAAGACAGACAACAGTCCTTTGCCATAAATAGCTGTCATCAGAAAGGACAAGGGTCTTCACTGTATCATCAGGAAGACCTTAACTGCTACCCTGCATATACAGCAATTTCGGTAAAAGCAAAACTATATTCCAGATGTCAAATCAGATTGTACTTTGGTCAGTTTTATGCTATGGTAGCAAACTTGTTCAGATAAGAAGGATCCTCAAAATTAGTAATGAGGGAACCTAGAGCTATAAGACAAGTCTAGACCAAACTCACTGGTCCTCTCCTCTTCCCTCCCTCCCTCCAAACAACAGATTTATTAAGGCACGGCCCAGCAGTCTAGGTCAATTACTGGGAAAAGACCAGGGCACAATATACCAATTGAATGACTTTCTACCTCATTAAAAGTGAAAATAAAAGGGATTTGAGCAACAGCAGCCTCTTGCATGCTTGCTGATGGGATCTGAGATTTGATATTGATTTTCCAAGTGGAGGCATTTAGTTCTCCTTACTTTACTGAAAGGACATTTTGTCATTAAAATGAATGACACAAAAAATCCACTCCTACAAACCTCAGCCATAGTTGAAGTTTCGGGGGATATGTAGTTACCTGGTATTAAAACTCCTCCCTTATCGACTACTACTTTTACAGGGCTTTCCTTAACAATTTTGCTTTTATTGATATGGAAAAATTAGGCAGAGCACAAGGCCCATGTGACTTCCAAGCTGGAAGGTACTCAGGCACTTCACAGACAACTAAACCACTTTAAATAAAGTTCTCAAACTGGTGTTCTAGTATCTTAATTCCTGACCTGCCCCAATTAAGTATGGGATAATGAATACGAAATACAACCCCATTAATTGAATTAAGTTAAGAGCCCATATGCTGAATAAACAAATATGTAGGGGGAAACACGCATGTTATAAACAATAAGAGGTACCCCAAAAGCAGATATAGGCAAGTAAGTCAGAATTTGAGGAAGAAAAAGCAGAAAGATCCAGAAACTCTTATTTCCCTGGCCAAAAGCACTGGGCCTTATAGATCTTCCTCTCTGGCTCAGACATACAATTGCTCTAAGAAAGTTCCCTCTGAAAAACAGAGATAGCATTTTTGTCTTCATGATCTCTGTTTCCATAAAGTCAAGCTATTTTCTTTTAGAGCAGCCTCCTTCAATTCAGGACTTGCATATTCCTTAACTGAAGAAAACAGCAGAAGTACACAGCATGATACCATCAGTCCTGTAGTGCATATCAGCCCACCAACCAAACTGCTGGTCTGAACTGCTGGTCCAAACTGTTAATCAGGAGTACTTGAAAATCTCTACAGAGCAAAACCTCACTCTGCTGGAACATCCTGGAGTATTTTTCATTTGTATTTATTTTTACTTTCCTGTTAATTAATTTAAAATAATACTTTTACTCTGTTTCTATTCAATTAATTAGAGTATGAAGTTTCTGGCACAAAACAGCATGCTCAAACATGAGCTTAGTAACAGATAAAATATCACTCTTTTGGGCACTACTTTGTCACAGACCTAATTAATGAAGACAAATCCAAACAACATCTAAACTTTGTTTTTTAAATGGCTAAGACAATTACGATCTTAAAAGAAAACATAATACGAAAGGCAACCACTGAGCAGAAATATGCCTAGCTCAATGGGACCCGTCAGCTATCTTGGGGAGAAACAGGAAGCTTCCTTGGCTCTTGGCACTCTCAGGAACACCGCACACATTCTTCTGGCTTGGCTTCCTTTGTCACTACAGAGCTAATTGGAAAAAGAGGTCAAATGATTTTTGTGGTATTTCAAATTCAGAGCAAAAGCTAGTACATGTCGTTAATCAAGTAAATTGCTAATGCCTCATTCTGCAAAGTAAATTGCTTAAGTTATATCTCTTTTTGTGTAGGTTAAGGATGCAGAAGACAAATGGGTTTTCAGCATTGAAAAAGTGAACAAATCTATTTTTCATAATTCATGTGAGGCACTAGGAGGATGGGCTGGATGCTTGGTTGCTTTTTAAAAGGTCATGCATAGAAGGGCAGGCACCTAATCTGCTACCCTATAAGCTACCCTAATTCTGAAGTTCAGTTTACAGCAAGTGTAGCTCACACAATGCACAATTATCTGAATCCCTAGGAATAAAATCACCAACCAAAATCCATGCAGAGACATCAATTGTTGAAATACCCTTCAAAGCACAGTGTAGAAGACTTGGCAAAATGCCTTTGCATTTGGCTAAGATTTCCAAAGTGGATGAAGGGAACTAAGTGCCAAATGTTACTCACGTTCTGTAGGAGCTACACACTTTTCATTTTCTTGAGATTAGTTGACAAGGTTGGATTTAAAATAACGGCACAGGAGAAAGCCACATTTTTTCACAGGCAAGATAGCTAAGATACTAAGATAACTGAAGGGTGGAAATTTTCTCACTTATCCTTACACTAAACCATGTTTCCTGACCATGGACATGCTTTACTCTTTTCCAGACATACATCACAGCAGACAATAGCAAATTTCAAACCTCCAAACATACTTTGATTTACTATTCTAAATTGGCTGCTGGAGGCTCCTCGCCTCAAGCGATCCAGAGTATTGAAGGATACTTCGGTCGGTCTTATCCTACCTTAAACAGCATTTACATATTTTCAGGTATAATTTGGAATCACAGAACCCCTTCAACCTTCTCCCAATACTAAATCCAGAGGATACATAGCAACTTACTCAATCAAAGATTTAACACAGACCCGCCACTTTGTATACAGAGAATTCCACTTCTTCATCTGCAGCTAGAAAAGTAAAATGTAAATCTGCTTGCTAAAACAGTTCAACAAAATGGATAACAACCCAGTTTGCATCTGAAGAGCTAAACGGATTTGAAGAGTTTACTGTACTTTCAAATGAAAAGAAGCTGGAGCAAGACAGACCTCCTTTCCCCTCGTGTCAGACTTCAGTAAAGAGAGATGTCTGTGAGAGCAACTTTCTCTCTCACCGGAGGATGGGTCTGCAGGAGCCTTTCTTGCCCCCTAAGAGTAATGGAATAGTGCACTTTCTCCAAAACAAACGAGGTTTCTGCAGAATTAGCCAAGAGCAGGTGCTGAGCAGTGTATGAGATGACTATCGCTACCCTGAACACTAGTGAAGTCAACAGGCTAATGTTACAAGTAAAAGTCTAGACATCATTTTCTTGTCTAATTTAATCTTTATGTCAGCCTCCCAGCTTCCTTCTCTCTATTCCTTTACTCATCTGCTGCCTCCTCTCCCATACGTAGTAAGTACACCATTAAAATAACAAGGCATAGGCTCCATGACCATTCCCACCTCTTTGCTTTCAAGCCCGTCCCATCTCTGGACCATCCGTTCTTTCTGTCTCAGCAGAAAATAAACTCTATCRATAGCATCTGGAACAAGAGGATGAAGCAACTGATGGGAATTTTAGTTGCTATCAAACACTTGTAAAGTGATGGAGGGACAAACTAAGGCCACCATAAATGTATGATCCTTATTGTTCCTGATTCGTCTTACAGCGAGCAGAAGGAAGCACATTCTAAGTATGAAGCTACTTCATAGGCTAAGATATTATAAAATGAGTCTTAAAATGTGTCAGTTTGCAAGCCTCTTTGGGTAGAAACACACACTTACTTTACAAACCCACGTCTGCCTAACATCCGTAGCCTGATGTGACACTATCTGCAGATCTCCAGCCACTAACATCATAAAAATAAGTAATTACAGTAGTAATACAGAGGTTTTTGGAACAGCAGGGAGGGAATAAGCTGAGATAGATGTGCAGAAAGATTGCTAGAAAGTTCTGCAGCAAAGACTCAGCCACCTGCTGACTGCGTAACAGAGAAACCTCTTAAAAGGCAAATACAGTCAGAGCGCCAATAAGTGCAAGTTCAGTTAAAGAGAAGTTTTCCTGTCTTCTACAGACCTGTAAATATTGCTTTCATTAGTATCCTAACCACTACCTACGTACACAGGCAGGAATCCTTTAATTCACAAACATTTGCAAGAGACAGTGCATAAAATCTAATAGGAACATATGTTCAGACCTTGAAATAGCCTGAGCAGTTCCTCTTCACGACAGCAGTGATAGGCACATCCAACTAACAGCCTCCCTACTGCTAAGGACATCGGTCCCCATCACTGTCAGAAACAAATCAAATCCAAGCAGATTAGAGAGGAGCTGCTTAGCTTCTGTGAATGCACAGAGGCCCAGCTCAGTTTGCATCTTAGGCTCTATAAGCAAGGAATAAAACATAAGCAATAAGATAAAAGGAAGGACTGAATGAAGGAGACAAACAGAGAAGAGGAGGGAGGGAGAGATGGATACCACGTTCACACGTTTTATATTGAGTTGCTGTCCTTAGCTGGCTTACAGAGGCAGCCRCACCTGAGCCTTGCTTCCCTCCTCACAAGACAGCGCTTCAAGGTGTCCAGAAATATTTGTCAGGTACCAGAGATGAGATGGATTTTATGCAGCTTTGAAGGGAGGTTGAGAAGGCAAGAGGAAATGATGTGCTAATGCTGATCATAACAAAAACTGCTGGAGCCAGCCATAATGGGACAGTGGGAGCGTGTCTGAAGTCAAAATGAAGGTGTTAAAGATGTACCACACTACATCAATGTCAGAGACTGCCTGGTGCTTCTGAGCAACTCAGAAATAGAAACGTGGCATGACTGCTCATGCACAGCTCTTTGTGGTTATGGCAGCTATCTGCACCCTCAAAAATTATAAAGCAAAAACTTTCATATTAATGAGACAATTGTGTGGCAAGGTTGTGGGAAGTACAGTCAGAAGACAGAAATGCACTTTGTAACAAAGGCATTCTCTTACTTACCAACTTTGTTTCCCATTTTCACTTAATATTCTAATTGGAGGGAACAAAGCTAATGAAAATGTTAGGAGCRGTGGTTAACACAGCATTTCCCAAGCCTCAAATGACTCGGCCCTCTTCAGCAATACAGAACCAAGATGTATACACAGGTCCACAGCCACTACCCTTTGGACAGGGGGGTAAGGAGAGATTAAAGACGCACAATAACACTCTTAAAACATTCCAAGTAAGTAAAATGGCTGTTTTATAAAAGCTTGGGCAGTGATTATTCTTCACTGGGTAACTTTTATTTCTGTTCAGACTAGTCTATCATTTTTATTATGCTGAACTGATTAAGGGGGCGAAACCTTACTTGTGTCCTGTCTGCCAGGCAATAAAGGACCTGACCTGACAGATCTGCACCAGACTGAGCGCCTCTGCACTTTTAAAGAACTTTGAACAATACCTTGTAATAGTTGTGCTTCTAAGGGAACACAAGATCTCTGAATCTATGCAGTTTTGCTTTGCCCTCTCCAGCAAGTGCATATGACTCCTTACAAGACAATACACTATTGCCAGGAGCCCAGTCTTTCTTAACTCAGATGGTACAGTGTACTTAGATGGTACCCATAACTACTTTTAAGGGACTATGTGTTGTATCAAAATGAGACTATTTTGTCTCATTACCAGGTTTTTGTACTTGGTGGGATAGAGTAGATAAACATACAGGGTTAATACTTTACACTGTGAGGAATACATTTTCTCAAGTGTGTATACCTGGCATATCCCATTACCTAACACACAGTCATAAGGGACGCTGGTTCTTAGGCACATGTTCGCTTGCAGAGTCCACACGCCATTTTTTGCTCACCTACTTACCATGGCACCTAACCACCTCACAATGGGACTAGATGCTAAGTAGAAAGTACACAACCCAATCAGTGAGAAATGCTAAGTACAGCTGAAGTGTTATTCCTCATTAGGAATAAGAGGCTTTAAGTTGCAGTGAGGTAACTAGCACCCTAGTACCCTAAAGATCAGTTTCTAACAGCCCTTTCTCATAAAACACAGCACGCCATAGCACAGGAACTGGCACATCCAAAACCCTTGAGATTCGGAAGAGAACTGGACTTTGGCACCCTGAGCAGGAGCAGTGGCCACCGAGCCCTTGCGTGAAAGGGCTTCAAGAGGCACTACCAGCAGCCGGTGGTGTTGAACTTCTCTGATGGCTGTGTTGCCAGAACACCTGCCAGACGCAGTTTGAGATGTGCCTAGACTACAGATTTTGGTAAGTGTAAGCTATGAAGTAGGCTATGAAGTATAAAATACTTCATGAAGTATAAAATATTGCTTTCATCTCTGTATTTCTCTTCGTGAACTGCCCTTAATTTAATAAACAGCCTCCAAAATTTGTCCAGGTAGATACACTAGCTTACTGATTAATGACACTTGTACAACTGGTGGCATGTGGAATCTTAATGAAGTCTGGAAAATGTTTATTCTGCTAATTCTAGGGTGAAGAATTAGTTAAACAGGTCTTTTTTTCAGGACTATGCATTTCCATGCATTAAGATGACTTTAATGCAATTGTCAGGCCCAGCCTTTGTAGTCACTGAGAGTTACACTTGTTTATTGTGTCTGAATAAATTTGACACAAGAGCGCTCTCGGGCACTGCTGTAAGGTTTATGTATGCTTRGGTGGTACAATCTGCATTTCTATATTTTGAAATATTTAGGTTCATCAATAAAGCTAAAGGGCAGTGAATTAAAAATCAATACAAAGGCAGACTTCTTAAGACAACAGAGAGGGAGTTCATGGAATACATAACTGCTAGAATTCATTAAAGACAGGTGTGGGTAATGAATTTTAAGAAGGACCCAGTGTTATCATTATGCAACCTCACATAAAATGGGTAGTAAAAAAATCACACTTTGGAGTATGAACTGACAGATACAAAGGTCATGAGGTAACTCCTCCGCCTTTTCAACCTTAAGTAAATTACTGCATAGTTGATTAGATAAATCACTGAAAGGAGCTGTGGGTCACCTTGATATGGCTCCATCACTGTTACAGGCGTTGTGCTGATACGCCACAGGAGCTAACGAGCTAATTCAATAAGGCAAAGTCTGCATTAACAGAGTATTGTTTCTTGTTATGTTCCTAACATAAGGAAGCTTGCAAAGCATCCCTCATCCTTCCCAAAACATAGAGAGGGAAACAGTAAGTTTTTGTTTGCCTTGTGAGAGTAGTGACCTTGGACAACCTTCAGAAAAAGTAGCTATGTACAACTCCAAGCACACCTGTGACATAATGGTGATGGAAAGAAATTCCTCAGACTTATGCTTTCAGGAGATAGAAAAAACTGAACAAGAAGGAAATCCTCTGTCAACACAGGCAGCGACAACCACATTTCATTTCAAATTAAAGCCTTCTTAATCTCATCTGAAAACTGGTGTCAGCACAACACTCAAAGACAACTTTAAACAGAAAATATTAGACTGCAGCTAGTTAAGGGAAATCTCATCCCAATTACTTACGGCACACTGAAAAGCTCTTAGGATTTTTTTATCCACCATCCCCTGCATGCGTGTCAGCCAGTGCCTTGTTTAAAGAGAGAACTCAAAAGCAGCATCTATAAAAGAAGTACAAGACTTTTAAAGAAATCCCCAAATACTTCCCATGATACATTCATAGGATTGACTATACTAATACCTAAGCTAAGCTGCTTAAGAAGGCTAACATGAACTAGATAATACCAGATACCTAATCAGGTGGTAGCTGTTTTCACCAGCCTTTTCCATAACCAATCTGACTCTGGGCACTTCTTAATACTTTAAAACCCTGTCCAGTGCAGGGATGGAGGGTTGGGATTACTCTCACTATCCTAGCACCCTGTTCAGCAGGTTTTTTAGATTTCTTCTTTCTTGATTTGACAATTGTAAAACAAACCATTATTGAATCTTAATGACCTGTAAATCTCTGAAGGCAACGGAAAACTGGATAGCACCTAACAGAAGCTCTATAGCAAAATTTCATAGGGTCTGACCGGTATATTGTACAGCCATCAGCAGAGGGAAGACCTCAGTCACTGAATAAAACTTGTAGAAATACAAATTTTAGGAATACTAGAGCTTGCTAACCAAATATGCAACTTCACAAAAACAGTTGCTGAAAAATACTAAATACTATTACTATCACCATCTAAGAAAAATTTAGCTGAAATATCTCATTACAGAGTTCCTTGCCCCAAAGATGTTTGTAGGCTTTTTTTAGTGTGAACTAACCCCGAATGTTTCCTTGAACTTGGATTAAGAAATTACTGAACTGCATTTCCCTAACAGCATGTTGATTTATGTAAATTGAAGTATGGGCCCACATTTTCTAACATAAACTGAATGGCCCAGAAGATTACATTTCCTACAATGCAATGCAGATCTTCTTCTGAGGGATCTGTATGATATATTATAGAAACTCCATAATTCTGAATAATCCCTGGAGATGTAGTCCAGAAAAGCAGGCCAACCCAAAAGGGAGAACGGAAAACACATCATGCATCTTAACTGCAATCCCCATCTTGTATGTAGCTTAAGTACTAAACAGACTCAAAATGGAATACTGCAGAGCCAATCAATAATAGAAATTAAGCATTTTCAACCTGAAAAGTGTTAAAATATTTCATTTCAATTAAAGAAAAGTCAAATGGAGTGTTTCGGAATTCTCACTATGTTAAAATGTCCTATTTCACATTTCAGTACCAACCTGGAACAAACCCAGATATTCAAATGCAGGCATTCCCACTGTGACGGAAACTTCAAATTTTGCCCAGCTCTAATCACAGTTAATTCCCTCTTTTAATTTCAAAGGCAACCCTGAAGTCATGTGTAAGGAGAGTAATTTGCCCTTTTCCTGTGTTTTTTTTCCTTCCAAGAAAGTCTCAATTTTCTGAAATGTGAATGACTCCAGTGAAGTTTGGAGAGCTGCTATTTAGATGCTAATCAAATGTATATGGACACATCAAGGCACTGAGCTCAGACAGAAGTCAGCAGGTCATCTATAGAAGATCAAGCCACATTAATGAGTCATACCAACATTGATCCATCTAAACAAATACTAACACTTACACGGAAAAATTATGATCGATAGTTCCCCTGGCCTGCAGAAGACAAATCTCAGTGAAACTATGACACTCAAATCCTCCTCTTTGGAACTGCCCATGCACCACCACTCATTGAGACATGCTTTTGTGTGTGCATTAGGTAGATCTTTCCCCTTGTCCCATGCATGTACATGAATTTCTCTCAGGTACCACATGACTTGGTATGTACAAACGTGCAACAGTGACACGCAGTCAAGTTCATGCAGCTAGGGAGCCAGCAGCAGCTGTAGGCAGCTACTGCATGTATGACAAGACGGGGTGTTCCTAATGAAACATTCAAGTGCTGATTTCAGGGAGGAAAATAACACTACATATTTCTCATGGGCAAGCAGAGAGAGATGCCAGCTCCCCAGGCAGCAACACATCTTTTCCACTCCCCACACTGCTAATAGCCCAAGATCTTTCAGCATTAAATAGAAGTTACTAAGAGCTAACCAGACTCCACTATGTCCGGAGGCAGCCTATGATTACTCTTACATGTAGAGACCAGAGACCTTCTGCTAGTCTCTGTTTTTCACGATGATGCTCCTGAACATCTCTTTCTTGACCCCTGTTAGTTCTTACAAGCGTTTAAAGGTGATAAGCTTGATGCCACATTGACTAAAATACAAAGTTGTAATTTTCATATCACAGAGAAAAACTCAAAAACTTTCAGTTGTGCAGTGTTCAGACCCATGTTCTATAAAGCTTTCTATCCTCAGAAAGTCGTGGCTTACTTGAAATTGCTACCCAGGGTGGCTTTGGAGGTGATGTGGCCTTTTAACCCCCCCTTGGTAGGTACAGAAAAGGGATATGAAAAGGATGAAAGATAACTGTTGGCATCACAGCCCATTCCACAAATACCATCACAGGGGCACTCTAGGCCCATTCAGTTCTGCATGGTTATGCTACCTATATAATGTATAGGTAAATTTGGCAAGTTGACCAGGATTTCCATTGTTTTGTGTATTTGGCAGAACACAAGGCAAGATCATGCTAATGAAACGGGCCTTGCATCTGTTACCCATCCTCTCTTTCCAAGAATTCTCTCGCTAAACATCTATAATAACTGCCAGAGCAAAAAGCCGACAAGATCACCCCATCATCATCACAACCACCAACCCAGCTTTCTTCCTCCAACTATTAGGAGTACGAGCTCCAGTCATCCTTATTCCTGCATCCTTATCCCTGCCCACACTAGCGTCAGCGTGCTGAGTCAGCCGCTATTGCACTACCTTATGTCAAACAGTCCTCTGTAATACTAACCTGTGTGGGAAAGTTCAGCTTGATCCTAGCTGTTAATCAAATTATGCCCTGAAGTATTTATTGTGCTACGGTTTGCACTTTTAAAGAGGTTTGCATCATCGGGGGACAGTGCTATTAACAGCCTGTCACACACTCAGCAGCTTAGGGAAAATTTTTCAACTGGTTGAAGGAAGTTTCCCTTTTGGGATTTTAATGGCTGTGTGGCAGGTTCCTCATAGCACATTTCTGCTGACAGGCTGTGCTCAGAAAGCACCACAAGAAAGAGTATTGATCCCCTATCTCCATTTACTCATATATTATAACCTAGCTGTGCTGCACTGACCACATTTACCTTTTGCGAAAAAACATCCAACACAAACTGGTATTGCATGAGCCATGAGAGGAGTGGAGAAGCAACGAACTGAAATTGGAGGCAGTCAATTAGCGAGAGCCAACAGTGGCTCTTACTCTTCCCCTACTTTTTTGAAAAGCCTGGGGGAAAGGCATGAATCAGGCTGATAAAAACAGGAGCCACTCACCTTCAGGTTAGTGGTTCAAACTAAATCCCGAGCCTAAAGCAGCAGAAAGTGTCTGTTATCCCCTGAAGGTTATTTGGCAGTTTATAAGAAACTTGCTAGAAATAAGTCATACTGTATGGAGCATTTATTTACTGCCAACTATATGCCCATCCAAAAGCAGCACTAATGCAAGGATAGAGCCCATGGGACCATCACACCATCAYGGTTCAGCTATACCAAAGCTATCTCACCAGCAGAACAAGGAAAAAAACCAACCTCCTTCTGAAGGAGGTGGCATTACCTTTAAGGGCTGCTAAAAATTCCCTTTTTTTCTTTTTACAGGTCTGACTCACAGCAGCTCCTGTTTGGCTACTTTCTCACAGAAATACTTCTATTTTACAATACCCTTTCTCTTGTATAGCTTTACTCTGATATATTTGTAGCCCCCACTCCCCCTGATACATGGTCACCAGACTTTTTTGGCAAAGTGGTGGAAAAATGCATCTCCTGAAAACAACTGTGCCTTTATTGCATAGCAGGAAGTACAGTTAAACAACAGGACAGCCACAAAGAGAGGCTTTCAGCGATAAGCTCTTTTGATGCTGTAACAGCGACGCTAATTACTGACAGGCACCTGAGGCAACACCTGAACACAACAGCTATCTCCCATATTTGAAGATCATTGAAAGGTCAGAGCCTCAGGAGTACAAATATGGACCATAAGCACCCATGGACAGAAACCCCTGCCAAACTTTATTCTCACCTGTTTCTCAAGTATGACATTTATTGAGCACAACAAAGGTGGTTTGTGGTGCGCCCACTGCAGCAGAGTGCTGCGCAACATGAGCTGGCACCGGCCAGTAGACCCGGGCAACCTGACGGGAGCCAAACACTGCCCTCAGTGCCATCCCATTGCATCCCAGCGGGGTGGGCAGAGCGGGCTGGGCACACCAGTGGGTGCCACACCACCTGGCCATCCCCAATGATGTGAGGTGATGAGAGAAGCTTGGGGTCAGCTCAGGGAGTCCAGTCAGGACCTGCAGAAGATGGGCTGAAGACAGGGCACCCCATCAGGCTACGCTGAAGCCAAGACTGGGGGCCTTTTACCAACAGCGCCCATACAGGAAAACCAGTTTGCAGATACGAAAACCAGTCCATCAGCTGGGTCCTGGGCTGGACACTGGCCTCCCTGTGGGGCGGCCCCAGACAAAATGGGGCCAGGTGGCTGGGCAGGGCCAGCAGGGCCTCCTGGTGCCCTTTGCGCCCACCCAAATGCCTTGTGCACAGGTGTAGCAGAGCACTGGAGCGGCTTTGGTCTCAAAATGTATATACAGCATGTGACAGGGAGTTATTTTAAATGCTTCCCTCCATGTTTTGCACACCCACTGAAAGGTGGTGTTATGATTTTGAGCTTTCTGTTTAGAGCAGGCAGCAAGTGCAGCAGCGGGACCAGAATTGAAGTTATTGGATTAGCGGCTCAGTAATTCTCCTTATTGCCTTCAGTCATGTCAGAACAAACTTGTCTGCTTTTGTGAAAATTGTATTACATTTGCATTTGCAGGGCACCAGGCCTTGGCCACCGCTTGCTGTGCCACCCTGCAAGGAACCCACACTGCGCCTCAGCCTCCAGCTGGGCAATCTCCAAGAGGGGCTCTGCAAGCCTTCACTGGGCATTAGGCTTGCCAAGCATACTTACTTGTGAAGATCATCATTTTTACCTTGCCTTCATTTGAAGCAGACCCATTTCAAACATTGCTTTCTCCCCTAAATACTTAGTAAGAAGAAATCTGTAATAAGCAATTGCCGGCAGATTTTTTTGCATTCATACTTCTAATCAGGTTTCCAGCCAGACTGCTAACCCTGCTGGCAACAGCATGCCCCCCAAGATTCCGTTCACAGCCCTTTCTTTCCAACCTTTCCTCCCCTCCTCCTACCCATCAGGATTACACACAATATTTATGACCATAATTACTGTGTCTCTTAAGAGAGTAGCTGTCTGTGAAAACCATAGAACACTGATTCTATATTTCACATTAATAAGTCTCATAAATAAACCTGACTTAATTTACAATAACTGCTTTCTCAGAAATACAAAACTTCCAGTCCAGTTTATGATTCCTTGCCGGCTGTTTAAAACATTGGGGTGTTTTTTCATACCAGTGCACATATTTTATAGCAAGTGCTGCTTCATACTGTAAAAASAAAAGAAGTAGAGAAAAGGTTTGATTTCCCCCCTCTAATTCAGTAGTAATAAGAGTTGAAAGAAATGTAAAGTAACAGAAGTGAATTTACACTTGCTAGGAAAATTATTCTTGCTCCCATTATGCTTTGAAAGGCATATTAAAAAAAGTCTTAGAGGTTTCACTCTTACTCATGCTAGAACATGTCACACAAGAATAATTTCTAATATTGTCTATCTGGTATAAAACTAGATGTGGTGACATTAACAATATTTTGTGGTTAGAGAACTGGGCTGGGGACTCAGAAAATTAAAACTAGGGCTCAATATTTGACTGTTACGGATTTCCTGTGCTTTGTTGGATATAGAATTTCATCCATCACTCTAATTAGTTATCTTCTACCTAATTCCTCCTTCATCCTTACTGAGCTGCCATACAGCTTATATATATGAATGCTAACCAAACTACCTCTTGGATTACACTCTCTCCCCACCTCCACGAAAGACCTCACCTACAAAATCAAAATGCAGGGAAACGTGTTCACATTTCCCCGCGTTTCTGCCAACTGCATGTTCTCAGCACTGGCTCACTCGGGTCAAACAGCATGGGCACGGCCTCTCAGCCTTCCTGAAAACCCACCTGGTACGCAGCCACTCTGGCAACCTGTTTGGCACAAGAGTGTTTCTACAGCAGTTCACAGCTCTTAACCCCTTTGAAATCACATCTTCAATGCTGCTTTCATAAAGGGGTTGGGACAAATGTTAAATAACTGGGATAATTTCAAAAAGCAAGGATTTTCCAATATTAGCTACAGTTGAGGAGACACTGATAAAAACCATCGTTTACAAAATGTCTGTATGTCTAGCTGTATGTTGGGTGTGACCACAATATGCATTTGCATGCAGACCTCTTGTGGTTTCCCACTGAAGTAGGCATTTGCAGAAGGTTTTCTAAAGAGTAACAGGTACATAGTGCAAAATCACCATGTGTGATCCAAACAGTAAATTTGTTCTACACAAACACAATAATCTATTGATTACTATTTAAAACAGATTTATTTGCACTCTGTTCAGTGTATTACCTGCCAAGAATCTCTAAGAGAAAACATTTTGGTGATGTATTATTATATTTCAGTCTTTCATATTTCCTCCTGTTTGAAATAACTCTGCAGTGCAGCATTTTATCTCATTTCCACTAGTTTGCTTATGCCTGTGAGTTTTTCTGGTTTGGTTTTTTTTTTTTGTTTGTTTGGTTTGGGTTTTTGTTTGGTTTTGGGGGGTTTGTTGTTTGTTTGTTTTAAGAGAACAGTTAAATAGCTATCTCTGCTATTCAGTCACAGCTCTGGGGCACCACATGCAAATCTTTCTTATTCTAACAGCACCTACACATGGAAAGGCAGGGGTCTGAATGGATGTCTTATTCACATTCCCCATTATGTTACTGTGTCCAAACAACAATAATTTCAGTTAGGTCTAGAAATACAGATTCAGATTCTCTCTTAGGTACAGATGACTAGATCGCTAGCAGAAAACAGTGTAACAGCAACAGAGTCAATTATAATAAAGTCATTCCAACATAAAGGGATCCACAGACGATATAGGGCTGGCATAGCACTATCTGTGTAAAAATACAAATTCCCCCTGTTTCTAATAACTTATAAAACAAGTACTTGCAGCTTATCAGCATTATTAACATCTGCAATCTCTTTAGTGTTTTCCTTACAGTTCTAGCTCCTGGAACCCTAGATAACAGCAGAATCTCAGCTAACAACAAAAATTACTTGTGGTCATGGTTTCAAAGAATAGCTAGAAAATACAAGACTTAAGACTTAACAAAGTAAGATGGGAACAAAAGCATTCAGATCTCTGTTTAAAGTCTCATAATTTTCTAGGTAGAGACTAGAATGTTTGACTCCCCAAACAAGTTGAGCCTTTGCTCATCACCATAAGTTAAAGAAACTGTGAAGTAAGCTTTTGACCAGCCTTGTCAAAATGTAAATTTCATCAAGCAGAGAATTATAAAAGGACCTAAAGTTCCACTTGCTGTATCTTTGGGTCTCAACATGCATTGTAAGTTTTAAGCTGCAGATTGGAACTTAAGAGAAATGTTATTAAAGTTCGTATGACTAGAAACACTAACATTTTTTTCCTCCAGACAAGACTAGAGTTTTTTCAAAATACATAGTCTTTCTATTTCCAGAACTCCAAATAACTGTGCCGATCTAATGAGAAACAAAAATCGTAACTGGCCCACTAGGTTTTATTATCTTAGACTAAGAAAAGTGCAGAAAGCAAAGCAGCAGAGCAATTTTTTTAAAAATTGTTTTTTTCCAACAATATCTCAATGACTGCTAGTAATGCAGACAGTCATTCTAAAAGCTAAATAAGTTTAATATAATAAGTGTAATAAATAGGTTTTAATATAAGAACTTCCATTTAAACCGTAAAAGTTCCATCTAAAGTTTAAAGAAACAAAAACGAGAGCATAGTGATGTGCAACTGTTAGTTTTCTCACTTGCTTCCTTCCCCGGGACCAYCTGCACTTTCCACGGAGATGCTAAGTAGCAAGTGGAACAGTTACGTATGTAATTACATGCCTTACCAGAGGCAGTAAACACTGGAATATCATGAGAAGATACAAACTGATCTGGGAGATGCAAAAATCAGGCACTGAATATAGTCCTGTTCTGTAAAGACAATATCATCTTCAAAAACATCTTTGCATGTTAAATTTAATGGAGGTGAACAGTCCCACTGACTTCCCTGGTGCTTCTTAAAGGTACACTTCACTGCCAGTGCTTTGCTGMATGCAAGACTGAGTGCCCAAATGGAGGCACAGTACCCAAAGACCTGATCCTGATCTCACAGCAAACTGTGTAACACAAGCCATCTCTCTGAAGTTAGCGGGTATAAATCTCAACCCCTGTGAAGTAATAATACTCCTATTCAGTTTAGATAGATCAGATGCCACTCAGCTGAAGAAAAAAAGTAAGAGAGAACAGAAGCAGACTTGAAAAATACAAGCTGTTGGTGAATGAGGTAGCAGACAAACTGCAAATGACCTTTTGAGGTTTCTCCCTAACTAGCCAAAGCAAAAATGGGAAAGATAAATCAGTCATGACTATAAGGTCAAAATTAAAAGAGAAAGGTGAATGCTAGAAGGTTAGCCCTCCCTTAAGATGATTTAGTATTTTCTTCTGGTGAGTCGGAAGGTAAGCAYTTCTGAATAAATTACCCTTTTTAAGTCTTCATTCATTCTTCAGTACTTTTTTTGAACATGCGCTTAAGTTCTGGTGACAGGGAAACTTATTTAATCGCCTGCTAAAGTACTTTTCTAAATTGAGACCTAAATCAGCATCTATAAAAGCTTTGCTCAGATCAATGGGAATCTTTTTATAGACCTTACTAAGAGCTCTGTCAGTCACACTAAGTCAAAGGAGACTGAACCAAGAAGTGGAAAAATCCAAGCTGCTTCTCCTGGAAGAATAAGCTCCAAAACCTCTGTACTTATGTCCTGGTTTTGGCTGGGATAGAGTTAATTTTCTTCCTAGTAGCTGGTATAGTGCTGTGTTTTGGATTTAGTATGAGAATAAAGTTGATAACACACTGATGTTTTAGTTGTTGCTAAGTAATGTTTGCACTAGTCAAAGACTTTTCAGCTTCCCATGCTCTGCCAGGTGCACAAGAAGCTGGGAGGGAGCATAGCCAGGACAGCTAGCCCAACTGGCCAAAGGGATATTCCACACCATATGACGTCATGCTCAGTATATAAAGCTGGGGGAAGAAGAAGGAAGGGGGGGACGTTCAGAGTTATGGTGTTTGTCTTCCCAAGTAACCGTTATGCGTGATGGAGCCCTGCTTTCCTGGAGATGGCTGAACACCTGCCTGCCAATGGGAAGTAGTGAATGAATTCCTTGTTTTGCTTTGCTTGTGTGTGTGGCTTTTGCTTTACCTATTAAACTGCCTTTATCTCAACCCACGAGTTTTCTCACTTTTGCCCTTCTGATTCTCTCCCCCATCCCACCTGGGGGAGTGAGCAAGCGGCTGTGTGGTGCTCAGTTGCGAGCTGGGGTTAAACCACGACAACTTAGTAATAACTTTCTTTCATCCCCTAATATTAAATGACAGCACAAATAATATGCAATATCAAGTTATTAAGCATCTAGTCCCGAGCTATCCAATTAGTCTGCTGCAATGTAATTAAAACAAAAACAACATTAACTCAAAAGTGAAATTCACTACAGTTGAGATGAGCAAAGCCAAAGAATAAGAGTTCATTAGAACTAGATTAAATTCATATCCAGATTGGTCTAAACTCTGGGTAATTAGCTTGAAACAGCTTGGCATTATCCAAGGAGGATATGGATAATTGGGTTCAACATCCCTGAAGATCTGCTATATTTCTTGTGACAATAAACCATTTGTGCTTTGAAGCTGCTTCCCGTTTTCTCAATCAGCCTCATCTGACAAGGGCTACTGACCTGATAATTTACTTGTCAAAACTTATTAGTCAAGGCAGGACAAAAGCAACAAGGCATGTGGGTAATCCAAGAGATTAATTTGTCATAATGACTTTCAGGGATCCTAACCATTGTAGTGGAGATCAAACACATCTCTGAAACTGCTTAGTCTAAGCTAGGGATCACATGGTGGAAGAAAAGAAGCAGGCCAAGAATTATTATATTATTTTATCCGACGTGGCTAGAGAAAGATAAAACCAGGTGTAAAGTACACACCCAGCAAAGCACCTGATCACTTGACTTCAGACCCAGGTGCAATGCAGTCCTCTACTTAAAACACTTATGTATGCTTAAGTTCAGTGTCAAGTAAGGGCTTCCTTGAATTTATTGTCTCCTGACTCCAACCATTTCTGAGAAAGGTTATAGCCAAAGAAGGAACTGATCCCCAAACTCTGACTATGGGGATTTGTTAGCCTGCTACTGTGTCATGAAATATGATGTTGCAAAACTGACACAGTGTCCCCGCCATTTGTCTCACCTTCTCTTAATTGAGAGAACATTTTGCAATTTATTCCAGAAGACAGGACATTTTCTCCTCGAAGATTTAAGAAGAAATAGCACCTTCCAATCCTGCTTCACATTATCAGTCATGTAGCTCACCCAAAGTAATAACAACAGAGCCCTGACAACTTCCCATTACGCCCAAAATGATCTTTGGGCAACCACACTACCTCCCACAGTTTCTTCTGATTTATAGTTGACTGAGGTTGAGTCAGCTCACTATATTTCTTAAAACAGTGTGTTGTAGACACAAAAGGAATAAAATCCAGCTCAGTTTAATACTGCTAATCTTATGCACACAGAAATCAGGAATCAAACTCCTAAAACTGTGAAGCTGGATTAAAATGCATGATGCATTTCTTTTAATAAATGTTGGGAGTTTGAATCTTCCAGAACATTTGAGTGACTCTGGAAAGTGTGACATTTGAGTGACACCTTTTCCTCTGGAAAAATGAAGTTACAAATGTGCTCACAGAAAAATGAAAAGTAATATTCTGAAGTATTAACATGAATATAAAAGTTGGGATTTTAGGAAAAATAGCAAATATTGTAAGTACCACAAGAAAATTCCATGAGGACAATGCTGTCATTTTGCTATATTGGTCTTGTGAGAATAAGAAGGGTAAAAAGAAAAGAATGTCTTTGTATTCAAGCACCTCAAATTCTGATGCCAGAAGCAATACAGTCCAAGAAGTACAGCAATGCACCTTTTACACAGCTATTTTCCAGAAAAGAAATACAATGTCAAAACCCTAAATGAGCTGGAGGACAGATTTCTTTTTATCAGCTATGCCATCTCCTCCAGCACTACCCTTGGCAGTAGAGAAGGGAAGGGACTCCAGAACTGGAAATCACCTGGGGTTTCAGTTCACGGGGTTGCAGGATAGTCAGTTTTTAGCATGCAGAGTTCAATCCTATTCCACATCACAACTCCCTCAAGCAGCCTCTCTTCCACCAGCCCGCTCTGCATCTGAAAGTCTGACTTTCGCAGAGAAGAGGCACCAGGGGAAACAAGAAATAGCAAACCAAATATGCAAGGCCTATCACAACCTACTGATGAGCAGATATCACTAGCTATAGCAATAAAAATGTTTTCTTTCCTGCATGCACATGGGAGAAGGAAGCAAAATTTAATTCTAAATGCAAATCTCAGAAGAAAATATCTTGCAGAAGGGTAAGGGCAGTAGGGAAATCCTAGAAACAAAATAAAGAGAAAGCATATGAGAAAGCATATATAGAAATCAGAGATAATAGCTCAAGGATTTTTGCTTGTTTGTTTTTGTTACTGGCTTTAATTAAAGAGACTTCTGAGTCCGAAAAAAGTGGAGGGATGGTTACAACGGATTGGAAAGGCAGCACTGAAGCCGTTTCAGAAGGCTGACATCTTGAAAGGATACACTATTCCACGATTGATCTACTTAGTGGACCAAGCCAATGTAAAAGTCACGTACCTGGAAACCCTTGACTTGGCAATCCGAACTGTCGTCAAGGAGTGGTTACATCTACCAGCTAGTACTTGTGATGCCATCCTATATTCCAGCACTCGGGATGGTGGACTGGGTATTACCAGGCTCTTGGGGTTAATACCTCGCGTTCAAGCTCGAAGACTACACAGAATTGCGCAGTCTTCGGACGAGACAATAAGAGCGGTGGCTCGACAAGAAGGCATTGAGAAAGAATTTGAAAGGCTGTGGACTGCAGCGGGAGGAAATAAAGATAAAATTCCATCTATTTGGGACCCGAGGGTGGTTATCGTAATATCAGAATTGGGCAGTGAAGAATTAGTCTCGGAATGGGAAGTACCCGCTCCTAAAATCATCTTTCTGAGACCCTGTGACTGGAGAAAACAGGAATTTATCAATTGGACCAAGCTGCTATCCCAGGGCATGGTTCATTTTCCCCCTCCCATCAGCCAGCAAGAAACCTGGGCCCTAAAGGTTATTTTTCAGTATTGATAAGGTTCATCATCAGTTTTTCCACCTCTCAGTTCTGGTTGAGGGTTTCTAGTCTCCATCTTGCTGGGAACATTGACTATGCTGCACAGGATCACACATAAAATCAACACCGGATCCTTCTCCATGATAATGTAGGCTTATTGTCAGTTCAGACAAAAAGTTGCATGCTAATAAAGTCGCTGTACATGAGACCAAAAAAACGGTAATTCCATAAGCTATTTTTAATCAGGCTTAACAGGTAATATAATTAAACCGGTTTGCAAGCAGATCTATTTTAAGCTGTGGGAAAAGAAAGGTCATTTTATGACCTTCTGAAGTGGAGATGTAAGGGAAAGCCAGAGACTTCAGGATTTGCCCAACACTCTCCAAAGGAAGGGGAAAGCGAGTTGTTGAAATGGCTAAACAAGAACAATAAAAAAAGAAAGTGACTGAGAACATTAGATGAGGCATCCCCTGTTTCTGTGGGCCACTGAGGAACTGAAAATGCAAGACTCCTAGAAGGCCTCCCACCATGTTGCCTAAGGCACTTCACAGCTAATTCACAGAAACACAAGCTCAAAGCCTGAGTACCTTGCTGGAATTCTTCAAGGTGGGATATACAGGAGATCAGATTAGATGATCCACTGTTCATTTTTTACTTCAGTAGATATAAAGCCATCAACAATTACTGCAAAGGAACTCCAAGGAGCGTGACATCCATGAAAAAGCTAAGACATCAAAAGTTAAGTGATTTGCCCATAATCATGGGGAAGGTTCTCGTAGCGTGAAGAAGAGAATATTCTGCTTCTGCTGATTCTGCCTCATTGGTATAAGCTGCAAAGAGCTTTCTCCCCCTGTTTTAACTACGTATGTGATTCTGTAGAATGGATGTAGAATATATTGACTGTACAAATCATTCAAGCCCTTTTCTTGACTCTTCCATCCAATTAAACAGTGATGGAAGAAAAAGACCATTTTGCAGCAATGAATTAGTGAAGATATTGTGAATATTGTGACATTTCCCACTGCCTCATAGCCAGCTTGTTACTACTTGTTTATAACAGGGAATGATGAGAGCAAGAAAAGTCATTCTGTTCTCATTAGATTTTCAGATGTCTCAGACCAAGCTTTTCCATTGCATCACTCTTTTTGTAGTCATGTATTTACTGAATAGAAACAGAACATGTTTGAGAGTGGTCAACCACTGGAAGAGGTCCACAGAGAGACTTGAGGAGTCTCCATCCTTGAAGACACTCAAAACTCAACTGGACAAGCACATGAACAACCCGATCTAGTGAGACCCGCTTTCAGCTGGCCTGTATAATCACCAGAGATCCTTCTGAACCCCAATTATTCTGATTCTGCAATTGATTATCTTACATTGCTCTTCTACAGTCCAAGGCAGCTGAGAGCACTTCTTCCTCAAGCAATCAGCTTCAGTGGCAATGCAACTACTTCAGCAGGGGAATGCAGCTGTCATTTGTGTTGATGGAGGCCCTGAGGTTGCCTCCATTCTTTAAGTTGGATTCTACTGGAGTCATTCAATGCCTCACATGGAATTCAGTTGGACCCAGATCTGGTTCCCTGAATAGGAAAGACTATGAAATCTGCTGGTACTGAATGTAACAAAACCATTTTCAAAAATTGGGTGGACAAATCAAAAATAATAATACAAAAATCTGAAGATCTCATAGGCATAAGACAGAACGAAGCCCAACATGTGAAATAAAAGAATTTATATATAGTGCCTGAATTACGACTCTAAACTTCAAACTTCTTACATATACTTTTTATCTGACAAAGCAAAAAATGTAGGATTCTGAACCTTCTATCTGTGCAAAAAAACTCATGCTGAGTATTATAAACTGAAAATGTGAATGCAGAAACCATAAAGAATAGGTGGTAAATTCTCTTAGCTCCTTTCACATTCGTTCTGAACAACACTAACTAAAGAATGTGGAGGAAGAGTTTATCTGAAGCAAAGCTGTAACACATCTTCTGGTTTTATTAAAAAGTATTTATACTTTTAGTAGAGTGACACCTCGCAGACATTTTTCAGTGCATGAAAATTCATCAGAACTCAGGATAAATGCAAGTGTTAACGTGATGTTTTTAACGTAGCAGCAAGTACCTCTTTGGAGTTTGTGGAGACCTAGAAGTGTTCTCAGTCTGGGACAGCACTAAAATGCATGTAATGAGCTGGGAGTTATTTTAAGTTACCACATCTATAGAAGGTAGGTCACAGCATTCCAGAGTGGAAAATGATTTGCAATTATTTTTGCCTCTTCATGGAAAGGCAAGACCCAGTGCCCTCAAGTCAAAGTCAGAAACAAAGACTCAATTCAGAACGATTTCTTATATGTAGTTAGCAAGGTACACATCTTGGATTTGTTTATTTTTCTCTGAGGCTTGACTACTGCTTTCATTTTAAACTTTACTGTTGAACTTACTTTGCACAAGCTATTTAATTCACCCTAAGTGACTTGTCAGCCACTGCAGAATTGTTAAGTACACTTTACCTCCTAGTCATCCAGCTTCATGTTACCATGGTGGCACAATCAAGACTTCCACAGATGAAAAGGACATTTTTCCCCCCAGTAACTTGTCCTTTCTAAAACTCATTCATTTACTGTTAAAGAATTCCTTCCCCCCTTCTCTCATTTTACCCTCCATGTTATCATACTTGTTTTCCTCCACTATATTCTGCCAGATTCTTAAACCATGCTGCTCACAATTACCACCATGCTTTTTCTTACCCTCCCATTCCTCTCCCATAATTTTACATTTACTATCTGAACCCCCAATGGCATCAGAGGATTCAGAACCAGATTTGATAGATCTTATTTGAAAGGCAGGTAAAGGAGAAGTTGTCACCTCTTTGTTACAGGACATAATTTATTCAACAAAACCAGCCTGCACTCCTGCTTGTGCTTTCTACTGCCATACCGTGCTGTAGACACGTACAGTCTGATATATCCTGTTTCCCACTTCTGAAATCACTTGTTTCCTTCAAACATCAGTGGAAATTATTTTATCAGACATATTCGCATTGACTTCTTCATTCTCATTCCTTCCCATATTCAGCTTTCCAAGTATCTTTAAAACATTTCTTTTATCTTCCTTACTATTCAGGGGACCTCACAACTTCTCTCTTCCTTATCACTTCTTCCAAATAGTTAATGGACCTTCCAAATAATACTCTTCCAGATATTAAATAACACAAATTATTTATTAAGAAAATAGGAAAATTTCATGGAAGACAACAGATGTAAGTCGTATCAAGCTTCTGCTTATTAGCGCTTACCTACATTTCTCTCAACAATTTTTAATCCAACTAATAACAATGTAGCAAGTTGTCTTGTCTTAAGCACTCTACCAACTGTTCTACTATAATACAGACACATTTATTTGGGTTTTTTTCCCCCCAATGCCATCCAACATGCAATACAGAGTTAAAAAGACGTAAAAGGAAGATACGATTTTTACCATCGTGACCTCACTGAAATCAACCAAGCTATGGCAGTTTAACCAAGCTGAGAATACGGTCCTATTTATTTTTGTTAAAGACACACTTTTTCTTATAGTACCTTAGCAGTCTAACCAACTGACAACTACACATTTTGCTTCAGCTGAAATTGCTGTTCACAAGCACCATTAAATACTTGAGCACGACCATACTAAAGCGAGGCGAGGCGTTCTGTTAACTCTATCCTTGAACCATACGGTCTCTTGGAAGTTTCAAGAAGCACTAAAAATCCAGGAAACTTTAGAGACAGAATCACAGAAACCACAGTTTATCATGGCCCGTGGAAATTGCTATGTATCAGCTAATAACTCCGTAATTTTAAAAGCCCAGAAGAAACTCAGCCCCGTGGTACAGAAAGGAAATCCATGGGGGGAGAGAAAAAAAATCAAAAAAGATAAAAAACCAAATTTAATTAAAAGAAAAAGGACGGCTGATGGCAAGAGGTGGAAGCAGGGCATACTGTCAGATGAACCAATGGAGTCTGGTTCACTACAGTGTGGTTTTAGCTGAGTGGTTTTTAATAATGTCTCCTCCAGAGGCAGCAACAACCATGGCTTGTGTCAAATAAACTCGGGGGAAATGCCAAGAGAGAAACACACACCTTCACCCTGTTACCAACAGAGTCAATGACGCACCTTGAACAGTTCAGTGCTTCAAGACCAAGTTGAGCATCACTCCAGCGATGCTGCTCCCCACTTCACCGTAGTTCTCTAGATTAGGAGGCTGGCCAGGAGTCAAGGTTTACACAGACCTGCAGAAGTGTTGGTGGGCACTCCACAGGTCTCTAGCCCAATGTCGTTCTCCAAGAAGGACTACTGCCAACACTAGATCAGTTCAGCCATGGTTTGGTCTATCTTAGTCTTGAAAATGTCCAAGGATGGAGACACATCATCTCCAAGTACCTTATTACAGAGCTGCAGTACCAAACAAATGAAGAAGCTCTTCCTAAGCAGTTTGAAGCTTCCAAGCTGCAACCTCTGGCCACAGCACCCTTGACACACCACTTGCAATTACTGGGAAGGGTTTGGCTCTGTCATTTTTGTTATACCCTTCAAGTAGTTGTAGGTTGTTATTAGATGGCCCCTTTGCTTCCCCTCACCAGAGTACACAAAATACCATAATTCATGTGCTCTCAGCCCCTAGCCATCCCAGCAGGTCTTTGCAGGACCTGCTTCAGTTTCTTGACATCCTTTGTGAAGTGGGACACCCAAAACTAGACCCAGCATACCAGGCAAAGCCTCACCAGTCTCAAATAGAGAAGGATAATAATTTCCTTCAATCTGCTAGCCACAGTCCTCTATATGTAGCCCAGCATGTAGCTCACCTTATTCACATACAGAGTTTTCACATACAGAGTTGGTCAATATTCAGCTTGACATTCCTCATAACTTGCAAGGCCCTCACAGCAGGACTGCTACTCAGCCACTTGGTTCCCAACCTGTACAGATACACAGGGTTACTCTGCTGCAAGAGCAGAATTTTGTAGTTCTTGTTAAGGGGTCTCCCTTGGACCACCTTCAGGCTTCTCAAGATGCCTCTAGGCTGAAGCTCTTCCCTCTGGCATACCATCAACAGAAGCACACAGTTTTCACCTCTCAGGCTTTGCAACCAGAATTGGTCACAGCTATAGCTTTTCCTTTTTCTTTTCCTTTCAAAAAATGGTTCCACACCCCAAAGAAAATAACAGAGCTCCAGCAGTATAACTGCCATTCCCAAATATGAGGTGTTAAGTGCCTCAAGCATCCTTCTCAGGAGCAAATGTTAGTTATTTTCCCAAGGAATAGCAGTATTGCTGCTGTGTGCAGAAAAACATTCCCATACATCTAGCCAAAGATTCATCATCCAATTCAAATGACACGTGCTATAAAGCAGGAAAAGCCACACAAAGCAGCTGGTATCTAAAATGTGCTTTGGGATGCCTCTGAAGCATTAAAGAACCTCTCCCAAAAGATACTGTATTTCTGCTGATAAGCTCTAGCTTTCCATTCCAAAAAAGCAGAGACCTGCCTATTAGATTCTGTATCACTGTAGCCTTCCACAAGTACAGGGTATCCTGCACTTTGCAAAACCGAGTAGCACATCCTTCTGAAACCTCTCAAACCATGTTCTGTGCAAATAATTTTAACATAGCCTTATGTTTTAAAAACTGAAAGAACTTTACTGCCTAACCCTTTGCATTTTAGGATACCCAGTCATATCCCAAGAACTTTTACTGCCTTACTGACTAGGTAAAGTAAAAGGTACTCCCCTTGGGATTTTCTTCCGAGGTAATCAACAAAACAAAAGTGCTGATTCTGCTTTGGTTGACAGAGACATACTTTTCCCATGATAGTCTGCAAAGATGCAGAGCTTGCCTGCCATCCTGAATCAGGCAATTTAAGCCCAACAGGCATGCAATGGTTAACCATTTAAAAGCACTAACTGATGATAAAAGCAGTTGGCCACAGCAGAATTATTCAGTTAAACCAGAATGATCTCAAGGCCCTGAAGGAACAGGGATGGTGCAAGTACAGTTCTTATTCAAGATCATCTCTCTTTAATAGACATTTTATTTTAAATTGTAGCTATGGAAAGGGAAGCGGTTTTAGCTCTTTATTGCCAATGAATAGCTAAATTAGACCTGGAATAGAGATTCTTATGGCTAATGCAACCTGACCTGTGACTGTACCTGTAACATGACTGCACTGCCAAACATCATTCATTGTCAGGTTAGAGCTAACACAATGTAGACCTCATTGCACAGTTTTTTAACAAAAAACATCTGTAAAACACAAGAAAACATCTTTCAGATCCTATGCATCCCACCAGTTTCCTTCTTCTCCATCTCTGCATTCGATGTCAGCAGATGCTTGTCTCTGGGTTCCCTCCCCGCTTCTTGAATTCTTGGGAGATGGAGGGTTACCCTCTGTTTTCAGCTTCTGCCACCAGGTTCAGATAACTAGCATACCAAATGCTGTGCAGTACCTACTGTGTGAAATGAACTATTGGTTCAGGTCACATTTCTAGCTGACAAGTCTCTACATCCAAAAAAACCCCCAAACAAACAAACAAAAAACCCCCAAACATTATTTGCCTTGGTAGCCCTGAGGACAGATTTGGCAAAGGCACTGAAGACCAGAGGCATGCAGGCAACGGGCTACCACTTTTCCCTAAGCTCTTCTATTTGCCCACTGCCCCTTGAATCACATCCAAAAAAAAAAAACACTGAAGGCAAATGAGATTTGTAAGGGACCCCTGAAAGAGTAACTGTTTTAAGAATGAAGAGTAGTGAATGTAGTCCAGCCAGGGCTTATAGGTAGCACAAAGAAAGTTGCTGCTGACTGACTCTTTCAAGGTCATCTGTCTGACTGTAGCTTGCTTTCCTTCATCTGAGGCTTGTAAAACCTGTGCAGACAGCTCCTGAGTAATGCACAACAAAATGCAAGTCGGCATTTCAGTCTTGAAAAAGGGCAGTATCTCTCTGTGCTACAGAAACAGTGTGGTATAGTCCCTGCCTCCTCATGCCCCTCAAGATTCTTTGAAAAATTATGCAAAAGCAGCTACTCTTTGAAAGGAAATCAAGCAATTTATAGCTGATTTATCTCTGCCACACATCACTTATCTGGAGTGCATGTTTTCCCTTTCTTAGAGATTGAACAGGATGAGGATATTGAATGTCTCTAAAAGAAATTCAAGCTAAAGCCATCAGCCTTCAGAGGCAGCCAAAACAGTCATCAGCATTTAAAGCAGCATGAAACTACTGGAGATCCCCAACCAGGCAGCACACACGCATACTTCCATTCAGCCCACCAACTTCCCCTGGAGTGAACCACAGAAATGCTGCTTCGGCTGCTAGCACGGAGCCTGAACTACTCCTGCATTTGAAGGAAGGATGAATGGAAATGAAGGAACAACTTAAACTCCTGCTGCAGCAGCACGTGAAGGCACTCCAAAGCTAGGCTCAATTGCCATCTGGCTGGACAAGAGCTCTGTCAGTCCCACTACCCCAACTATTGCAAAAGAAGAGATTGGAAGGTGGTTTGTTGTTCATTTTTTTCCCTATGAAAGAAGCAGCAACTTACTTATGTCAATTGCCAGTTGACAATGCGAGGTCCATCTCAGCCAGCAGAGCTCTTCCAATTCCCTGATGTGGCCAGCCCATAAGCTATGTAAGGGAATGATCCCCTCCCCTCCCCAATCTGAGAGTAGCATTTGCCTCTCATCTACACCACCGTGGAGTTTGTACCAACTGCAAAGGCCCCACAATTTGCTTTGAACCTTTCTTCTTCCCTGACAGTGATGCAAAGACAGCATGAAATAGCTTTTCTAACACAAAATGCTGCAAGCAAGTTCAAGGCCAAGGTCTGAGTCACCCTGACTCCCCTAGGGCCTCCGTCCACCCCCTCTGCCCAGGGGGCTCACTCTAAGCTCAGCCCCAAGTCTTCAGTCCCTGCCTCAGCTGTTGTAGAGATGCACCTGTCCCCAGCTCCAGCCCTGCCTGTGCCTGGCAATGGACCTTCTTGATCTGGACCCTGCTCTGCGTACTGACTTCGCAGTTTAACCTCAGACCTACCTCACTCACCACTATGGACCTGCCTGATGTCACTGGATGTGGTCCTGACTCTGACTTGCGTTCTCAGCTTGACTTCGGACCAGCCTCATTACCATGGACGTGTCTGATGATCTGGACTCTCRGCTGACCCTGACTGCCATCCCCAGCCTGGCCCTGCTTGCCTCGCTGGGGTAAAGTGGGGATGCACCCTGGCCAGCCAGACCCCTGCCCTGCCTGCCGTGTTATTGTACTCAGGTGCCGGACCTTCATCTCTTAAGGAGCACAGCCGGCCTTCATGGCACCCCAACATTCATGTCAGAGGTGACATATCCTGAATTTATCTATTACATGAACAAAACAAGCCCAAGCCATGTGCTAAAAAAGAACTGGATAAAATAGACATTCATGAGGCAGAAGGTGAGAAAGAAAACCTCTAGTATGCTTCAAATGTGATTTTTGCACTAGAAGGAAATTCTCAAATTACTCTGTCCTATGAAGTTTCTGTGCTGCGTCTCTCCTGTAACACTCACTCCTCTCTGGCTTGCAGGGAGTTGATAGGGAGGCAGTCAGCTACCTGAAGCCAAGACACAGTCTACTGCCAGAGAAGAGAAAACTACTCACACCTTGGAGACAATGGAGCTTCCTTGGAGAACCCCTATTGTCTCTAAGACTTTGCTGAACTTTAGAAAACGTTCCTTTTTGTGAAAAGCAGTAGCTTAGCAGCTGACAGAGGTTCCAGCTGTGCAGGTCTCTGTTACAATAACTGCACGAGCTGGGACTCATTAGCCAGCTGCACAAAAATACAACCAAAAATAGAGAGGATAACAGCCTTCCCTCACTCAAAAGTGCTCTTCCAGCACATAGCTACAAGCTGCACACTTTGCACAGACAAGGAAACTGGGGAGCAGATCTTCAGAGACTCTAACCTAGTGCAGGCCAACCTTACTTCCAAGGAACTAAGGTCAAATTACAACCTGAATGGAGGAACTTGGGATTTCTAGGGTCAGGCTTTGCTGGGTCCACAGCAGAGTGGATAGACATAAGGGAACTCATCCCACAGCCATAAATATCAAAGCGAATATCAATGTACTTCCACTTTCTCCCTAAAAACATGCCCTCTTAGTTTGTTACTACTATGTATTTTATACTCCCTGGAGGAAATGATGACAAACCTTCAACTTGTCAGCACTGGGAGAACCTGCTCTGGTTATTCAAGTAGTCTAACAGAGGCTTTGCAAGTTGTGGTTGATTGACACGTTTAACATGCTTCTCTCCACCAGAGCCTGTTACCTGATTTCATAAACTTCAGTGCCATCTGCCCTGCTGCCTGTGGAGTAAAGAGCACATTTTGATTGCAGTCGCTCACATGCCTGGCCTTATTTACTGGACAGACTTCCCTTCTTGGACCTGCTGCCTTCTGAGCAGAACATCGCTCCTGCAAGATCACACCACCAAATGTGACCATGAAAGGAGGGCTGCATTCAGAGTAGGTAGCATTTATCTCTGGATCACTCTAGGTATTTCAGTCATCTCCCAATGGTAACAGATTCTTCGTATGTTCACTAACACTGACTTGTAAGTAGGAAAAATATGCAGAGATTGAAACATAAGCCTCAAAAGAATGTCTGAAATCATCCTGGGAACTGCTTCCACAAGCTGAGAGCACCCACAGTTCTGGATACAGCTTCCGTCAAACTGGGTATCCAGCAGCCCAAGGAAATGTGCCCAAGCATTGAAGTTCCCACACCTGAAAAGTAGGAAGGGGCTTTGGAAATACACACACTCCTGCACACAGACAGCAGAGAACAGCAGGAAACAACTCAATCACTTTCAAGCAGAAAATAAGAAATTCACCACCCATCAGTTTCTTACTTGGGTGTAATTACTGAGCATTACAATAACCTCCTTGTGTTGCTTATTATGCTAATCTTAATTGGCTTGCTGTTTCTTTGCACACCCTCCCATCTGTTTGTCATTTTTGTCAGTTATCTCTCCTCTGACACGTTGACTACAAACTCTTTTGAGTTAAGGACTAATTTTCTCTTAAAGGTGTAGAAAGCCTGGTCTGAGGATGTCTTGGTCTCTGGGGTTTTCAGACCCCTGGACTGGGGTTTTCAGAAACTGTCAAAACACAAATTATTTGGCATCAGACGTATCTCAGGTTATTTTTGTTTTGCCGTTAAATTAACTTTCACCTTAAAACAAATGGTACTAACCTGAAAAGGACTCTCTGTAACTACCAGTAAAAATATACCAGCTAATAGCAGCGACGGCATCAAATCTGTAACATCATTTCCCTTTCCTTTAACTCTTTCTCTCCCCTTGCTTCTAAATATTTAGAGTGATATGAGTGAACTCTGTCTTCTGTTTGATTTCTCCAAAGATCCAACACTTCCTAACAGCCAAAGAACCTGTGAGCAGTGGATGTACAGGCTGTTAATGATCATGGCAAAATAAACACCCCAAATCAGATGTTTCTTTAGAAAATACTGGGTTTTATTTTGGTCTTTCTCCTTTCATAAGTTTGTTCCCTGAATACAGCTTAAATCAGTAAGGTCATTTCCCTGAGGTAGCACTAATGACTACAGGGGACTAAGTGTCATCCRAATGCTGAGACTTGGAAACCTCCTCCCAGAAAAAGATTTCCAAATCCCTGCATCAGGACACAGTCAGAGTCCCTAAAGGACTAACTATCTATTAAATAATGAGCGTGCATCTCAGCTTGATGGAACTTCTGTTTCTGTAATTGTCTGCAGTGGATTTATTTTCACAATCATATAGATGCAAGAGTATCAGGACAGCAGTGTCCATCTATGTGAGGAAGGTAGCAAAATTGTATGGGAGATTTCATTACTAGTTTTATCTTATTACAGCAAAGCACTAAGCCACAGTCTAAAAACCTAAAAGCTTCCTTTTTTAACAAAAAAACCCTTTCCCCACACCTTTTCCAAAAGAAAACCATAGGAAAGAAAATGTAAATGAAAACCCGTTTGATCTATATTGAGACTGTTCATGAGAACAAAAACCCATTCCTGACCAGCTCTAGCTTAAGAGGGAGTTCTGATGGTGCAAGAGGCATGGATCCTCTCCATATTATCTCCAAATGCTGACGAACAAGCTGCCAACTAGCTTCAGAGTTCAGGAGTAACACAGTAGGTAAAATTAAAACAAACAGCTCCTCTCCATATCCACTTCACAACATTTTGCCCTAGTTTGCACTTTCAGTTACAGTGTTGAGTTGGCTCGATCCACACTAGGATTCAGAGCCCTGCCTTTCCCCCAGCCCCTGCAAAATTTTCAGAAGCAGCTTGCTAAATCAGTAGAGGAAAAAAACTCCTGTTACCAGAGACACATCAAATGAGCACTTGTTATTAGTTTCAGGAAGTTTTGGATCCAAGTTTGCTGCTAACAGGAGACAACTGCCTCCCTGCTCACAGACAGGCAGAAGGGTCATGCCAAGACTCAGACCCAGAAGCCATTTGGACATTACAGCTGTCTCACATCTGTGCAAGGATCTGAAACAAAACCCTTCGTCAAGGGAGTCTTAAATTCCTGGGGCTTGAAATCTAGGCTGAAATTGAGATTTTACATTTCAGCTCCATCTGAAATCAGCAATGCAGCAGCTAAGCCTCGGCGTGCCTGAGCAGTATGTGGTAAGATTGAAAAAAGAGCACAGTATAGAGTCTCTTGCTCTGTTTACTGTCAGTATAACCACTGGACACGGATGCCCATTCTCCAGAAGCACAAGACTTCGTAAGGCACAGAAATACCAGCCTCTGTGACAGGAGCGAGAAGATAACACATGGAGGAAGAAGCTAATTGTTCACCACAGATGGGTATTTTATACACTGTTCTGCTCTGATAAGACGCACCTCTTACCCTTAATCTTCTGATGTGGGCCCATGCTGAACCCTGTGAGCACCAACAGGCCCGCCATCGGAGCAATCAGTTTTCAGTTTATAAAGAAGTGACAGCAGAGAGCCTGCATTCATTCTGTTATTGCTCAGTTTACAACTCGGTGATGGGCTTTTTCTCCCCTGACAGTTCAGAAATCTCATTTTGAGATTGGAAAAATCATGCTACATTTCTCCTGTCTCTAACAGCAGCACAGGTAATAAAAACTCTGAATTGCATATTCAGGACTGTGCCTATGAGTTAAAGCAGCAGATGCTCTGGGCAGAAAAGACTGCAGGCCACTCTTCCATAGTTTTACAAGGTCTGCAGGGAGAAGCAGCATAAAGACTTGTATTTGTCAAAATAATCAAATGTTTTGAAAATACACTAGGGAACCATTCTGCAATAAGGATGGAGTTATTTTTACTTAGTCACTTCCCTGATCAAAACCACACTTTAAAATATATATTCTCTGGCTTTAAAAATCTTTGAAATACAGCACGTAACTCATCAGAGATAGCAGCACTGAAGGGAGACTGTACCAGTATCTAAATATCTGGAGAGAAAAATCGATAAACACAAATATCAACACAACCCTGCCATAACAGGAAACAGTGGCAGGTGGGAAAACTGGCAGTAGCCAATTTGGACTCAGTGTGTGCACCTCTAAGGCTGCTTTTTCAGCCACACTGTCCAGGCAGCAACACAACAGATTGCTGTCACTGCCACTCCACAGTGCAGCCCCATGCCTTTGAATCCACTCTCATCCAGGTTGGAGACTAAGAGGTTGCCTCTGCCAGCATCACAGCAACTTCAAAGCTAAATTGTTATTACTAATGATCCTCATTGACTTTATTTATGGATAAGTAGCTACTTTTTCTTTTTTCTCATTTCCGTATTTTTCTCTATGGGAATGAATTTAAGCACTCTGCAAAGTTTGAGGCCAAACGGAGTGGCTGTACCCAGGCAGAACATGGAGAAGTGTTTGTGCAGGGCTGTAAATACAACCCTGCTGACAACCCTCAGTGCAGATTCACAACTCCTCCTACTGCTTCAGGTTCTTCTGAGTGGAGACTGTGAGTCATATCAACCTGTCAAATGACCTAAGGAAAGCGAAGAAAAATGATGCAAGGACAGGTGCCAGGCCAAGCACTCCTTAGAGCCTTTGGGATCAATGCTGGTGCTTAGATCTCTAATGTAAGCGGTTCAGCTGTAGCGAGGTTACTTCGCCTACACCCAACAGCAAACACGAAACAAGCACTTGCCTTTTCATCGCACTCAAATCTTGTCTTAAAGCTGCCTTTGGAACATGCTCCCTGTTTGATACTTAGGCAAGTTATTTAACCTCACAGGGCTCAGTTCCCTGCAAGGCAAACCACCTTTCCAATTTTTCTTGCCTTTTTACATTTTTCTGGGCAGAAATTCTCTTCCTAAGTGTTTGTGCTGTACCTTTCACAACATTACCCAATTTCAGCTGAGACACCTCAGCGATGCTGCAATGCACAAAAAAACCAACTCTGAACTAATCTGCTCCATGCATGGAATCTGTTTCTAACACAAGCAGGTACTGCACTGCACAGGCATAACCCACCTGCAGAGTGAAAGGCCAACAACCGAACCCCAAGCCAAAATGCCCAGGAACACGTGAAACACTTTCTGCTACCTTGCCCTTCTTGAAAAGTGAAATTTGAAAGAACCAGAGAACTCGAGCAAGACATCAGTCCAAGGGTCCATCTCCTGAGCAGGTGCCGCTGGCAGACTGACTCTCCTAAGCATTTTGGCTGCTGGGTGCTACGCAGGGAAAGCTCCATTAGCCCAAGGGCAAACCAGGCTGAACAGAGCTGGGAGCTCTCCCAAGAAGAACTAGAGTAACCCTCCCTTCTCCTCTTCCCATCCCTCCTTTTTTGTGTTTGCCTAAAGGCGTGAAGACAAAACAAGTTTGTGCCTTGCATATTTTAAAGGAATTGCTTTTCTATTTCAAAAGATATTCCTGTCATCAGAGAGCACATACATATCACAGCCAGCAATAGCTCCTTCGCATTTAAGTCTTCAATCTGGTTGTATAAATATGTATACTGTGGAACAGAAAACACTCTGACAGGTACGTAAGAAGACTGACGGGATAACCACTCCTCTGCCTACATGCACTAAGCCATCGGGTAAATAACTATTCAAGCTCGTGGGCTTTTTTCTTTCTAAATACATTCTATTTACTTGATTGTCTGTAATGACTCCTCTCTGAAATTGTTAAGCTCTACCATGTAGAACCATCTTTAGATGGATTTACACTTACACTCATATCAAGAAATAAGATGGCATCACTCACCTAACGCTGTCACTTGGCATAAAGTATTCTCTTTTGCTCAAATAATGGCTAAATTCCAGTCCTTGTGCCTACAGCAAATAATACCTTAATCTACAAGCTATCCCATATTCCTGGGGTCAGGCACAGAGCAAGGTGATATTCTTTACAATTAATGCTCTGTAATCTGGCATTTTACGGCCTGAAGTGCAAAGAGGGATTTGAAAACATCTGGGTTTTGTGCCTAAACAGAGATGTTTTTACACAGCCTCTTTCTCAGGAGGCGAGAGCCCAATATTTTACTCAGAAATGGTTGCATCAAGTCAGAACAAGCTTCCATCCAGAACAGTGGTGAATGACTAACCACATCTTACGCCAGAGGAAAGAAAAAGCGCAAGGATGGAGGCAGCATACAGGAACACTTCCCCAGAGCCCTGCCTCAGGCTCCAGCTCTTGGGCACTTTCTGAGCCTCAAGTGTCTTCATATTTCATAGCTTTTAGTAGGTTTTATTCATGATTTTCTCATTTTTGAACTCATGCTGCCCACAGTTATGTCCTACGGCAACAACATCCACAGGCTTAGCCACATATTCTTCAAGAAACCATTCCTTATTCACCCTTTTCCATGCAACCCCTAATTTTATGCTTACAAAATCTGTCATGTCCATCCTCAGCCACCTGTTTCCTAGACTGAAGAGACCTACTCTATTTAACTACCCCTCATCTAGAAGCCATTCCCTATCTCTGATCCTCCCGTCTCCCTTCTCTGCATGTTTTAGAGTTGTTCTAGGCTTTTTGAGATGACACTGCTAGCTTTACTATCTTTTAGATAGGGAAATTTCAAATTAGATCAGCAATTCACCTATTCTTATAACTTATTTCTGACAGGGGCAGATGCTTCAGAGAAGGCAAAGTAAATTCTAGAGCTCACAGTGAAATAATATATTCCACATAGAAACCATCTTCCAAACCCCGTAAGTGTTTTAATTCTTAACACATTAAGATTTAAATTTTTATTATGTGCAGGAAACTCAGGAATTGAAGAGACTCAAGAAACCTAAGTGTCCTCAATGCCAAAGTCTTTGGAAAAAGAAGAGGAACACAGGATCCCCAACTTCACATTTAGAAATGGTTTTTCTATCTTCATTAAGATAACAAGCGCAAGTAGGTTAATTTCCAGGTATTTTCCTTTATCATTGAAAAAATGATCTTCCACCTTTGCTGGACATCATCTGTTCTTATTTTATGGGAAATGGAAAATAGGAGCACATGAGATTGCATTCATCATTCTGTTCTACACTTACCACACCTCCTTTGATCAAACTATGTTAAGTTCTTCGCACGCCAAAATGTCTTTTGACATCAATAATCTGCATTATTCATCAGTAAAACCCTTTTTGAGCTGGATAGAAATGCCAGTTGAACAGGACCAGTGATTCAACCCCAGCCTCCTTACAGCCAAGTGGCCAGAGATAGCTTTCAAGAAAGATAAACTTCAGGCTTACTCTCACCACTATTTTCAGCAGCTCAATTACAAATGCTGTTAATAAACATGAAATTTTGAGGGCCTTTCAGGAATTTCAGCAACTTCAATGCAGTAGTGAATTTCACAGACTATCTTGCCTCTAAAGTAGATTTCTGACTTTGATCATATTTTTTCTGACCTTTCATTGCCTAGGAACGTCCTTTGTTCTTACGTCCTTGAGGCTGGTAACAGAGAGAGCCTAATCACTGCATCTTTGCTGGGAGAACTGAAGGTACGTGAATACAAACGTTATGCAAAATTCACAAGAAACAGAAAGGCCAGAACAAAAATGAGAGTTATTTAAAATTAATAATAAGGAGAGGGACATATTGGGAGACTTGCAATTTAAAAAGCAATAGCTTGTTAAGCTTGCTTTAATACTAGCTTAGTTCATTACTCATTACAGAGTGACAGGGAAAACAAAGCTGGAGGAATTGCTAATGATGCCAGAAGTCTGTATTATGCATTTTGTAGTTCCTAATCTCTTAAAACTAAACAAAAAAACAAACAAAAAAAAGCTAATCATCTGTTCCTAGTCCCCTGATTTCATATCAAATTGCCAGCAAACAAATCCACTTAAGGGGAATTTTTTAGTTCCTTTTCTGCTGTACTTTAATTAGATTCCACCAATAAGTCTCTGAAAGCAACATAATTTCTCGTCTCAAAGCAGTTAGATGAGGCTTGCTCTCTTCATGTGAAAATGGTCTTTGCCATCCTACCTCCTTCRGCTGCAGTACTAAGCAGTACTAAGTGGTCCATACTTCCCTGGCACAACCTTCTTCTTGCTCAGTGCCTTCCAGGGTTGCATATCACCATCACCTCCTACAAGTCAATGCTTTTGAACCTCCTAGTCCAAAAACTTAAAAGGCATTTCTGTTAGGGATGCTCTCTCTGCAGTCACTAAGGTGAAGCAGATCTTGGGCGACCTAATCAATGCATTTCTAGAGAGTTTTGGTTTCATTCAGCTGTTTCCCAAATCATCTACAACAGTGTTTTACCCAGCCTGATTAATTTTGAGTGTTGGAAATTGTGCGAGCTGCGAGTAGAAAACTCTTCTTACATGATATTATAGCGTGATAGCTACTTCACGCAGCCAAAGACACTGCAAGAGGCAGCACTGTAAGACTGTAAAGTACACTCCCTCTTATTGATGTCAACCAAATGCTCTTTCTCAAAGCCTTATTTCTAAGGATCCAGTCAGTGATGACAATTCAAACAACACACAGAGATTGCACATACATCCCCTACGAGGTCAGCACATGAAATATTGGAAACATGTTTTTCCTCTGATAAAGGCAAAATATTGATGAGAATAGTCAATTTGCTATCAACAATAGAAACCTGCCAGTCTCTGGTTTTGTGTGGAAGATGTTCACCTGGAGCTCTGTTTTTCCAATCTCATATCTAGAAAGACACATAGCATGCTTTGGGAAGATCAAAAAATCTGCTTTACACTGACAGGTAATTTATTGCATGAGCCTCACTGAAAATAACAGGACTTAACTCTTGACAGGCAATTCCATATACTTGCTCCATGCACATCTTCGAAGCATCTCTGCTTACTTCATGGATACAAACAAGTCTTCATTCATTACATGCATTAATGCACAGCTAAATATAGTGCGCTCAGAGCAACTGGATCTTCTTTCTGCCTTACAAATTTCTGACAACTCCTTAGATGAATTCTGATGACAAAGACATTAGGAATACAGTTTTGTAAGCAAAATTGTCACAGCAGACAAAAATGTCATCCCACTGGAATCATCAAAATGTATACCTCCACCAAATGAGCCTACTTCTGTAATAATCCTACTCCAAAAAATGCCTGATATTAAAATGTAATCTACCTCATTTAAAATGAGATCATAAGGTCTGCAAGAGTTGGTAAAGATCCCCAAATGCCCACTCATGCCCTTTTTCACTGTTTAGGAGAACTGTACTGTCATAATGGGATGCACTAAAAGGTGTAAGTGATTTCTGAAGTGTAGGAAAACAGAATCTAGAGGCTATGTTGTGCATCCACTGAAGCATTTGAAAAAAGTTCCTTGAAATCAGGGGTGCAACACTAGGTCCCAAAATAACTTCCTTGAGACTTCAGTGCAAGAAACAGAATCCTTCCTTCCTGGTGGCAGAGAAGATGCTCTCTCACCAGCCCAGACAGTTCTGGGTTCTATGGAAGTGTGCAAGCACACAACTAGTTTTATTGACTTGCAGGATCAAAACCTTAATGTATTTGTTCCAGCAGTTCTAGAATATATGAGAAATCAATTAAATGAAGTAAAACAATTGTCTTTGAAGTATTCACTGTGCACTTGGGAAGGGCCATGTAAAGGAAGGAGAATATAGTTGCTTACATTGCCTTTACTTGCAGGGTTTCAGCAGGGGGTAAAGAAAAGCAAAACACCACCTGTAAGTTTGTGTGTGGTTTGTAAATACTACTGAAAGGAGGTGGCAATGCGAACACAGACAGCTGGGACAGGTAGACACTTACAAATGGTGGCCAAAAAAAAGAAGAGAGAAAAGAACAAAACAATCTATAAGTGCTTTTCCCTACCACTTCTTATTTAGCAGATAGGCAGACTTGGAGAAGAGCCTGCTGTAAGGCTAATTACGTCAGCTTCTTTCCAATTGCTTTAACTGGCTTTCGATGAGGCTTAGCTTTTAGATGTTACTATTCCTAATAATCAGAATCATTACAGTAGTGCTTGAGGACCAACCAAGAATGAAACCCCACTGCTTTAAGCACAATGCAAACAAAACCAAAAACATTCTTGACAAAGCTTTGTATATAATTAAAAAAGGAGAAAGATAGGAGGATAATTTACAATGATATGCACTGTATCTGCTGTTTTGCCACCTGAAAGCCAGGCATGACCAAAGGAAGAGGAAACATTATTTCTGCTCTAGCTGCCTTATGCTATTGAAGAACTGCTCAGAGAAGCTCTGCAATGAATGGTGCGGGTCATAAAGTAAAATACATCCATTGTGATGTTCTCCATTCCCTGAAACTGCACAGCCACGTAAAGGATAAGACCCCGTACATTTAAACTATGCAGTACAGTCTTTAAAGAGCAGGTGTAATCTGACCGAGCAGTCCCAACTGCTTCTAGTTATTGCAAGGTAACACAAAGTACATTCTTTATGTACATATCACAGAGGAAAAGTGCTTTCAAGAGACTCGAAAATATTTACATGCCAATCTCTCTAACCAAGAAGAACAAATCAAAATCTAAGATAGAGCTGATGAAATTTTAGTGAAATTCTTGATATGTCATGAGACCTTGTGTTGGTTAAAATATGCACCAATATGCATTAAAGAAGCCCCAGAGCATTCTTATTTCCAGCTGAATCATTGGCTCACAGCATGGCAACCACTTGTGAAGACCTCACAGGAAATTACGCTGTGTCTCGAGAGGGGAAAAAATATATAAAAAAAAAAAAAAAAAAAAAAAAANAAAAAAAAAAAAAAAAAGGAGTATGAAATTACAGTGTGTCACTGTAGAACAATGCCCCAGTCAGATCTAATCAGAGAAATGGAGAAAAACTGAACAGAGTACCAGAAAAGTTAGAGAAGATTAGATTGATCCCTAAGTCAAGAAAAAAAATCCAGGAGACAAGAACAAAATCAATCCACACTGCACAGAACAAAGAAATAGTTTGCTAGAGTCCAGAAGAAAGTCCACAAGATCTTATCTGGAGTGGATAATACGCACTCATACTAGTATTCATTTTTGTACAATAGAATAGGTTAGAAGGTGAAGGAAGAATGGAAAGTTGGAAGTAAACAAAAAAAAAAACCACCCAACCCAGACTGTAGAACAGGATACAATTAATTTTTATAGAACATGCTCATTGCAAAGTGTTGTAAATCACCTTGCTGCAAGAGAGTCAGTCACAACCTAAGGGAACAATAAGTTTTACAGCAGGATCAGTAGAGAGGAAATGGCTTAGAGAGGAGGATAGAGAAAAAGTATTGGGAAAAGAAAATCCAACAATGTCAAACATGATAGGGTCAGTTTGGAGGAATAAGGGAAGTAGTGTGTGAGCAAAAAAAGTAGCAGATTTGAATGCATTTTTGTGTGGAGGTTGAAAGTTTTTTTCCTCCACAACAATAACAAGCATTCAACCAGATGGAAATACTCTGATGGCATCAAAGTATCAATAGAAACAATTCTATCARAGGGGAAAACTGCTTTCTAGCTCCCCTCCCCTTCTACACTAGCTGACCAGTATCTTAAACAGTTATTTCAGTGAGCATGCAGAGATTTATTTTTAAAGGTCAGAATGGATCATTACAACCACCTAGAACCTGAACTCATGTGTAACACCAGGGACAAGTAGTGTTGTACTCTCCAAGGTTCACATCCACAACCACCATGCCAGCTGTGCCAAGAAAGAAAGCGCCTCTTGAATTCATTCCAGCGCTTGCCCCAGAACCCTTACCCAAACCCATACCCTCACATACACTCATACCCCAGAAGACTGATGCCAACTCCTCTGTAACAATGTTTTAAATAAAACATTGAGTCTCACATGCTAGGTGGTTACATACTCAAATCTACACTGCCTTATTTGTTTAGCCCTTACACCTACTGACACTGAAATCCACAATCCCATCTTTTCACCCCTAATAGCACCCTCTCCTAAGCCCTTTCTTTTCTAGCCACATGAATATAGCCTGTAAATCTTCTTCATGTCAAGGGACTTGCTCTCCTCATCTGTATTCGCTGCTGCCTTCACCTGAAGAGAGCTGCCACACGTCAGCTATCGATTTCTGTAGGCAGTTTCCTGTCATCAGCACTAAGTGATTGCTTAATAGATGGACAGGGGAAAACTCAAGCATGTGGGCAGCGTTATTTATCATAGAAACTAAGAGCTTCACAATGAGACGTGAGGCTGGAGAGGAGGAGGAGGAATTCTGCCAGCGTTGAAGGATGCTGGCACCCAGGTGAAGCCCAGGGTTCTGTAAGGGCAGGTGAAATCAATTCTTTGCAATGGCTGAATTCCCAGAGAAGTCATCTTTAAGCTTGATCTTTAACCTGAAAGTGAACTTGGCCTTCATGATTAGTGGGGAGCAACAAAGATAAAGAAGCAGTTGGATTAAGTATTGCTTACCCTTTTTGGATTAGGTCAGTGGTACCGTAGAGTGCACTAGAGCTCAGAAAATGACTCTTGCAGAGGAAACACAGAGCAGTATTGATTCCCTAGCATTGCTGCAGACACTTAAGGTCTGTAATGAAGTTTAATGAACATAATGAAGCAGAGAACAGTGCCTTTCCTCTGGAGAGCTGAGCAGCCCCACACCTTCCAGGTCCATGCAAAACTGCAGTACAAGCAATTTTTTTTCTCCCATCCATGAATAGTTTCCAACTGGCAGAAAACACTAGGGTGTCTACAGGAGTTCACTGGTTAATTAAGTAATTAGAAGGCATCATACTCCTACATAAACACCTTGAAGAGTCATTTGAGAATTTGTCACCTTTATAGAAGATTTCCTGTCCTGGAAGTTAGATCAACTTCCCGGGAACAGCAGTCTGTAGAGAACAGTGTCACAGAAAACTGTTATGGCCTACAGTCATAATCACATTCTTGTAGCCTACAATACTTTTGATCCTAACAGCATCCAGATTAGTAGCAATATTTAATAGCATAGCTTTAACAACATGAAGTGAAGGAAGGGAAATAGAAACAACACCACAAACAGTTAAATAAATTACATTTGGGATATCAGGGGAAACATCCTTAGTAAGATGCTTCACAACCCCCTAGGCTGCCTCTCCTCTGCTTTCTTCTACACTACCCTATCAAGGAGAATAAAGTGGTTCTGATTACTTGCTAAAAATAGAAGACATCAATAAAAGTCACTTCCAACTTCTTTCACCACTTCATATTGCAGAAAACGTGCTGTTATAGGAAGAAGATTTGAGCATGCAAGTCCATTTCCATCTCTTGGTTATCTGCACTCTCACAGATAAACACTGAAAACACAGGTGGTGTACTCCTGCAAGATACCATTTTAAATGGGCCTCATCATTTACCTCACATTGTGCACAAGAGCCTTCACAACTAATTCAGAGCAGAGCATTGCTGCTTTCAAGACCACTACAGCTGTGCATATTGCTAGGGATTTGGCTCCTCACACTCTTTGTCCAGATCTGAGGATTTTTTGCCTACTTCTACAATATCAGGGATTTTTTTCTGGCTGATTCCTCACCATAAAAAAGGAACAGATTTCTTTGAAGTATTACTTAACTCTGTAATCACTATAGGATAATAAGCAACTTTCAAGAGTAAAAAAGGGTTGCTTATCTGAAAATAATTATGCACCTAAAGATACATGCAGACACGAAGATACCTACTTTATATTTTGGTTCCTCAACACCTTTAAAAACCTGGCTTTCTCTCCTTTGGGCATCCAGCAGAAAACTGGCCTCAATCTCTTTTTTTTTTTTTTTTTAATTATTGTCTTTTGCAGCAACAATCTGACATCCTGGTGCCCAGCAGTGATATTAATCACTGAAACACTCTTCTGTTCCCCCAGCTTCTCTTAATCTGAGAATCCATTATGTAAGAAGAGTGGAGCTCAGAGAGCAGTTGACAAAACACAGTTCTTATAGCTGCAAGAATGTCAGACTGAAATGCTGCTACAACCTTTTCCCCTTGCTGCCCTCCCGCCAAAAAAAGGAAAAAAAAAAGAAAAAAAAGAAAAAAAGAGGATAATAAGCACAAGGCTGCTGGGGAAAAGTATATTTGCCTGGCAGTAGCAGTGCAATTTGTGTACACAATTATACAACTGGAACATTTTTACTGAAGCTCTATAAGGGATGGGATCATGGAGTATGTCACCTAGCTTCCAAGCCACGTCTGCTTACTGTTATGAGTTCCTTGAAGCTTTCTGTCCAAGGCTAAGTGTGTTCAGAGGCAGATTTTTCACTAAGAATGTGTATTAAGTAAGTAGCTTAGAGTTTTAAGGTAACAAGACCAAGCAGTTTGAGTGAGGAGTCTCTGGAAGAACTGCAATCTTAAGCACAGCAAATATTTTACTTTCRGAGGAAAGTACCATCAGCCTTGAATTCAAGGGGCAGGGTGGGGTGTGCAGAGAAGGGAAGCCTCTACTGCTGTCTTCTGTTTGTCAGACCAGATTCTGATGCCTTTTCACATAGATTAGTAAATCACACTAGAAAAAAAATCACAAAAATCAATAGGGCCACCAACTGAACACAGCAGTATTCAATGCAGGTAAGAAAAATAATATCTATCCACAGAAATTCGGTCACTGAAAGCCTGACCCTGCTCAATTCAGAATACATAACCCAGTACCTTTGAACTAAGGTCTCAATCCACAATAAAATTACCTTGGTTTAAATGGTTACTACTTGTCAGTTCATCTGCTGTGACACTGCCTGTGTGCTTTCAGCAACAGTAACTTCAGGAAATATGAATTTTTCATTATGAGTGAAGCTAAGCAGAGTTACCTGAAATATATCATGGATTATAAGTGTATACGTAGACTATCATCAGCACTCAGATGACATGATAATTTGATCATGCATCAAAGGCCTAAAATTTAACCAGAGACACACAAAAAACACTGTGATATAAAGGTGCATAGCATCAAACTAACATTATTGTTAGTAATCCAAGATGCCACCTAGGTACAAGACAAATTCCAGGTTTCGGGGATTTTGTCTTTTAATGGGACAAATACAATGACAAGAAATTAATTATGATTAGCAATGCTGGTGGTGGACTCTGGAACTTAAAGGATGCTTTTCAGTGAACAGAATGATACAGATTTGTCACCAGGTCAAACTCCCTGCTCAAAGCAGGACCAGCTTAGATGCAAAATGAAAAATTGGATGCAAAAGAAAGACTGGCAGAAGGGAAGAAGAAAAGGAACAAGAAATTAATGAAGGAGAAGCAGCAGGATGGGGGGGGGGAAGTACAGAATAGCGCTGGATCGTTCTGAATTCTCATGATACTATATAGACTTCACAGACCCCAACTGTAGCTAAAAAGATACAGAGTGTAGGCAGGAGAATAGATGGATGATGGTGAAACTGCCAGATTAATGTTAGGAA